>CAMAOD020000265.1:1197500-1640000 GCA_945859595.2 Megachile willughbiella
CTCTGTCTCTGTCTCTGCCTCTGCCTCTGTCTCTGCCTCTCCCTCTGTCTCCGTATCTGTCTCTGTCTTTGTCTCTGTCTCTGTCTCTGTCTCTGTCTCTGTCTCTATCTCTGTCGCTGTCTCTGTCTCTGTCTCTTTCTCTGTCTCTGTCTCTATCTCCGTCTCTGTCTCTGTCTGTGTCTCTGTCTCTGACTCTGTCTCTGTTTCTGTCTCCGTCTCTGTCCCTGGCTCTGTCTCTGTCTCTGTCTCTGTCTCTGTCTCTGTCTCCGTCTCTGTCTCTGTCTCTGTCTCTGTCTCTGTCGCTGTCTCTCCCTCTGTCTCTGTCTCTGTCTCTGTACCTGGCTCTGTCTCTGCCTCTGTCTCCGTCTCTGTCCCTGTCTCTGCCTCTGTCCCTGTCTCTGTCTTTGTCTCTGCCTCTGCCTCTGTCTCTGTCTCTCCCTCTGCCTCCGTATCTGTCCCTGTCTTTGTCTCTGTCTCTGTCTCTGTCTCTGTCTCTGTCTCTGTCTCCGTCTCTGTCTCTGTCTCTGTCTCTGTCTCTGTCTCTGTCTCTGTCTCTGTCTCTGTCTCTGTCTCTGTCTCTGTCCCTGGCTCTGTCTCTGCCTCTGTCTCCGTCTCTGTCCCTGTCTCTGCCTCTGTCTCTGTCTCTGTCTCTGTCTCTGCCTCTGCCTCTGTCTCTGCCTCTCCCTCTGTCTCCGTATCTGTCTCTGTCTTTGTCTCTGTCTCTGTCTCTGTCTCTGTCTCTGTCTCTATCTCTGTCTCTGTCTCTGTCTCTGTCTCTTTCTCTGTCTCTGTCTCTGTCTCTGTCTCTGTCTCTGTCTCTGTCTCTATCTCCGTCTCTGTCTCTGTCTGTGTCTCTGTCTCTGACTCTGTCTCTGTCTCTGTCTCCGTCTCTGTCCCTGGCTCTGTCTCTGTCTCTGTCTCTGTCTCTGTCTCTGTCTCTGTCTCCGTCTCTGTCTCTGTCTCTGTCTCTGTCTCTGTCGCTGTCTCTCCCTCTGTCTCTGTCTCTGTCTCTGTACCTGGCTCTGTCTCTGCCTCTGTCTCCGTCTCTGTCCCTGTCTCTGCCTCTGTCCCTGTCTCTGTCTCTGTCTCTGCCTCTGCCTCTGTCTCTCCCTCTGCCTCCGTATCTGTCTCTGTCTTTGTCTCTGTCTCTGTCTCTGTCTCTGTCTCTGTCTCTGTCTCTGTCTCCGTCTCTGTCTCTGTCTCGGTCTCTGTCTCTGTCTCTATCTCTGTCTCTGTCTCTGTCTCTGTCTCTTTCTCTGTCTCCGTCTCTGTCTCTGTCTCTGTCTCTGTCGCTGTCTCTCCCTCTGTCTCTGTCTCTGTCTCTGTCTCTGTCTCTTTCTCTGTCTCTGTCTCTGTCTCTGTCTCTGTCTCTGTCTCTGTCTCTGTCTCTGTCTCTGTCTCTGTCTCTGTCTCTGTCTCTGTCTCCGTCTCTGTCTCTGTCTCTGTCTCTGTCTCTGTCTCTGTCTCTGTCTCAGTCTCTGTCTCTGTCTCTGTCTCTGTCTCTGCCTCTGCCTCTGTCTCTATCTCTGTCTCTGTCTCTGTCTCTGTCTCTGTCTCTGTCTCTGTCTCTGTCTCTGTCTCTGTCTCTGTCTCTGTCTCTGTCTCTGTCTCTGTCTCGGTCTCTGTCTCTGTCTCTGTCTCTGTCACTGTCTCTGTCTCTGTCTCTGTCTCCGTCTCTGTCTCTGTCTCTGTCTCTGTCTCTGTCTCTGTCTCTGTCTCTGTCTCTGTCTCTGTCTCTGTCTCTGTCTCTGTCTCTGTCTCTGTCTCTGTCTCTGTCGCTGTCTCTCCCTCTGTCTCTGTCTCTGTCTCTGTCCATGGCTCTGTCTCTGCCTCTGTCTCCGTCTCTGACTCTGTCTCTGTCTCTGTCTCCGTCTCTGTCCCTGGCTCTGTCTCTGTCTCTGTGTCTGTCTCTGTCTCTGTCTCTGTCTCTCTCTCTGTCTCTGTCTCTGTCGCTGTCTCTCCCTCTGTCTCTGTCTCTGTCTCTGTACCTGGCTCTGTCTCTGCCTCTGTCTCCGTCTCTGTCCCAGTCTCTGCCTCTGTCTCTGTCTCTGTCTCTGTCTCTGCCTCTGCCTCTGTCTCTGTCTCTCCCTCTGTCTCCGTATCTGTCTCTGTCTTTGTCTCTGTCTCTGTCTCTGTCTCTGTCTCTGTCTCTGTCTCTGTCTCTGTCTCTGTCTCTATCTCTGTCTCTGTCTCTGTCTCAGTCTCTTTCTCTGTCTCTGTATCTGTCTCTGTCTCTGTCTCTGTCTCTGTCTCTGTCTCTGTCTCTGTCTCTGTCTCTGTCTCTGTCTCTGTCTCTGTCTGTATCTCCGTCTCTGTCTCTGTCTGTGTCTCTGTCTCTGACTCTGTCTCTGTCTCTGTCTCTGTCTCTGTCTCTGTCTCTGTCTCTGTCTCTGTCTCTGTCTCTGTCTCTGTCTCTGTCTCTATGTCTGTCTCTGTCTCTGTCTCTTTCTATGTCTCTGTCTCTGTCTCTGTCTCTGTCTCTGTCTCTGTCTCTGTCTCTGTCTCTGTCTCTGTCTCTGTCTCTGTCTCTGTCTCTGTCTCTGTCTCTGTCTCTGTCTCTGTCTCTGTCTCTGTCTCTGTCTCTGTCTCTGTCTCTGTCTCCGTCTCTGTCTCTGTCGCTGTCTCTCCCTCAGTCTCTGTCTCTGTCTCTGTCCCTGGCTCTGTCTCTGCCTCTGTCTCCGTCTTTGTCCCTGTCTCTGCCTCTGTCTCTGTCTCTGTCTCTGTCTCTGTCTCTGTCTCTATCTCTGTGTCTGTCTCTGTCTCTGTCTCTGTCTCTGTCTCTGTCTCTGTCTCTGTCTCTGTCTCTGTCTCTGTCTCTGTCTCTGTCTCTGTCTCTGTCTCTGTCTCTGTCTCTGTCTCTGTCTCTGTCTCTGTCTCTGTCTCTGTCTCTGTCTCTGCCTCTGTCACCGTCTCTGTCCCAGTCTCTGCCTCTGTCTCTGTCTCTGTCTCTGTCTCTGCCTCTGCCTCTGTCTCTGTCTCTCCCTCTGTCTCCGTATCTGTCTCTGCCTCTGTCTCTGTCCCCGTATCTGTCCCTGTCTCTGTTTCTGTCTCTGTCTCTGTCTCTGTCTCCGTCTCTGTCTCTGTCTCTGTCTCCGTCTCTGTCTCTGTCACTGTCTCTCCGTCAGTCTCTGTCTCTGTCTCTGTCCCTGGCTCTGTCTCTGCCTCTGTCTCCGTCTTTGTCCCTGTCTCTGCCTCTGTCTCTGTCTCTGCCTCTGTCCCTGTCTCTATCTCTGTGTCTGTCTCTGTCTCTGTGTCTGTCTCCGTCTCTGTCTCTGTCTCTGTCTCTGTCTCTGTCCCTGTCGCTGTCTCTCCCTCTGTCTCCGTCTCTGTCTCTGTCTGTGTCTCTGTCTCTGACTCTGTCTCTGTCTCTGTCTCTGTCTCTGTCTCTGTCTCCGTCTCTGTCTCTGTCGCTGTCTCTCCCTCAGTCTCTGTCTCTGTCTCTGTCCCTGGCTCTGTCTCTGCCTCTGTCTCCGTCTCTGTCTCTGTCTCTGTCTCTGTCTCTGTCTCTGTCTCTGTCTCTGTCTCTGTCTCTGTCTCTGTCTCTGTCTCTCCCTCTGTCTCTGTCTCTGTCTCTGTCCCTGGCCCTGTCTCTGCCTCTGCCTCCGTCTCTGTCTCTGTCTCTGTCTGTATCTCCGGCTCTGTCTCTGTCTGTGTCTCTGTCTCTGACTCTGTCTCTGTCTCTGTCTCTGTCACTGTCTCTGTCTCTGTCTCTGTCTCTGTCTCTGCCTCTGACTCTGTCTCTGTCTCTGTCTCTGTCGCTGTCTCTCCCTCTGTCTCTGTCTCCGTCTCTGTCCCTGGCTCTGTCTCTGTCTCTGTCTCTGTCTCTGTCTCTGTCTCTGTCTCTGTCTGTGTCTCTGTCTCTGTCTCTGTCTCTGTCTCTGTCTCTGTCTCTGTCGCTGTCTCTCCCTCTGTCTCTGTCTCTGTCTCTGTCCCTGGCTCTGTCTCTGCCTCTGTCTCCGTCTCTGTCCCTGTCTCTGCCTCTGTCTCTGTTTCTGTCTCTGTCTCTGTCTCTGCCTCTGCCTCTGTCTCTGCCTCTCCCTCTGTCTCCGTATCTGTCTCTGTCTTTGTCTCTGTCTCTGTCTCTGTCTCTGTCTCTGTCTCTATCTCTGTCGCTGTCTCTGTCTCTGTCTCTTTCTCTGTCTCTGTCTCTATCTCCGTCTCTGTCTCTGTCTGTGTCTCTGTCTCTGACTCTGTCTCTGTTTCTGTCTCCGTCTCTGTCCCTGGCTCTGTCTCTGTCTCTGTCTCTGTCTCTGTCTCTGTCTCCGTCTCTGTCTCTGTCTCTGTCTCTGTCTCTGTCTCTGTCGCTGTCTCTCCCTCTGTCTCTGTCTCTGTCTCTGTACCTGGCTCTGTCTCTGCCTCTGTCTCCGTCTCTGTCCCTGTCTCTGCCTCTGTCCCTGTCTCTGTCTCTGTCTCTGCCTCTGCCTCTGTCTCTGTCTCTCCCTCTGCCTCCGTATCTGTCCCTGTCTTTGTCTCTGTCTCTGTCTCTGTCTCTGTCTCTGTCTCTGTCTCCGTCTCTGTCTCTGTCTCTGTCTCTGTCTCTGTCTCTGTCTCTGTCTCTGTCTCTGTCTCTGTCCCTGGCTCTGTCTCTGCCTCTGTCTCCGTCTCTGTCCCTGTCTCTGCCTCTGTCTCTGTCTCTGTCTCTGTCTCTGCCTCTGCCTCTGTCTCTGCCTCTCCCTCTGTCTCCGTATCTGTCTCTGTCTTTGTCTCTGTCTCTGTCTCTGTCTCTGTCTCTGTCTCTATCTCTGTCTCTGTCTCTGTCTCTGTCTCTTTCTCTGTCTCTGTCTCTGTCTCTGTCTCTGTCTCTGTCTCTGTCTCTATCTCCGTCTCTGTCTCTGTCTGTGTCTCTGTCTCTGACTCTGTCTCTGTCTCTGTCTCCGTCTCTGTCCCTGGCTCTGTCTCTGTCTCTGTCTCTGTCTCTGTCTCTGTCTCTGTCTCCGTCTCTGTCTCTGTCTCTGTCTCTGTCTCTGTCGCTGTCTCTCCCTCTGTCTCTGTCTCTGTCTCTGTCTCTTTCTCTGTCTCTGTCTCTGTCTCTGTCTCTGTCTCTGTCTCTGTCTCTGTCTCTATCTCCGTCTCTGTCTCTGTCTGTGTCTCTGTCTCTGACTCTGTCTCTGTCTCTGTCTCCGTCTCTGTCCCTGGCTCTGTCTCTGTCTCTGTCTCTGTCTCTGTCTCTGTCTCTGTCTCCGTCTCTGTCTCTGTCTCTGTCTCTGTCTCTGTCGCTGTCTCTCCCTCTGTCTCTGTCTCCGTCTCTGTCCCTGGCTCTGTCTCTGTCTCTGTCTCTGTCTCTGTCTCTGTCTCTGTCTCTGTCTGTGTCTCTGTCTCTGTCTCTGTCTCTGTCTCTGTCTCTGTCTCTGTCGCTGTCTCTCCCTCTGTCTCTGTCTCTGTCTCTGTCCCTGGCTCTGTCTCTGCCTCTGTCTCCGTCTCTGTCCCTGTCTCTGCCTCTGTCTCTGTTTCTGTCTCTGTCTCTGTCTCTGCCTCTGCCTCTGTCTCTGCCTCTCCCTCTGTCTCCGTATCTGTCTCTGTCTTTGTCTCTGTCTCTGTCTCTGTCTCTGTCTCTGCCTCTATCTCTGTCGCTGTCTCTGTCTCTGTCTCTTTCTCTGTCTCTGTCTCTATCTCCGTCTCTGTCTCTGTCTGTGTCTCTGTCTCTGACTCTGTCTCTGTTTCTGTCTCCGTCTCTGTCCCTGGCTCTGTCTCTGTCTCTGTCTCTGTCTCTGTCTCTGTCTCCGTCTCTGTCTCTGTCTCTGTCTCTGTCTCTGTCTCTGTCGCTGTCTCTCCCTCTGTCTCTGTCTCTGTCTCTGTACCTGGCTCTGTCTCTGCCTCTGTCTCCGTCTCTGTCCCTGTCTCTGCCTCTGTCCCTGTCTCTGTCTCTGTCTCTGCCTCTGCCTCTGTCTCTGTCTCTCCCTCTGCCTCCGTATCTGTCCCTGTCTTTGTCTCTGTCTCTGTCTCTGTCTCTGTCTCTGTCTCTGTCTCCGTCTCTGTCTCTGTCTCTGTCTCTGTCTCTGTCTCTGTCTCTGTCTCTGTCTCTGTCTCTGTCCCTGGCTCTGTCTCTGCCTCTGTCTCCGTCTCTGTCCCTGTCTCTGCCTCTGTCTCTGTCTCTGTCTCTGTCTCTGCCTCTGCCTCTGTCTCTGCCTCTCCCTCTGTCTCCGTATCTGTCTCTGTCTTTGTCTCTGTCTCTGTCTCTGTCTCTGTCTCTGTCTCTGTCTCTGTCTCTGTCTCTGTCTCTGTCTCTATCTCCGTCTCTGTCTCTGTCTGTGTCTCTGTCTCTGACTCTGTCTCTGTCTCTGTCTCCGTCTCTGTCCCTGGCTCTGTCTCTGTCTCTGTCTCTGTCTCTGTCTCTGTCTCTGTCTCCGTCTCTGTCTCTGTCTCTGTCTCTGTCTCTGTCGCTGTCTCTCCCTCTGTCTCTGTCTCTGTCTCTGTACCTGGCTCTGTCTCTGCCTCTGTCTCCGTCTCTGTCCCTGTCTCTGCCTCTGTCCCTGTCTCTGTCTCTGTCTCTGCCTCTGCCTCTGTCTCTCCCTCTGCCTCCGTATCTGTCTCTGTCTTTGTCTCTGTCTCTGTCTCTGTCTCTGTCTCTGTCTCTGTCTCTGTCTCCGTCTCTGTCTCTGTCTCTGTCTCTGTCTCTGTCTCTGTCTCTGTCTCTGTCTCTGTCTCTGTCTCTGTCTCTGTCTCTGTCTCTGTCTCTGTCTCTGTCTCTGTCTCTGTCTCTGTCTCTGTCTCTGTCTCTGTCCCTGGCTCTGTCTCTGTCTCTGTCTCCGTCTCTGTCTCTATCTCTGTCTCTGTCTCTGTCTCTGTCTCTGTCTCTGTCTCTGTCTCTGTCTCTGTCTCTGTCGCTGTCTCTCCCTCTGTCTCTGTCTCTGTCTCTGTCCATGGCTCTGTCTCTGCCTCTGTCTCCGTCTCTGTCCCTGTCTCTGTCTCTGTCTCTATCTCTGTCTCTGTCTCTGTCTCTGTCTCTTTCTCTGTCTCTGTCTCTGTCTCTGTCTCTGTCTCTGTCTCTGTCTCTATCTCCGTCTCTGTCTCTGTCTGTGTCTCTGTCTCTGACTCTGTCTCTGTCTCTGTCTCCGTCTCTGTCCCTGGCTCTGTCTCTGTCTCTGTCTCTGTCTCTGTCTCTGTCTCTGTCTTTGTCTCCGTCTCTGTCTCTGTCTCTGTCTCTGTCTCTGTCGCTGTCTCTCCCTCTGTCTCTGTCTCTGTCTCTGTACCTGGCTCTGTCTCTGCCTCTGTCTCCGTCTCTGTCCCTGTCTCTGCCTCTGTCCCTGTCTCTGTCTCTGTCTCTGTCTCTGTCTCTGTCTCTGTCTCTGTCTCTGTCTCTGTCTCTGTCTCTGTCTCTGTCTCTGTCTCTGTCTCTGTCTCTGTCTCTGTCACTGTCTCTGTCTCTGTCTCTGTCTCCGTCTCTGTCTCTGTCTCTGTCTCTGTCTCTGTCTCTGTCTCTGTCTCTGTCTCTGTCTCTGTCTCTGTCTCTGTCTCTGTCGCTGTCTCTCCCTCTGTCTCTATCTCTGTCTCTGTCCATGGCTCTGTCTCTGCCTCTGTCTCCGTCTCTGTCTCTGTCTCTGTCTCTGTCTCTGCCTCTGTCTCTGTCTCTGTCTCTGTCTCTGTCTCTGTCTCTGTCTCTGTCTCTGTCTCTGTCTCTGTCTCTGTCTCTGTCTCTGTCTCTGTCTCTGTCTCTGTCTCTGTCTCTGTCTCTGTCTCTGTCTCTGTCTCTGTCTCTGTCTCTGTCTCTGTCTCTGTCTCTGTCTCTGTCTCTGTCTCTGTCTCTGTCTCTGTCTCTGTCTCTGTCTCTGTCTCTGTCTCTGTCTCTGTCTCTGTCTCTGTCTCTGTCTCTGTCTCTGTCTCTGTCTCTGGCTCTGTCGCTGTCTCTCCCTCTGTCTCTGTCTCTGTCTCTGTCCCTGGCCCTGTCTCTGCCTCTGCCTCCGTCTCTGTCTCTGTCTCTGTCTCTATCTCCGTCTCTGTCTCTGTCTGTGTCTCTGTCTCTGACTCTGTCTCTGTCTCTGTCTCTGTCACTGTCTCTGTCTCTGTCTCTGTCTCTGTCTCTGCCTCTGACTCTGTCTCTGTCTCTGTCTCTGTCGCTGTCTCTCCCTCTGTCTCTGTCTCCGTCTCTGTCCCTGGCTCTGTCTCTGTCTCTGTCTCTGTCTCTGTCTCTGTCTCTGTCTCTGTCTCTGTCTCTGTCTCTGTCTCTGTCTCTGTCTCTGTCTCTGTCTCTGTCTCTGTCACTGTCTCTCCCTCTGTCTCTGTCTCTGTCTCTGTCCCTGGCTCTGTCTCTGCCTCTGTCTCCGTCTCTGTCCCTGTCTCTGCCTCTGTCTCTGTCTCTGTCTCTGTCTCTGTCTCTGTCTGTGTCTCTGTCTCTGACTCTGTCTCTGTCTCTGTCTCCGTCTCTGTCCCTGGCTCTGTCTCTGTCTCTGTCTCTGTCTCTGTCTCTGTCTCTGTCTTTGTCTCCGTCTCTGTCTCTGTCTCTGTCTCTGTCGCTGTCTCTCCCTCTGTCTCTGTCTCTGTCTCTGTACCTGGCTCTGTCTCTGCCTCTGTCTCCGTCTCTGTCCCTGTCTCTGCCTCTGTCCCTGTCTCTGTCTCTGTCTCTGCCTCTGCCTCTGTCTCTGTCTCTCCCTCTGCCTCCGTATCTGTCTCTGTCTTTGTCTCTGTCTCTGTCTCTGTCTCTGTCTCTGTCTCTGTCTCTGTCTCCGTCTCTGTCTCTGTCTCTGTCTCTGTCTCTGTCTCTGTCTCTGTCTCTGTCTCTGTCTCTGTCTCTGTCTCTGTCTCTGTCTCTGTCCCTGTCTCTGTCTCTGTCTCTGCCTCTGCCTCTGTCTCTGTCTCTCCCTCTGCCTCCGTATCTGTCTCTGTCTTTGTCTCTGTCTCTGTCTCTGTCTCTGTCTCTGTCTCTGTCTCCGTCTCTGTCTCTGTCTCTGTCTCTGTCTCTGTCTCCGTCTCTGTCTCTGTCTCTGTCTCTGTCTCTGTCGCTGTCTCTCCCTCTGTCTCTGTCTCTGTCTCTGTCCATGGCTCTGTCTCTGCCTCAGTCTCCGTCTCTGTCTCTGTCTCTGCCTCTGACTCTGTCTCTGTCTCTGTCTCTGTCGCTGTCTCTCCCTCTGTCTCTGTCTCCGTCTCTGTCCCTGGCTCTGTCTCTGTCTCTGTCTCTGTCTCTGTCTCTGTCTCTCTCTCTGTCTCTGTCTCTGTCTCTGTCTCTGTCTCCGTCTCTGTCGCTGTCTCTGTCTCTGTCTCTGTCGCTGGCTCTGTCTCTGCCTCTGTCTCCGTCTCTGTCCCTGTCTCTGCCTCTGTCTCTGTCTCTGTCTCTGTCTCTGCCTCTGCCTCTGTCTCTGTCTCTCCCTCTGTCTCCGTATCTGTCTCTGTCTTTGTCTCTGTCTCTGTCTCGGTCTCTGTCTCTGTCTCTATCTCTGTCTCTGTCTCTGTCTCTGTCTCTTTCTCTGTCTCCGTCTCTGTCTCTGTCTCTGTCTCTGTCTCTGTCTCTGTCTCTGTCTCTGTCTCTATCTCCGTCTCTGTCTCTGTCTGTGTCCCTGTCTCTGACTCTGTCTCTGTCTCTGTCTCCGTCTCTGTCCCTGGCTCTGTCTCTGTCTCTGTCTCTGTCTCTGTCTCTGTCTCTGTCTCTGTCACTGCCTCTGTCTCTGTCTCTGTCTCTGTCTCTGTCTCTGTCGCTGTCTCTCCCTCTGTCTCTGTCTCTGTCTCTGTCTCTGTCTCTTTCTCTGTCTCTGTCTCTGTCTCTGTCTCTGTCTCTGTCTCTGTCTCTGTCTCTGTCTCTGTCTATGTCTCTGTCTCTGTCTCTGTCTCTGTCTCCGTCTCTGTCTCTGTCTCTGTCTCTGTCTCTGTCTCTGTCTCTGTCTCAGTCTCTGTCTCTGTCTCTGTCTCTGTCTCTGCCTCTGCCTCTGTCTCTATCTCTGTCTCTGTCTCTGTCTCTGTCTCTGTCTCTGTCTCTGTCTCTGTCTCTGTCTCTGTCTCTGTCTCTGTCTCTGTCTCTGTCTCTGTCTCTGTCTCTGTCTCTGTCACTGTCTCTGTCTCTGTCTCTGTCTCCGTCTCTGTCTCTGTCTCTGTCTCTGTCTCTGTCTCTGTCTCTGTCTCTGTCTCTGTCTCTGTCTCTGTCTCTGTCTCTGTCTCTGTCTCTGTCGCTGTCTCTCCCTCTGTCTCTGTCTCTGTCTCTGTCCATGGCTCTGTCTCTGCCTCTGTCTCCGTCTCTGTCTCTGTCTCTGTCTCTGTCTCTGTCTCTGTCTCTGTCTCTGTCTCTGTCTCTGTCTCTGTCTCTGTCTCTGTCTCTGTCTCTGTCTCTGTCTCTGTCTCTGTCTCTGTCTCTGTCTCTGTCTCTGTCTCTGTCTCTGTCTCTGTCTCTGTCTCTGTCTCTGTCTCTGTCTCTGTCTCTGTCTCTGTCTCTGTCTCTGTCTCTGTCTCTGTCTCTGTCTCTGTCTCTGTCTCTGTCTCTGTCTCTGTCTCTGTCTCTGTCTCTGTCTCTGTCTCTGTCTCTGTCTCTGTCTCTGTCTCTGTCTCTGTCTCTGTCTCTGTCTCTGTCTCTGGCTCTGTCGCTGTCTCTCCCTCTGTCTCTGTCTCTGTCTCTGTCCCTGGCCCTGTCTCTGCCTCTGCCTCCGTCTCTGTCTCTGTCTCTGTCTCTATCTCCGTCTCTGTCTCTGTCTGTGTCTCTGTCTCTGACTCTGTCTCTGTCTCTGTCTCTGTCACTGTCTCTGTCTCTGTCTCTGTCTCTGTCTCTGCCTCTGACTCTGTCTCTGTCTCTGTCTCTGTCGCTGTCTCTCCCTCTGTCTCTGTCTCCGTCTCTGTCCCTGGCTCTGTCTCTGTCTCTGTCTCTGTCTCTGTCTCTGTCTCTGTCTCTGTCTCTGTCTCTGTCTCTGTCTCTGTCTCTGTCTCTGTCTCTGTCTCTGTCTCTGTCACTGTCTCTCCCTCTGTCTCTGTCTCTGTCTCTGTCCCTGGCTCTGTCTCTGCCTCTGTCTCCGTCTCTGTCCCTGTCTCTGCCTCTGTCTCTGTCTCTGTCTCTGTCTCTGTCTGTGTCTCTGTCTCTGACTCTGTCTCTGTCTCTGTCTCCGTCTCTGTCCCTGGCTCTGTCTCTGTCTCTGTCTCTGTCTCTGTCTCTGTCTCTGTCTTTGTCTCCGTCTCTGTCTCTGTCTCTGTCTCTGTCGCTGTCTCTCCCTCTGTCTCTGTCTCTGTCTCTGTACCTGGCTCTGTCTCTGCCTCTGTCTCCGTCTCTGTCCCTGTCTCTGCCTCTGTCCCTGTCTCTGTCTCTGTCTCTGCCTCTGCCTCTGTCTCTGTCTCTCCCTCTGCCTCCGTATCTGTCTCTGTCTTTGTCTCTGTCTCTGTCTCTGTCTCTGTCTCTGTCTCTGTCTCTGTCTCCGTCTCTGTCTCTGTCTCTGTCTCTGTCTCTGTCTCTGTCTCTGTCTCTGTCTCTGTCTCTGTCTCTGTCTCTGTCTCTGTCTCTGTCCCTGTCTCTGTCTCTGTCTCTGCCTCTGCCTCTGTCTCTGTCTCTCCCTCTGCCTCCGTATCTGTCTCTGTCTTTGTCTCTGTCTCTGTCTCTGTCTCTGTCTCTGTCTCTGTCTCCGTCTCTGTCTCTGTCTCTGTCTCTGTCTCTGTCTCCGTCTCTGTCTCTGTCTCTGTCTCTGTCTCTGTCGCTGTCTCTCCCTCTGTCTCTGTCTCTGTCTCTGTCCATGGCTCTGTCTCTGCCTCAGTCTCCGTCTCTGTCTCTGTCTCTGCCTCTGACTCTGTCTCTGTCTCTGTCTCTGTCGCTGTCTCTCCCTCTGTCTCTGTCTCCGTCTCTGTCCCTGGCTCTGTCTCTGTCTCTGTCTCTGTCTCTGTCTCTGTCTCTCTCTCTGTCTCTGTCTCTGTCTCTGTCTCTGTCTCCGTCTCTGTCGCTGTCTCTGTCTCTGTCTCTGTCGCTGGCTCTGTCTCTGCCTCTGTCTCCGTCTCTGTCCCTGTCTCTGCCTCTGTCTCTGTCTCTGTCTCTGTCTCTGCCTCTGCCTCTGTCTCTGTCTCTCCCTCTGTCTCCGTATCTGTCTCTGTCTTTGTCTCTGTCTCTGTCTCGGTCTCTGTCTCTGTCTCTATCTCTGTCTCTGTCTCTGTCTCTGTCTCTTTCTCTGTCTCCGTCTCTGTCTCTGTCTCTGTCTCTGTCTCTGTCTCTGTCTCTGTCTCTGTCTCTATCTCCGTCTCTGTCTCTGTCTGTGTCCCTGTCTCTGACTCTGTCTCTGTCTCTGTCTCCGTCTCTGTCCCTGGCTCTGTCTCTGTCTCTGTCTCTGTCTCTGTCTCTGTCTCTGTCTCTGTCACTGCCTCTGTCTCTGTCTCTGTCTCTGTCTCTGTCTCTGTCGCTGTCTCTCCCTCTGTCTCTGTCTCTGTCTCTGTCTCTGTCTCTTTCTCTGTCTCTGTCTCTGTCTCTGTCTCTGTCTCTGTCTCTGTCTCTGTCTCTGTCTCTGTCTATGTCTCTGTCTCTGTCTCTGTCTCTGTCTCCGTCTCTGTCTCTGTCTCTGTCTCTGTCTCTGTCTCTGTCTCTGTCTCAGTCTCTGTCTCTGTCTCTGTCTCTGTCTCTGCCTCTGCCTCTGTCTCTATCTCTGTCTCTGTCTCTGTCTCTGTCTCTGTCTCTGTCTCTGTCTCTGTCTCTGTCTCTGTCTCTGTCTCTGTCTCTGTCTCTGTCTCTGTCTCTGTCTCTGTCTCTGTCTCTGTCACTGTCTCTGTCTCTGTCTCTGTCTCCGTCTCTGTCTCTGTCTCTGTCTCTGTCTCTGTCTCTGTCTCTGTCTCTGTCTCTGTCTCTGTCTCTGTCTCTGTCTCTGTCTCTGTCTCTGTCTCTGTCGCTGTCTCTCCCTCTGTCTCTGTCTCTGTCTCTGTCCATGGCTCTGTCTCTGCCTCTGTCTCCGTCTCTGTCTCTGTCTCTGTCTCTGTCTCTGTCTCTGTCTCTGTCTCTGTCTCTGTCTCTGTCTCTGTCTCTGTCTCTGTCTCTGTCTCTGTCTCTGTCTCTGTCTCTGTCTCTGTCTCTGTCTCTGTCTCTGTCTCTGTCTCTGTCTCTGTCTCTGACTCTGTCTCTGTCTCTGTCTCTGTCACTGTCTCTGTCTCTGTCTCTGTCTCTGTCTCTGCCTCTGACTCTGTCTCTGTCTCTGTCTCTGTCGCTGTCTCTCCCTCTGTCTCTGTCTCCGTCTCTGTCCCTGGCTCTGTCTCTGTCTCTGTCTCTGTCTCTGTCTCTGTCTCTGTCTCTGTCTCTGTCTCTGTCTATGTCTCTCTCTCTGTCTCTGTCTCTGTCTCTGTCTCTGTCTCCGTCTCTGTCGCTGTCTCTGTCTCTGTCTCTGTCGCTGGCTCTGTCTCTGCCTCTGTCTCCGTCTCTGTCCCTGTCTCTGCCTCTGTCTCTGTCTCTGTCTCTGTCTCTGCCTCTGCCTCTGTCTCTGTCTCTCCCTCTGTCTCCGTATCTGTCTCTGTCTTTGTCTCTGTCTCTGTCTCGGCCTCTGTCTCTGTCTCTATCTCTGTCTCTGTCTCTGTCTCTGTCTCTTTCTCTGTCTCCGTCTCTGTCTCTGTCTCTGTCTCTGTCTCTGTCTCTGTCTCTGTCTCTATCTCCGTCTCTGTCTCTGTCTGTGTCCCTGTCTCTGACTCTGTCTCTGTCTCTGTCTCCGTCTCTGTCCCTGGCTCTGTCTCTGTCTCTGTCTCTGTCTCTGTCTCTGTCTCTGTCTCTGTCTCTGTCTCTGTCTCTGTCTCTGTCTCTGTCTCTGTCGCTGTCTCTCCCTCTGTCTCTGTCTCTGTCTCTGTCTCTGTCTCTTTCTCTGTCTCTGTCTCTGTCTCTGTCTCTGTCTCTGTCTCTGTCTCTGTCTCTGTCTCTGTCTCTGTCTCTGTCTCTGTCTCTGTCTCTGTCTCCGTCTCTGTCTCTGTCTCTGTCTCTGTCTCTGTCTCTGTCTCTGTCTCAGTCTCTGTCTCTGTCTTTGTCTCTGTCTCTGCCTCTGCCTCTGTCTCTATCTCTGTCTCTGTCTCTGTCTCTGTCTCTGTCTCTGTCTCTGTCTCTGTCTCTGTCTCTGTCTCTGTCTCTGTCTCTGTCTCTGTCTCTGTCTCTGTCTCTGTCTCTGTCTCTGTCACTGTCTCTGTCTCTGTCTCTGTCTCCGTCTCTGTCTCTGTCTCTGTCTCTGTCTCTGTCTCTGTCTCTGTCTCTGTCTCTGTCTCTGTCGCTGTCTCTCCCTCTGTCTCTGTCTCTGTCTCTGTCCATGGCTCTGTCTCTGCCTCTGTCTCCGTCTCTGTCTCTGTCTCTGTCTCTGTCTCTGTCTCTGTCTCTGTCTCTGTCTCTGTCTCTGTCTCTGTCTCTGTCTCTGTCTCTGTCTCTGTCTCTGTCTCTGTCTCTGTCTCTGTCTCTGTCTCTGTCTCTGTCTCTGTCTCTGTCTCTGTCTCTGTCTCTGTCTCTGTCTCTGTCTCTGTCTCTGTCTCTGTCTCTGTCTCTGTCTCTGTCTCTGTCTCTGTCTCTGTCTCTGTCTCTGTCTCTGTCTCTGTCTCTGTCTCTGTCTCTGTCTCTGTCTCTGTCTCTGTCTCTGTCTCTGTCTCTGTCTCTGTCTCTGTCTCTGTCTCTGTCTCTGGCTCTGTCGCTGTCTCTCCCTCTGTCTCTGTCTCTGTCTCTGTCCCTGGCCCTGTCTCTGCCTCTGCCTCCGTCTCTGTCTCTGTCTCTGTCTCTATCTCCGTCTCTGTCTCTGTCTGTGTCTCTGTCTCTGACTCTGTCTCTGTCTCTGTCTCTGTCTCCGTCACTGTCTCTGTCTCTGTCTCTGTCTCTGTCTCTGCCTCTGACTCTGTCTCTGTCTCTGTCTCTGTCGCTGTCTCTCCCTCTGTCTCTGTCTCCGTCTCTGTCCCTGGCTCTGTCTCTGTCTCTGTCTCTGTCTCTGTCTCTGTCTCTGTCTCTGTCTCTGTCTCTGTCTCTGTCTCTGTCTCTGTCTCTGTCTCTGTCTCTGTCACTGTCTCTCCCTCTGTCTCTGTCTCTGTCTCTGTCCCTGGCTCTGTCTCTGCCTCTGTCTCCGTCTCTGTCCCTGTCTCTGCCTCTGTCTCTGTCTCTGTCTCTGTCTCTGTCTGTGTCTCTGTCTCTGACTCTGTCTCTGTCTCTGTCTCCGTCTCTGTCCCTGGCTCTGTCTCTGTCTCTGTCTCTGTCTCTGTCTCTGTCTCTGTCTTTGTCTCCGTCTCTGTCTCTGTCTCTGTCTCTGTCTCTGTCGCTGTCTCTCCCTCTGTCTCTGTCTCTGTCTCTGTACCTGGCTCTGTCTCTGCCTCTGTCTCCGTCTCTGTCCCTGTCTCTGCCTCTGTCCCTGTCTCTGTCTCTGTCTCTGCCTCTGCCTCCGTATCTGTCTCTGTCTTTGTCTCTGTCTCTGTCTCTGTCTCTGTCTCTGTCTCTGTCTCCGTCTCTGTCTCTGTCTCTGTCTCTGTCTCTGTCTCTGTCTCTGTCTCTGTCTCTGTCTCTGTCTCTGTCTCTGTCTCTGTCTCTGTCTCTGTCTCTGTCTCTGTCTCTGTCTCTGTCTCTGTCCCTGGCTCTGTCTCTGTCTCTGTCTCCGTCTCTGTCTCCGTCTCTGTCTCTGTCTCTGTCTCTGTCTCTGTCTCTGTCTCCGTCTCTGTCTCTGTCTCTGTCTCTGTCTCTGTCGCTGTCTCTCCCTCTGTCTCTGTCTCTGTCTCTGTCCATGGCTCTGTCTCTGCCTCAGTCTCCGTCTCTGTCTCTGTCTCTGCCTCTGACTCTGTCTCTGTCTCTGTCTCTGTCGCTGTCTCTCCCTCTGTCTCTGTCTCCGTCTCTGTCCCTGGCTCTGTCTCTGTCTCTGTCTCTGTCTCTGTCTCTGTCTCTCTCTCTGTCTCTGTCTCTGTCTCTGTCTCTGTCTCCGTCTCTGTCGCTGTCTCTGTCTCTGTCTCTGTCGCTGGCTCTGTCTCTGCCTCTGTCTCCGTCTCTGTCCCTGTCTCTGCCTCTGTCTCTGTCTCTGTCTCTGTCTCTGCCTCTGCCTCTGTCTCTGTCTCTCCCTCTGTCTCCGTATCTGTCTCTGTCTTTGTCTCTGTCTCTGTCTCGGTCTCTGTCTCTGTCTCTGTCTCTATCTCTGTCTCTGTCTCTGTCTCTGTCTCTTTCTCTGTCTCCGTCTCCGTCTCTGTCCCTGTCTCTGCCTCTGTCCCTGTCTCTGTCTCTGTCTCTGCCTCTGCCTCTGTCTCTGTCTCTCCCTCTGCCTCCGTATCTGTCTCTGTCTTTGTCTCTGTCTCTGTCTCTGTCTCTGTCTCTGTCTCCGTCTCTGTCTCTGTCTCTGTCTCTGTCTCTGTCTCTGTCTCTGTCTCTGTCTCTGTCTCTGTCTCTGTCTCTGTCTCTGTCTCTGTCTCTGTCTCTGTCTCTGTCTCTGTCTCTGTCTCTGTCTCTGTCTCTGTCTCTGTCTCTGTCTCTGTCTCTGTCTCTGTCTCTGTCTCTGTCTCTGTCTCTGTCTCTGTCTCTGTCTCTGTCTCTGTCTCTGTCTCTGTCCCTGGCTCCGTCTCTGTCTCTGTCTCCGTCTCTGTCTCCGTCTCTGTCTCTGTCTCTGTCTCTGTCTCTGTCTCTGTCTCTGTCTCCGTCTCTGTCTCTGTCTCTGTCTCTGTCTCTGTCGCTGTCTCTCCCTCTGTCTCTGTCTCTGTCTCTGTCCATGGCTCTGTCTCTGCCTCAGTCTCCGTCTCTGTCTCTGTCTCTGCCTCTGACTCTGTCTCTGTCTCTGTCTCTGTCGCTGTCTCTCCCTCTGTCTCTGTCTCCGTCTCTGTCCCTGGCTCTGTCTCTGTCTCTGTCTCTGTCTCTGTCTCTGTCTCTGTCTCTCTCTCTGTCTCTGTCTCTGTCTCTGTCTCTGTCTCCGTCTCTGTCGCTGTCTCTGTCTCTGTCTCTGTCGCTGGCTCTGTCTCTGCCTCTGTCTCCGTCTCTGTCCCTGTCTCTGCCTCTGTCTCTGTCTCTGTCTCTATCTCTGTCTCTGTCTCTGTCTCTGTCTCTTTCTCTGTCTCCGTCTCTGTCTCTGTCTCTGTCTCTGTCTCTGTCTCTGTCTCTGTCTCTATCTCCGTCTCTGTCTCTGTCTGTGTCCCTGTCTCTGACTCTGTCTCTGTCTCTGTCTCCGTCTCTGTCCCTGTCTCTGTCGCTGGCTCTGTCTCTGCCTCTGTCTCCGTCTCTGTCCCTGTCTCTGTCTCTGTCTCTGCCTCTGTCTCCGTCTCTGTCTCTGTCTCTGTCTCTGTCTCTGTCTCTGTCTCTGTCTCTGTCTCTGTCTCTGTCTCTGTCTCTGTCTCTGTCTCTGTCTCTGTCCCTGTCTCTGTCTCTGTCTCTGTCTCTGTCTCTGTCTCTGTCTCTGTCTCTGTCTCTGTCTCTGTCTCTGTCTCTGTCTCTGTCTCTGTCTCTGTCTCTGTCTCTGTCTCTGTCTCTGTCTCTGTCTCTGTCTCTGTCTCTGTCTCTGTCTCTGTCTCTGGCTCTGTCGCTGTCTCTCCCTCTGTCTCTGTCTCTGTCTCTGTCCCTGGCCCTGTCTCTGCCTCTGCCTCCGTCTCTGTCTCTGTCTCTGTCTCTATCTCCGTCTCTGTCTCTGTCTGTGTCTCTGTCTCTGACTCTGTCTCTGTCTCTGTCTCTGTCACTGTCTCTGTCTCTGTCTCTGTCTCTGTCTCTGCCTCTGACTCTGTCTCTGCCTCTGTCTCCGTCTCTGTCCCTGTCTCTGCCTCTGTCCCTGTCTCTGTCTCTGTCTCTGCCTCTGCCTCTGTCTCTGTCTCTCCCTCTGCCTCCGTATCTGTCCCTGTCTTTGTCTCTGTCTCTGTCTCTGTCTCTGTCTCTGTCTCTGTCTCTGTCTCTGTCTCCGTCTCTGTCTCTGTCTCTGTCTCTGTCTCTGTCTCTGTCTCTGTCTCTGTCTCTGTCTCTGTCTCTGTCCCTGGATCTGTCTCTGCCTCTGTCTCCGTCTCTGTCCCTGTCTCTGCCTCTGTCTCTGTCTCTGTCTCTGTCTCTGCCTCTGCCTCTGTCTCTGCCTCTCCCTCTGTCTCCGTATCTGTCTCTGTCTTTGTCTCTGTCTCTGTCTCTGTCTCTGTCTCCGTCTCTGTCTCTGTCTCTGTCTCTGTCTCTGTCTCTGTCTCTGTCTCTGTCTGTGTCTCTGTCTCTGACTCTGTCTCTGTCTCTGTCTCCGTCTCTGTCCCTGGCTCTGTCTCTGTCTCTGTCTCTGTCTCTGTCTCTGTCTCTGTCTTTGTCTCCGTCTCTGTCTCTGTCTCTGTCTCTGTCTCTGTCGCTGTCTCTCCCTCTGTCTCTGTCTCTGTCTCTGTACCTGGCTCTGTCTCTGCCTCTGTCTCCGTCTCTGTCCCTGTCTCTGCCTCTGTCCCTGTCTCTGTCTCTGTCTCTGCCTCTGCCTCTGTCTCTGTCTCTCCCTCTGCCTCCGTATCTGTCTCTGTCTTTGTCTCTGTCTCTGTCTCTGTCTCTGTCTCTGTCTCTGTCTCCGTCTCTGTCTCTGTCTCTGTCTCTGTCTCTGTCTCTGTCTCTGTCTCTGTCTCTGTCTCTGTCTCTGTCTCTGTCTCTGTCTCTGTCTCTGTCTCTGTCTCTGTCTCTGTCTCTGTCCCTGGCTCTGTCTCTGTCTCTGTCTCCGTCTCTGTCTCTGTCTCTGTCTCTGTCTCTGTCTCTGTCTCTGTCTCTGTCTCTGTCTCTGTCTCTGTCTCTGTCTCTGTCTCTGTCTCTGTCGCTGTCTCTCCCTCTGTCTCTGTCTCTGTCTCTGTCCATGGCTCTGTCTCTGCCTCAGTCTCCGTCTCTGTCTCTGTCTCAGCCTCTGACTCTGTCTCTGTCTCTGTCTCTGTCGCTGTCTCTCCCTCTGTCTCTGTCTCCGTCTCTGTCCCTGGCTCTGTCTCTGTCTCTGTCTCTGTCTCTGTCTCTGTCTCTCTCTCTGTCTCTGTCTCTGTCTCTGTCTCTGTCTCCGTCTCTGTCGCTGTCTCTGTCTCTGTCTCTGTCGCTGGCTCTGTCTCTGCCTCTGTCTCCGTCTCTGTCCCTGTCTCTGCCTCTGTCTCTGTCTCTGTCTCTGTCTCTGCCTCTGCCTCTGTCTCTGTCTCTCCCTCTGTCTCCGTATCTGTCTCTGTCTTTGTCTCTGTCTCTGTCTCGGTCTCTGTCTCTGTCTCTATCTCTGTCTCTGTCTCTGTCTCTGTCTCTGTCTCTGTCTCTGTCTGTATCTCCGTCTCTGTCTCTGTCTGTGTCTCTGTCTCTGACTCTGTCTCTGTCTCTGTCTCTGTCTCTGTGTCTGTCTCTGTCTCTGTCTCTGTCTCTGTCTCTGTCTCTGTCTCTGTCTCTGTCTCTGTCTCTGTGTCTGTCTCTGTCTCTGTCTCCGTCTCTGTCTCTGTCTCTGTCTCTGTCTCTGTCTCTGTCTCTGCCTGTGTCTCTGTCTCTGTATCCGTCCCTGTCTCTGCCGCTGTCTCTGTCTCCGTCTCAGTCTCTGTCTCTGTCTCCGTCTCTCTCTCTGTCTCTATCTCTGTCTCTGTCTCTGTCTCTGTCTCTTTCTCGGTCTCTGTCTCTGTCTCTGTCTCTGTCTCTGTCTCTGTCTCTGTCTCTGTCTCTGTCTCCGTCTCTGTCTCTGTCTATGTCTCTGTCTCAGTCTCTGTCTCTGTCTCTGTCTCTGTCTCCGTCTCAGTCTCTGTCTCTGTCTCCGTCTCTCTCTCTGTCTCTGTCTCTGCCCCCTCTCTGTCCGCGTATCTGTCTCTGTCTCTGTTTCTGTCTCTGTCTCTGTCTCTGTCTCTGTCTCTGTCTCTGTCTCCGTCTCTGTCTCTGTCTCTGTCTCTGTCTCTGTCTCTGTCTCAGTCTCTATCTCTGTCTCTGTCTCTGTCTCCGTCTCAGTCTCTGTCTCTGTCTCCGTCTCTCTCTCTGTCTCTGTCTCTGCCTCTGTCTCTGCCCGCGTATCTGTCTCTGTCTCTGTTTCTGTCTCTGTCTCTGTCTCTGTCTCTGTCTCTGTCTCTGTCTCTGTCTCTGTCTCCGTCTCTCTCTCTCTCTCTGTCTCCGTCTCTGCCTCTGTCTCAGCCCGCGTATCTGTCTCTGTCTCTGTTTCTGTCTCTGTCTCTGTCTCTGTCTCTGTCTCTGTCTCTGTCTCTGTCTCTGTCTCTGTCTCTGTCTCTGTCTCTGTCTCTGTCTCTGTCTCTGTCTCTGTCTCTGTCTCTGTCTCTGTCTCTGTCTCTGTCTCTGTCTCTGTCTCTGTCTCTGTCTCTGTCTTTGTCTCTGTCTCTGACTCTGTCTCTGTCTCCGTCTGTCTCTCTGTCTCTGTCTCTGCCTCTGCCTCTGTCTCTGTCCGCGTATCTGTCTCTGTCTCTGTTTCTGTCTCTGTCTCTGTCGCTGTCTCTCCCTCTGTCTCTGTCTCCGTCTCTGTCCCTGGCTCTGTCTCTGCCTCTGTCTCCGTCTCTGTCTCTGTCTCGGTCTTTGTCTCCGTCTCTGTCTCCGTCTCTGTCTCTGTCTCTGTCTCTATCTCCGTCTCTGTCTCTGTATCTGTCTGTGTCTGTGTCTTTGTCTCTGCGTCTGTCGCTCTCTCTGCCTCTGTCTCTGTCCCCGTATCTGTCCCTGTCTCTGTTTCTGTCTCTGTCTCTGTCTCTGTCTCTGTCTCTGTCTCTGTCACTGTCTCCGTCTCTGTCTCTGTCTCTGTCTCTGTCTCTGTCTCTGTCCCTGTCTCTCCCTCAGTCTCTGTCTCTGTCTCTGTCCCTGGCTCTGTCTCTGCCTCTGTCTCCGTCTTTGTCCCTGTCTCTGCCTCTGTCTCTGTCTCTGTCTCTGTCTCTGCCTCTGCCTCTGTCTCTATCTCTGTCTCTGTCTCTGTCTCTGCCTCTGTCTCTGTCTCTGTCTCTGTCTCTATCTCTGTCGCTGTCTCTCCCTCAGTCTCTGTCTCTGTCTCTGTCCCTGGCTCTGTCTCTGCCTCTGTCTCCGTCTTTGTCCCTGTCTCTGCCTCTGTCTCTGTCTCTGTCTCTGTCTCTGCCTCTGCCTCTGTCTCTATCTCTGTCTCTGTCTCTGTCTCTGCCTCTGTCTCTGTCTCTGTCTCTGTCTCTATCTCTGTCGCTGTCTCTCCCTCAGTCTCTGTCTCTGTCTCTGTCCCTGGCTCTGTCTCTGCCTCTGTCTCCGTCTTTGTCCCTGTCTCTGCCTCTGTCTCTGTCTCTGTCTCTGCCTCTGCCTCTGTCCCTATCTCTGTCTCTGTCTCTGTCTCTGCCTCTGTCTCTGTCTCTGTCTCTGTCTCTGTCTCTGTCTCTGTCTCTGTCTCTGTCTCTGTCTCTGTCTCTGTCTCTGTCTCTGTCTCTGTCTCTGTCTCTGTCTCTGTCTCTGTCTCTGTCTCTGTCTCTGTCTCTGTCTCTGTCTCTGTCGCTGTCTCTCCCTCTGTCTCCGTCTCTGTCTCTGTCTCTATCTCTGTCTCTGTCTCTGTCTCTGTCTCTTTCTCTGTCTCTGGCTCCGTCTCTGTCTCTGTCTCTGTCTGTGTCTCTGTCTCTGTCTCTGTCTCTATCTCCGTCTCAGTCTCTGTCTGTGTCTCTGTCTCTGACTCTGTCTCTGTCTCTGTCTCCGTCTCTGTCCCTGGCTCTGTCTCTGTCTCTGTCTCTGTCTCTGTCTCTGTCTCTGTCTCTCTCTCTGTCTCTGTCTCTGTCGCTGTCTCTCCCTCTGTCTCTGTCTCTGTCTCTGTACCTGGCTCTGTCTCTGCCTCTGTCTCCGTCTCTGTCCCAGTCTCTGCCTCTGTCTCTGTCTCTGTCTCTGTCTCTGCCTCTGCCTCTGTCTCTGTCTCTCCCTCTGTCTCCGTATCTGTCTCTGTCTTTGTCTCTGTCTCTGTCTCTGTCTCTGTCTCTGTCTCTGTCTCTGTCTCTGGCTCTGTCGCTGTCTCTCCCTCTGTCTCTGTCTCTGTCTCTGTCCCTGGCCCTGTCTCTGCCTCTGCCTCCGTCTCTGTCTCTGTCTCTGTCTCTATCTCCGTCTCTGTCTCTGTCTGTGTCTCTGTCTCTGACTCTGTCTCTGTCTCTGTCTCTGTCACTGTCTCTGTCTCTGTCTCTGTCTCTGTCTCTGCCTCTGACTCTGTCTCTGTCTCTGTCTCTGTCGCTGTCTCTCCCTCTGTCTCTGTCTCCGTCTCTGTCCCTGGCTCTGTCTCTGTCTCTGTCTCTGTCTCTGTCTCTGTCTCTGTCTCTGTCTCTGTCTCTGTCTCTGTCTCTGTCTCTGTCTCTGTCTCTGTCACTGTCTCTCCCTCTGTCTCTGTCTCTGTCTCTGTCCCTGGCTCTGTCTCTGCCTCTGTCTCCGTATCTGTCCCTGTCTCTGCCTCTGTCTCTGTCTCTGTCTCTGTCTCTGTCTGTGTCTCTGTCTCTGACTCTGTCTCTGTCTCTGTCTCCGTCTCTGTCCCTGGCTCTGTCTCTGTCTCTGTCTCTGTCTCCGTCTCTGTCTCTGTCTTTGTCTCCGTCTCTGTCTCTGTCTCTGTCTCTGTCTCTGTCGCTGTCTCTCCCTCTGTCTCTGTCTCTGTCTCTGTACCTGGCTCTGTCTCTGCCTCTGTCTCCGTCTCTGTCTCTGTCTCTGCCTCTGCCTCTGTCTCTGTCTCTCCCTCTGCCTCCGTATCTGTCTCCGTCCCTGTCTCTGCCGCTGTCTCTGTCTCCGTCTCAGTCTCTGTCTCTGTCTCCGTCTCTCTCTCTGTCGCTGTCTCTCCCTCTGTCTCTGTCTCTGTCTCTGTCCATGGCTCTGTCTCTGCCTCAGTCTCCGTCTCTGTCTCTGTCTCTGCCTCTGACTCTGTCTCTGTCTCTGTCTCTGTCGCTGTCTCTCCCTCTGTCTCTGTCTCCGTCTCTGTCCCTGGCTCTGTCTCTGTCTCTGTCTCTGTCTCTGTCTCTGTCTCTCTCTCTGTCTCTGTCTCTGTCTCTGTCTCTGTCTCCGTCACTGTCGCTGTCTCTGTCTCTGTCTCTGTCGCTGGCTCTGTCTCTGCCTCTGTCTCCGTCTCTGTCCCTGTCTCTGCCTCTGTCTCTGTCTCTGTCTCTGTCTCTGCCTCTGCCTCTGTCTCTGTCTCTCCCTCTGTCTCCGTATCTGTCTCTGTCTTTGTCTCTGTCTCTGTCTCGGTCTCTGTCTCTGTCTCTATCTCTGTCTCTGTCTCTGTCTCTGTCTCTTTCTCTGTCTCCGTCTCTGTCTCTGTCTCTGTCTCTGCCTCTGTCTCTGTCTCTGTCTCTATCTCCGTCTCTGTCTCTGTCTGTGTCCCTGTCTCTGACTCTGTCTCTGTCTCTGTCTCCGTCTCTGTCCCTGGCTCTGTCTCTGTCTCTGTCTCTGTCTCTGTCTCTGTCTCTGTCTCTGTCTCTGTCTCTGTCTCTGTCTCTGTCTCTGTCTCTGTCGCTGTCTCTCCCTCTGTCTCTGTCTCTGTCTCTGTCTCTGTCTCTTTCTCTGTCTCTGTCTCTGTCTCTGTCTCTGTCTCTGTCTCTGCCTCTGTCTCTGTCTCTGTCTCTGTCTCTGTCTCTGTCTCTGTCTCCGTCTCTGTCTCTGTCTCTGTCTCTGTCTCTGTCTCAGTCTCTGTCTCTGTCTCTGTCTCTGTCTCTGCCTCTGCCTCTGTCTCTATCTCTGTCTCTGTCTCTGTCTCTGTCTCTGTCTCTGTCTCTGTCTCTGTCTCTGTCTCTGTCTCTGTCTCTGTCTCTGTCTCTGTCTCTGTCTCTGTCTCTGTCTCTGTCTCTGTCTCTGTCTCTGTCACTGTCTCTGTCTCTGTCTCTGTCTCCGTCTCTGTCTCTGTCTCTGTCTCTGTCTCTGTCTCTGTCTCTGTCTCTGTCTCTGTCTCTGTCTCTGTCTCTGTCTCTGTCTCTGTCTCTGTCTCTGTCTCTGTCTCTGTCGCTGTCTCTCCCTCTGTCTCTGTCTCTGTCTCTGTCCATGGCTCTGTCTCTGCCTCTGTCTCCGTCTCTGTCTCTGTCTCTGTCTCTGTCTCTGTCTCTGTCTCTGTCTCTGTCTCTGTCTCTGTCTCTGTCTCTGTCTCTGTCTCTGTCTCTGTCTCTGTCTCTGTCTCTGTCTCTGTCTCTGTCTCTGTCTCTGTCTCTGTCTCTGTCTCTGTCTCTGTCTCTGTCTCTGTCTCTGTCTCTGTCTCTGTCTCTGTCTCTGTCTCTGTCTCTGTCTCTGTCTCTGTCTCTGTCTCTGTCTCTGTCTCTGTCTCTGTCTCTGTCTCTGGCTCTGTCGCTGTCTCTCCCTCTGTCTCTGTCTCTGTCTCTGTCCCTGGCCCTGTCTCTGCCTCTGCCTCCGTCTCTGTCTCTGTCTCTGTCTCTATCTCCGTCTCTGTCTCTGTCTGTGTCTCTGTCTCTGACTCTGTCTCTGTCTCTGTCTCTGTCACTGTCTCTGTCTCTGTCTCTGTCTCTGTCTCTGCCTCTGACTCTGTCTCTGTCTCTGTCTCTGTCGCTGTCTCTCCCTCTGTCTCTGTCTCCGTCTCTGTCCCTGGCTCTGTCTCTGTCTCTGTCTCTGTCTCTGTCTCTGTCTCTGTCTCTGTCTCTGTCTCTGTCTCTGTCTCTGTCTCTGTCTCTGTCACTGTCTCTCCCTCTGTCTCTATCTCTGTCTCTGTCCCTGGCTCTGTCTCTGCCTCTGTCTCCGTCTCTGTCCCTGTCTCTGCCTCTGCCTCTGTCTCTGTCTCTGTCTCTGTCTCTGCCTCTGCCTCTGTCTCTGCCTCTCCCTCTGCCTCCGTATCTGTCCCTGTCTTTGTCTCTGTCTCTGTCTCTGTCTCTGTCTCTGTCTCTGTCTCTGTCTCCGTCTCTGTCTCTGTCTCTGTCTCTGTCTCTGTCTCTGTCTCTGTCTCTGTCTCTGTCTCTGTCTCTGTCCCTGGCTCTGTCTCTGCCTCTGTCTCCGTCTCTGTCCCTGTCTCTGCCTCTGTCTCTGTCTCTGTCTCTGTCTCTGCCTCTGCCTCTGTCTCTGCCTCTCCCTCTGTCTCCGTATCTGTCTCTGTCTTTGTCTCTGTCTCTGTCTCTGTCTCTGTCTCCGTCTCTGTCTCTGTCTCTGTCTCTGTCTCTGTATCTGTCTCTGTCTGTGTCTCTGTCTCTGACTCTGTCTCTGTCTCTGTCTCCGTCTCTGTCCCTGGCTCTGTCTCTGTCTCTGTCTCTGTCTCTGTCTCTGTCTCTGTCTTTGTCTCCGTCTCTGTCTCTGTCTCTGTCTCTGTCTCTGTCTCTGTCGCAGTCTCTCCCTCTGTCTCTGTCTCTGTCTCTGTACCTGGCTCTGTCTCTGCCTCTGTCTCCGTCTCTGTCCCTGTCTCTGCCTCTGTCCCTGTCTCTGTCTCTGTCTCTGCCTCTGCCTCTGTCTCTGTCTCTCCCTCTGCCTCCGTATCTGTCTCTGTCTTTGTCTCTGTCTCTGTCTCTGTCTCTGTCTCTGTCTCTGTCTCCGTCTCTGTCTCTGTCTCTGTCTCTGTCTCTGTCTCTGTCTCTGTCTCTGTCTCTGTCTCTGTCTCTGTCTCTGTCTCTGTCTCTGTCTCTGTCTCTGTCTCTGTCTCTGTCTCTGTCTCTGTCTCTGTCCCTGGCTCTGTCTCTGTCTCTGTCTCCGTCTCTGTCTCTGTCTCTGTCTCTGTCTCTGTCTCTGTCTCTGTCTCTGTCTCTGTCTCTGTCTCTGTCTCTGTCTCTGTCTCTGTCTCTGTCTCTGTCGCTGTCTCTCCCTCTGTCTCTGTCTCTGTCTCTGTCCATGGCTCTGTCTCTGCCTCAGTCTCCGTCTCTGTCTCTGTCTCAGCCTCTGACTCTGTCTCTGTCTCTGTCTCTGTCGCTGTCTCTCCCTCTGTCTCTGTCTCCGTCTCTGTCCCTGGCTCTGTCTCTGTCTCTGTCTCTGTCTCTGTCTCTGTCTCTCTCTCTGTCTCTGTCTCTGTCTCTGTCTCTGTCTCCGTCTCTGTCGCTGTCTCTGTCTCTGTCTCTGTCGCTGGCTCTGTCTCTGCCTCTGTCTCCGTCTCTGTCCCTGTCTCTGCCTCTGTCTCTGTCTCTGTCTCTGTCTCTGTCTCTGTCTCTGTCTCTGTCTCTGTCTCTGTCTCTGTCTCTGTCTCTGTCTCTGTCTCTGTCTCTGTCTCTGTCTCTGTCTCTGTCTCTGTCTCTGTCTCTGTCTCTGTCTGTATCTCCGTCTCTGTCTCTGTCTGTGTCTCTGTCTCTGACTCTGTCTCTGTCTCTGTCTCTGTCTCTGTGTCTGTCTCTGTCTCTGTCTCTGTCTCTGTCTCTGTCTCTGTCTCTGTCTCTGTCTCTGTCTCTGTCTCTGTGTCTGTCTCTGTCTCTGTCTCCGTCTCTGTCTCTGTCTCTGTCTCTGTCTCTGTCTCTGCCTGTGTCTCTGTCTCTGTATCCGTCCCTGTCTCTGCCGCTGTCTCTGTCTCCGTCTCAGTCTCTGTCTCTGTCTCCGTCTCTCTCTCTGTCTCTATCTCTGTCTCTGTCTCTGTCTCTGTCTCTTTCTCGGTCTCTGTCTCTGTCTCTGTCTCTGTCTCTGTCTCTGTCTCTGTCTCTGTCTCCGTCTCTGTCTCTGTCTATGTCTCTGTCTCAGTCTCTGTCTCTGTCTCTGTCTCTGTCTCCGTCTCAGTCTCTGTCTCTGTCTCCGTCTCTCTCTCTGTCTCTGTCTCTGCCCCCTCTCTGTCCGCGTATCTGTCTCTGTCTCTGTTTCTGTCTCTGTCTCTGTCTCTGTCTCTGTCTCTGTCTCTGTCTCTGTCTCCGTCTCTGTCTCTGTCTCTGTCTCTGTCTCTGTCTCTGTCTCAGTCTCTATCTCTGTCTCTGTCTCTGTCTCCGTCTCAGTCTCTGTCTCTGTCTCCGTCTCTCTCTCTGTCTCTGTCTCTGCCTCTGTCTCTGCCCGCGTATCTGTCTCTGTCTCTGTTTCTGTCTCTGTCTCTGTCTCTGTCTCTGTCTCTGTCTCTGTCTCTGTCTCTGTCTCCGTCTCTCTCTCTGTCTCCGTCTCTGCCTCTGTCTCAGCCCGCGTATCTGTCTCTGTCTCTGTTTCTGTCTCTGTCTCTGTCTCTGTCTCTGTCTCTGTCTCTGTCTCTGTCTCTGTCTCTGTCTCTGTCTCTGTCTCTGTCTCTGTCTCTGTCTCTGTCTCTGTCTCTGTCTCTGTCTCTGTCTCTGTCTCTGTCTCTGTCTCTGTCTCTGTCTTTGTCTCTGTCTCTGACTCTGTCTCTGTCTCCGTCTGTCTCTCTGTCTCTGTCTCTGCCTCTGCCTCTGTCTCTGTCCGCGTATCTGTCTCTGTCTCTGTTTCTGTCTCTGTCTCTGTCGCTGTCTCTCCCTCTGTCTCTGTCTCCGTCTCTGTCCCTGGCTCTGTCTCTGCCTCTGTCTCCGTCTCTGTCTCTGTCTCGGTCTTTGTCTCCGTCTCTGTCTCCGTCTCTGTCTCTGTCTCTGTCTCTATCTCCGTCTCTGTCTCTGTATCTGTCTGTGTCTGTGTCTTTGTCTCTGCGTCTGTCGCTCTCTCTGCCTCTGTCTCTGTCCCCGTATCTGTCCCTGTCTCTGTTTCTGTCTCTGTCTCTGTCTCTGTCTCTGTCTCTGTCTCTGTCACTGTCTCCGTCTCTGTCTCTGTCTCTGTCTCTGTCTCTGTCTCTGTCCCTGTCTCTCCCTCAGTCTCTGTCTCTGTCTCTGTCCCTGGCTCTGTCTCTGCCTCTGTCTCCGTCTTTGTCCCTGTCTCTGCCTCTGTCTCTGTCTCTGTCTCTGTCTCTGTCTCTGCCTCTGCCTCTGTCTCTATCTCTGTCTCTGTCTCTGTCTCTGCCTCTGTCTCTGTCTCTGTCTCTGTCTCTATCTCTGTCGCTGTCTCTCCCTCAGTCTCTGTCTCTGTCTCTGTCCCTGGCTCTGTCTCTGCCTCTGTCTCCGTCTTTGTCCCTGTCTCTGCCTCTGTCTCTGTCTCTGTCTCTGTCTCTGCCTCTGCCTCTGTCTCTATCTCTGTCTCTGTCTCTGTCTCTGCCTCTGTCTCTGTCTCTGTCTCTGTCTCTATCTCTGTCGCTGTCTCTCCCTCAGTCTCTGTCTCTGTCTCTGTCCCTGGCTCTGTCTCTGCCTCTGTCTCCGTCTTTGTCCCTGTCTCTGCCTCTGTCTCTGTCTCTGTCTCTGCCTCTGCCTCTGTCTCTATCTCTGTCTCTGTCTCTGTCTCTGCCTCTGTCTCTGTCTCTGTCTCTGTCTCTGTCTCTGTCTCTGTCTCTGTCTCTGTCTCTGTCTCTGTCTCTGTCTCTGTCTCTGTCTCTGTCTCTGTCTCTGTCTCTGTCTCTGTCTCTGTCTCTGTCTCTGTCTCTGTCGCTGTCTCTCCCTCTGTCTCCGTCTCTGTCTCTGTCTCTATCTCTGTCTCTGTCTCTGTCTCTGTCTCTTTCTCTGTCTCTGGCTCCGTCTCTGTCTCTGTCTCTGTCTGTGTCTCTGTCTCTGTCTCTGTCTCTATCTCCGTCTCAGTCTCTGTCTGTGTCTCTGTCTCTGACTCTGTCTCTGTCTCTGTCTCCGTCTCTGTCCCTGGCTCTGTCTCTGTCTCTGTCTCTGTCTCTGTCTCTGTCTCTGTCTCTCTCTCTGTCTCTGTCTCTGTCGCTGTCTCTCCCTCTGTCTCTGTCTCTGTCTCTGTACCTGGCTCTGTCTCTGCCTCTGTCTCCGTCTCTGTCCCAGTCTCTGCCTCTGTCTCTGTCTCTGTCTCTGTCTCTGCCTCTGCCTCTGTCTCTGTCTCTCCCTCTGTCTCCGTCTCTGTCTCTGTCTCTATCTCTGTCTCTGTCTCTGTCTCTGTCTCTGTCTCTGTCTCTGTCTCTGTCTCTGTCTCTGTCTCTGTCTCTGTCTCTGTCTCTGTCTCTGTCTCTGTCTCTGTCTCTGTCGCTGTCTCTCCCTCTGTCTCCGTCTCTGTCTCTGTCTCTGTCTCTGTCTCTGTCTCTGTCTCTGTCTCTGTCTCTGTCTCCGTCTCTGTCTCTGTCTATGTCTCTGTCTCAGTCTCTGTCTCTGTCTCTGTCTCTGTCTCCGTCTCAGTCTCTGTCTCTGTCTCCGTCTCTCTCTCTGTCTCTGTCTCTGCCCCCTCTCTGTCCGCGTATCTGTCTCTGTCTCTGTTTCTGTCTCTGTCTCTGTCTCTGTCTCTGTCTCTGTCTCTGTCTCTGTCTCCGTCTCTGTCTCTGTCTCTGTCTCTGTCTCTGTCTCTGTCTCAGTCTCTATCTCTGTCTCTGTCTCTGTCTCCGTCTCAGTCTCTGTCTCTGTCTCCGTCTCTCTCTCTGTCTCTGTCTCTGCCTCTGTCTCTGCCCGCGTATCTGTCTCTGTCTCTGTTTCTGTCTCTGTCTCTGTCTCTGTCTCTGTCTCTGTCTCTGTCTCTGTCTCTGTCTCCGTCTCTCTCTCTGTCTCCGTCTCTGCCTCTGTCTCAGCCCGCGTATCTGTCTCTGTCTCTGTTTCTGTCTCTGTCTCTGTCTCTGTCTCTGTCTCTGTCTCTGTCTCTGTCTCTGTCTCTGTCTCTGTCTCTGTCTCTGTCTCTGTCTCTGTCTCTGTCTCTGTCTCTGTCTCTGTCTCTGTCTCTGTCGCTGTCTCTCCCTCTGTCTCCGTCTCTGTCTCTGTCTCTATCTCTGTCTCTGTCTCTGTCTCTGTCTCTGTCTCTGTCTCTGTCTCTGTCTCTGTCTCTGTCTCTGTCTCTGTCTCTGTCTCTGTCTCTGTCTCTGTCTCTGTCTCTGTCGCTGTCTCTCCCTCTGTCTCCGTCTCTGTCTCTGTCTCTATCTCTGTCTCTGTCTCTGTCTCTGTCTCTTTCTCTGTCTCTGGCTCCGTCTCTGTCTCTGTCTCTGTCTGTGTCTCTGTCTCTGTCTCTGTCTCTATCTCCGTCTCAGTCTCTGTCTGTGTCTCTGTCTCTGACTCTGTCTCTGTCTCTGTCTCCGTCTCTGTCCCTGGCTCTGTCTCTGTCTCTGTCTCTGTCTCTGACTCTGTCTCTGTCTCTGTCTCTGTCTCTGTGTCTGTCTCTGTCTCTGTCTCTGTCTCTGTCTCTGTCTCTGTCTCTGTCTCTGTCTCTGTCTCTGTCTCTGTCTCTGTCTCTGTGTCTGTCTCTGTCTCTGTCTCCGTCTCTGTCTCTGTCTCTGTCTCTGTCTCTGTCTCTGCCTGTGTCTCTGTCTCTGTATCCGTCCCTGTCTCTGCCGCTGTCTCTGTCTCCGTCTCAGTCTCTGTCTCTGTCTCCGTCTCTCTCTCTGTCTCTATCTCTGTCTCTGTCTCTGTCTCTGTCTCTTTCTCGGTCTCTGTCTCTGTCTCTGTCTCTGTCTCTGTCTCTGTCTCTGTCTCTGTCTCTGTCTCCGTCTCTGTCTCTGTCTATGTCTCTGTCTCAGTCTCTGTCTCTGTCTCTGTCTCTGTCTCCGTCTCAGTCTCTGTCTCTGTCTCCGTCTCTCTCTCTGTCTCTGTCTCTGCCCCCTCTCTGTCCGCGTATCTGTCTCTGTCTCTGTTTCTGTCTCTGTCTCTGTCTCTGTCTCTGTCTCTGTCTCTGTCTCTGTCTCCGTCTCTGTCTCTGTCTCTGTCTCTGTCTCTGTCTCTGTCTCAGTCTCTATCTCTGTCTCTGTCTCTGTCTCCGTCTCAGTCTCTGTCTCTGTCTCCGTCTCTCTCTCTGTCTCTGTCTCTGCCTCTGTCTCTGCCCGCGTATCTGTCTCTGTCTCTGTTTCTGTCTCTGTCTCTGTCTCTGTCTCTGTCTCTGTCTCTGTCTCTGTCTCTGTCTCCGTCTCTCTCTCTGTCTCCGTCTCTGCCTCTGTCTCAGCCCGCGTATCTGTCTCTGTCTCTGTTTCTGTCTCTGTCTCTGTCTCTGTCTCTGTCTCTGTCTCTGTCTCTGTCTCTGTCTCTGTCTCTGTCTCTGTCTCTGTCTCTGTCTCTGTCTCTGTCTCTGTCTCTGTCTCTGTCTCTGTCTCTGTCTCTGTCTCTGTCTCTGTCTCTGTCTCTGTCTTTGTCTCTGTCTCTGACTCTGTCTCTGTCTCCGTCTGTCTCTCTGTCTCTGTCTCTGCCTCTGCCTCTGTCTCTGTCCGCGTATCTGTCTCTGTCTCTGTTTCTGTCTCTGTCTCTGTCGCTGTCTCTCCCTCTGTCTCTGTCTCCGTCTCTGTCCCTGGCTCTGTCTCTGCCTCTGTCTCCGTCTCTGTCTCTGTCTCGGTCTTTGTCTCCGTCTCTGTCTCCGTCTCTGTCTCTGTCTCTGTCTCTATCTCCGTCTCTGTCTCTGTATCTGTCTGTGTCTGTGTCTTTGTCTCTGCGTCTGTCGCTCTCTCTGCCTCTGTCTCTGTCCCCGTATCTGTCCCTGTCTCTGTTTCTGTCTCTGTCTCTGTCTCTGTCTCTGTCTCTGTCTCTGTCACTGTCTCCGTCTCTGTCGCTGTCTCTGTCTCTGTCTCTGTCTCTGTCACTGTCTCTCCCTCAGTCTCTGTCTCTGTCTCTGTCCCTGGCTCTGTCTCTGCCTCTGTCTCCGTCTTTGTCCCTGTCTCTGCCTCTGTCTCTGTCTCTGTCTCTGTCTCTGCCTCTGCCTCTGTCTCTATCTCTGTCTCTGTCTCTGTCTCTGCCTCTGTCTCTGTCTCTGTCTCTGTCTCTATCTCTGTCGCTGTCTCTCCCTCAGTCTCTGTCTCTGTCTCTGTCCCTGGCTCTGTCTCTGCCTCTGTCTCCGTCTTTGTCCCTGTCTCTGCCTCTGTCTCTGTCTCTGTCTCTGTCTCTGCCTCTGCCTCTGTCTCTATCTCTGTCTCTGTCTCTGTCTCTGCCTCTGTCTCTGTCTCTGTCTCTGTCTCTATCTCTGTCGCTGTCTCTCCCTCAGTCTCTGTCTCTGTCTCTGTCCCTGGCTCTGTCTCTGCCTCTGTCTCCGTCTTTGTCCCTGTCTCTGCCTCTGTCTCTGTCTCTGTCTCTGCCTCTGCCTCTGTCTCTATCTCTGTCTCTGTCTCTGTCTCTGCCTCTGTCTCTGTCTCTGTCTCTGTCTCTGTCTCTGTCTCTGTCTCTGTCTCTGTCTCTGTCTCTGTCTCTGTCTCTGTCTCTGTCTCTGTCTCTGTCTCTGTCTCTGTCTCTGTCTCTGTCTCTGTCTCTGTCTCTGTCTCTGTCTCTGTCTCTGTCGCTGTCTCTCCCTCTGTCTCCGTCTCTGTCTCTGTCTCTATCTCTGTCTCTGTCTCTGTCTCTGTCTCTTTGTCTGTCTCTGGCTCCGTCTCTGTCTCTGTCTCTGTCTGTGTCTCTGTCTCTGTCTCTGTCTCTATCTCCGTCTCAGTCTCTGTCTGTGTCTCTGTCTCTGACTCTGTCTCTGTCTCTGTCTCCGTCTCTGTCCCTGGCTCTGTCTCTGTCTCTGTCTCTGTCTCTGTCTCTGTCTCTGTCTCTCTCTCTGTCTCTGTCTCTGTCGCTGTCTCTCCCTCTGTCTCTGTCTCTGTCTCTGTACCTGGCTCTGTCTCTGTCTCTCTCTCTGTCTCTGTCTCTGTCGCTGTCTCTCCCTCTGTCTCTGTCTCTGTCTCTGTACCTGGCTCTGTCTCTGCCTCTGTCTCCGTCTCTGTCCCAGTCTCTGCCTCTGTCTCTGTCTCTGTCTCTGTCTCTGCCTCTGCCTCTGTCTCTGTCTCTCCCTCTGTCTCCGTATCTGTCTCTGTCTTTGTCTCTGTCTCTGTCCCTGGCTCTGTCTCTGCCTCTGTCTCCGTCTTTGTCCCTGTCTCTGCCTCTGTCTCTGTCTCTGCCTCTGCCTCTGTCTCTATCTCTGTCTCTGTCTCTGTCTCTGTCTCTGTCTCTGTCTCTGTCTCTGTCTCTGTCTCTGTCTCTATCTCTGTCTCTGTCTCTGTCTCTGTCTCTGTCTCTTTCTCTGTCTCTGTCTCCGTCTCTGTCTCTGTCTGTGTCTCTGTCTCTGTCTCTGTCTCTGTCTCTGTCTCTGTCTCTGTCTCTGTCTCTGTCTCTGTCTCTGTCTCTATGTCTGTCTCTGTCTCTGTCTCTTTCTATGTCTCTGTCTCTGTCTCTGTCTCTGTCTCTGTCTCTGTCTCCGTCTCTGTCTCTGTCTCTGGCTCTGTCTCTGTCTCTCTCTCTGTCTCTGTCTGTGTCGCTGTCTCTGACTCCGTCCTTGTCTCTGCCGCTGTCTCTGTCTCCGTCTCCGTCTCAGTCTCTGTCTCTGCCTCTGCCTCTGTCTCTATCTCTGTCTCTGTCTCTGTCTCTGTCTCTGTCTCTGTCTCTGTCTCTGTCTCTGTCTCAGTCTCTGTCTCTGTCTCTGTCTCTGTCTCCGTCTCAGTCTCTGTCTCTGTCTCCGTCTCTCTCTCTGTCTCTGCCTCTGCCCCCTCTCTGTCCGCGTATCTGTCTCTGTCTCTGTTTCTGTCTCTGTCTCTGTCTCTGTCTCTGTCTCTGTCTCTGTCTCTGTCTCCGTCTCTGTCTCTGTCTCTGTCTCTGTCTCTGTCTCTGTCTCTGTCTCAGTCTCTATCTCTGTCTCTGTCTCTGTCTCCGTCTCAGTCTCTGTCTCTCCCTCTGTCTCTGTCTCTGTCTCTGTCCCTGGCTCTGTCTCTGCCTCTGTCCCGGTCTCTGTCTCTATCTCCGTCTCTGTCTCTGTCTCTGTCTCTGTCTCTGTCTCTATCTCTGTCTCTGTCTCTGTCTCTGTCTCTGTCTCTGTCTCTGTCTCTGTCTCTGTCTCTGTCTCCGTCTCTGTCTCTGTCTGTGTCTCTGTCTCTGACTCTGTCTCTGTCTCTGTCTCTGTCTCTGTCTCTGTCTCTGTCTCTGTCTCTGTCTCTGTCTCTGTCTCTGTCTCTGTCTCTATGTCTGTCTCTGTCTCTGTCTCTTTCTATGTCTCTGTCTCTGTCTCTGTCTCTGTCTCTGTCTCTGTCTCTGTCTCCGTCTCTGTCTCTGTCTCTGGCTCTGTCTCTGTCTCTGTCTCAGTCTCTGTCTCTGTCTCTGTCCCTGTCTCTGCCTCTGTCTCTGTCTCTGTCTCTGTCTCTGTCTCTGTCTCTGTCTCTGTCTCTGTCTCTGTCTCTGTCTCTGTCTCTGTCTCTGTCTCTGTCTCTGTCTCTGTCTCTGTCGCTGTCTCTCCCTCTGTCTCCGTCTCTGTCTCTGTCTCTATCTCTGTCTCTGTCTCTGTCTCTGTCTCTTTCTCTGTCTCTGGCTCCGTCTCTGTCTCTGTCTCTGTCTGTGTCTCTGTCTCTGTCTCTGTCTCTATCTCCGTCTCAGTGTCTGTCTGTGTCTCTGTCTCTGACTCTGTCTCTGTCTCTGTCTCCGTCTCTGTCCCTGGCTCTGTCTCTGTCTCTGTCTCTGTCTCTGTCTCTGTCTCTGTCTCTCTCTCTGTCTCTGTCTCTGTCGCTGTCTCTCCCTCTGTCTCTGTCTCTGTCTCTGTACCTGGCTCTGTCTCTGCCTCTGTCTCCGTCTCTGTCCCAGTCTCTGCCTCTGTCTCTGTCTCTGTCTCTGTCTCTGTCTCTGTCTCTGTCTCTGTCTCTGTCTCTATGTCTGTCTCTGTCTCTGTCTCTTTCTATGTCTCTGTCTCTGTCTCTGTCTCTGTCTCTGTCTCTGTCTCCGTCTCTGTCTCTGTCTCTGGCTCTGTCTCTGTCTCTGTCTCAGTCTCTGTCTCTGTCTCTGTCTCTGTCTCTGTCTCTGTCTCTGTCTCTGTCTCTGTCTCTCTCTCTGTCTCTGTCTGTGTCGCTGTCTCTGACTCCGTCCCTGTCTCTGCCGCTGTCTCTGTCTCCGTCTCCGTCTCAGTCTCTGTCTCTGCCTCTGCCTCTGTCTCTATCTCTGTCTCTGTCTCTGTCTCTGTCTCTGTCTCTGTCTCTGTCTCTGTCTCTGTCTCTGTCTCAGTCTCTGTCTCTGTCTCTGTCTCTGTCTCCGTCTCAGTCTCTGTCTCTGTCTCCGTCTCTCTCTCTGTCTCTGCCTCTGCCCCCTCTCTGTCCGCGTATCTGTCTCTGTCTCTGTTTCTGTCTCTGTCTCTGTCTCTGTCTCTGTCTCTGTCTCTGTCTCTGTCTCCGTCTCTGTCTCTGTCTCTGTCTCTGTCTCTGTCTCTGTCTCTGTCTCTGTCTCAGTCTCTATCTCTGTCTCTGTCTCTGTCTCCGTCTCAGTCTCTGTCTCTCCCTCTGTCTCTGTCTCTGTCTCTGTCCCTGGCTCTGTCTCTGCCTCTGTCCCCGTCTCTGTCTCCATCTCCGTCTCTGTCTCTGTCTCTGTCTCTGTCTCTGTCTCTATCTCTGTCTCTGTCTCTGTCTCTGTCTCTGTCTCTGTCTCTGTCTCTGTCTCTGTCTCTGTCTCTGTCTCTGTCTCTGTCTCTGTCTCTGTCTCTGTCTCTGTCTCTGTCTCTGTCTCTGTCTTTGTCTCTGTCTCTGACTCTGTCTCTGTCTCCGTCTGTCTCTCTGTCTCTGTCTCTGCCTCTGCCTCTGTCTCTGTCCGCGTATCTGTCTCTGTCTCTGTTTCTGTCTCTGTCTCTGTCGCTGTCTCTCCCTCTGTCTCTGTCTCCGTCTCTGTCCCTGGCTCTGTCTCTGCCTCTGTCTCCGTCTCTGTCTCTGTCTCGGTCTTTGTCTCCGTCTCTGTCTCCGTCTCTGTCTCTGTCTCTGTCTCTATCTCCGTCTCTGTCTCTGTATCTGTCTGTGTCTGTGTCTTTGTCTCTACGTCTGTCGCTCTCTCTGCCTCTGTCTCTGTCCCCGTATCTGTCCCTGTCTCTGTTTCTGTCTCTGTCTCTGTCTCTGTCTCTGTCTCTGTCTCTGTCACTGTCTCCGTCTCTGTCTCTGTCTCTGTCTCTGTCTCTGTCTCTGTCCCTGTCTCTCCCTCAGTCTCTGTCTCTGTCTCTGTCCCTGGCTCTGTCTCTGCCTCTGTCTCCGTCTTTGTCCCTGTCTCTGCCTCTGTCTCTGTCTCTGTCTCTGTCTCTGCCTCTGCCTCTGTCTCTATCTCTGTCTCTGTCTCTGTCTCTGCCTCTGTCTCTGTCTCTGTCTCTGTCTCTATCTCTGTCGCTGTCTCTCCCTCAGTCTCTGTCTCTGTCTCTGTCCCTGGCTCTGTCTCTGCCTCTGTCTCCGTCTTTGTCCCTGTCTCTGCCTCTGTCTCTGTCTCTGTCTCTGTCTCTGCCTCTGCCTCTGTCTCTATCTCTGTCTCTGTCTCTGTCTCTGCCTCTGTCTCTGTCTCTGTCTCTGTCTCTATCTCTGTCGCTGTCTCTCCCTCAGTCTCTGTCTCTGTCTCTGTCCCTGGCTCTGTCTCTGCCTCTGTCTCCGTCTTTGTCCCTGTCTCTGCCTCTGTCTCTGTCTCTGTCTCTGCCTCTGCCTCTGTCTCTATCTCTGTCTCTGTCTCTGTCTCTGCCTCTGTCTCTGTCTCTGTCTCTGTCTCTGTCTCTGTCTCTGTCTCTGTCTCTGTCTCTGTCTCTGTCTCTGTCTCTGTCTCTGTCTCTGTCTCTGTCTCTGTCTCTGTCTCTGTCTCTGTCTCTGTCGCTGTCTCTCCCTCTGTCTCCGTCTCTGTCTCTGTCTCTATCTCTGTCTCTGTCTCTGTCTCTGTCTCTTTCTCTGTCTCTGGCTCCGTCTCTGTCTCTGTCTCTGTCTGTGTCTCTGTCTCTGTCTCTGTCTCTATCTCCGTCTCAGTCTCTGTCTGTGTCTCTGTCTCTGACTCTGTCTCTGTCTCTGTCTCCGTCTCTGTCCCTGGCTCTGTCTCTGTCTCTGTCTCTGTCTCTGTCTCTGTCTCTGTCTCTCTCTCTGTCTCTGTCTCTGTCGCTGTCTCTCCCTCTGTCTCTGTCTCTGTCTCTGTACCTGGCTCTGTCTCTGCCTCTGTCTTCGTCTCTGTCCCAGTCTCTGCCTCTGTCTCTGTCTCTGTCTCTGTCTCTGCCTCTGCCTCTGTCTCTGTCTCTCCCTCTGTCTCCGTATCTGTCTCTGTCTTTGTCTCTGTCTCTGTCTCTGTCTCTGTCTCTGTCTCTGTCTCTGTCTCTGTCTCTATCTCTGTCTCTGTCTCTGTCTCAGTCTCTTTCTCTGTCTCTGTATCTGTCTCTGTCTCTGTCTCTGTCTCTGTCTCTGTCTCTGTCTCTGTCTCTGTCTCTGTCTCTGTCTCTGTCTCTGTCTGTATCTCCGTCTCTGTCTCTGTCTGTGTCTCTGTCTCTGACTCTGTCTCTGTCTCTGTCTCTGTCTCTGTCTCTGTCTCTGTCTCTGTCTCTGTCTCTGTCTCTGTCTCTGTCTCTGTCTCTGTGTCTGTCTCTGTCTCTGTCTCCGTCTCTGTCTCTGTCTCTGTCTCTGTCTCTGTCTGTGTCTCTGTCTCTGTCTCCGTCCCTGTCTCTGCCGCTGTCTCTGTCTCCGTCTCAGTCTCTGTCTCTGTCTCCGTCTCTCTCTCTGTCTCTGTTCCCGTATCTGTCTCTGTCTCTGTCTCTGTCTCTGTCTCTGTCTCTGTCTCTGTCTCTATCTCTGTCTCTGTCTCTGTCTCTGTCTCTGTCTCTGTCTCTGTCTCTGTCTCCGTCTCTGTCTCTGTCTGTGTCTCTGTCTCTGTCTCTGTCTCTGTCTCTGTCTCTGTCTCTGTCTCTGTCTCTGTCTCTATGTCTGTCTCTGTCTCTGTCTCTTTCTATGTCTCTGTCTCTGTCTCTGTCTCTGTCTCTGTCTCTGTCTCCGTCTCTGTCTCTGTCTCTGGCTCTGTCTCTGTCTCTGTCTCAGTCTCTGTCTCTGTCTCTGTCTCTGTCTCTGTCTTTGTCTCTGTCTCTGTCTCTGTCTCTGTCTCTGTCTCTCTCTCTGCCTCTGTCTGTGTCGCTGTCTCTGACTCCGTCCTTGTCTCTGCCGCTGTCTCTGTCTCCGTCTCCGTCTCAGTCTCTGTCTCTGCCTCTGCCTCTGTCTCTATCTCTGTCTCTGTCTCTGTCTCTGTCTCTGTCTCTGTCTCTGTCTCTGTCTCTGTCTCTGTCTCAGTCTCTGTCTCTGTCTCTGTCTCTGTCTCCGTCTAAGTCTCTGTCTCTGTCTCCGTCTCTCTCTCTGTCTCTGCCTCTGCCCCCTCTCTGTCCGCGTATCTGTCTCTGTCTCTGTTTCTGTCTCTGTCTCTGTCTCTGTCTCTGTCTCTGTCTCTGTCTCTGTCTCCGTCTCTGTCTCTGTCTCTGTCTCTGTCTCTGTCTCTGTCTCTGTCTCAGTCTCTATCTCTGTCTCTGTCTCTGTCTCCGTCTCAGTCTCTGTCTCTCCCTCTGTCTCTGTCTCTGTCTCTGTCCCTGGCTCTGTCTCTGCCTCTGTCCCCGTCTCTGTCTCTATCTCCGTCTCTGTCTCTGTCTCTGTCTCTGTCTCTGTCTCTATCTCTGTCTCTGTCTCTGTCTCTGTCTCTGTCTCTGTCTCTGTCTCTGTCTCTGTCTCTGTCTCCGTCTCTGTCTCTGTCTGTGTCTCTGTCTCTGACTCTGTCTCTGTCTCTGTCTCTGTCTCTGTCTCTGTCTCTGTCTCTGTCTCTGTCTCTGTCTCTGTCTCTATGTCTGTCTCTGTCTCTGTCTCTTTCTATGTCTCTGTCTCTGTCTCTGTCTCTGTCTCTGTCTCTGTCTCTGTCTCCGTCTCTGTCTCTGTCTCTGGCTCTGTCTCTGTCTCTGTCTCAGTCTCTGTCTCTGTCTCTGTCCCTGTCTCTGCCTCTGTCTCTGTCTCTGTCTCTGTCTCTGCCTCTGCCTCTGTCTCTGTCTCTCCCTCTGTCTCCGTATCTGTCTCTGTCTTTGTCTCTGTCTCTGTCTCTGCCTCTGTCTCTGTCTCTATCTCTGTCTCTGTCTCTGTCTCTGTCTCTTTCTCTGTCTCTGTCTCTGTCTCTGTCTCTGTCTCTGTCTCTGTCTCTGTCTCCGTCTCTGTCTCTGTCTCGGTCTTTGTCTCCGTCTCTGTCTCTGTCTCTATCTCTGTCGCTGTCTCTCCCTCAGTCTCTGTCTCTGTCTCTGTCCCTGGCTCTGTCTCTGCCTCTGTCTCCGTCTTTGTCCCTGTCTCTGCCTCTGTCTCTGTCTCTGTCTCTGCCTCTGCCTCTGTCTCTATCTCTGTCTCTGTCTCTGTCTCTGCCTCTGTCTCTGTCTCTGTCTCTGTCTCTGTCTCTGTCTCTGTCTCTGTCTCTGTCTCTGTCTCTGTCTCTGTCTCTGTCTCTGTCTCTGTCTCTGTCTCTGTCTCTGTCTCTGTCTCTGTCTCTGTCTCTGTCTCTGTCTCTGTCTCTGTCTCTGTCGCTGTCTCTCCCTCTGTCTCCGTCTCTGTCTCTGTCTCTATCTCTGTCTCTGTCTCTGTCTCTGTCTCTTTCTCTGTCTCTGGCTCCGTCTCTGTCTCTGTCTCTGTCTGTGTCTCTGTCTCTGTCTCTGTCTCTATCTCCGTCTCAGTGTCTGTCTGTGTCTCTGTCTCTGACTCTGTCTCTGTCTCTGTCTCCGTCTCTGTCCCTGGCTCTGTCTCTGTCTCTGTCTCTGTCTCTGTCTCTGTCTCTGTCTCTCTCTCTGTCTCTGTCTCTGTCGCTGTCGCTCCCTCTGTCTCTGTCTCTGTCTCTGTACCTGGCTCTGTCTCTGCCTCTGTCTCCGTCTCTGTCCCAGTCTCTGCCTCTGTCTCTGTCTCTGTCTCTGTCTCTGCCTCTGCCTCTGTCTCTGTCTCTCCCTCTGTCTCCGTATCTGTCTCTGTCTTTGTCTCTGTCTCTGTCTCTGTCTCTGTCTCTGTCTCTGTCTCTGTCTCTGTCTCTGTCTCTATCTCTGTCTCTGTCTCTGTCTCAGTCTCTTTCTCCGTCTCTGTCTCTGTCTCTGTCTCTGTCTCTGTCTCTGTCTCTGTCTCTGTCTCTGTCTCTGTCTCTGTCTCTGTCTCTGTCTCTGTCTCTGTCTCTGTCTGTATCTCCGTCTCTGTCTCTGTCTGTGTCTCTGTCTCTGACTCTGTCTCTGTCTCTGTCTCTGTCTCTGTCTCTGTCTCTGTCTCTGTCTCTGTCTCTGTCTCTATGTCTGTCTCTGTCTCTGTCTCTTTCTATGTCTCTGTCTCTGTCTCTGTCCTTGTCTCTGTCTCTGTCTCCGTCTCTGTCTCTGTCTCTGGCTCTGTCTCTGTCTCTGTCTCAGTCTCTGTCTCTGTCTCTGTCTCTGTCTCTGTCTCTGTCTCTGTCTCTGTCTCTGTCTCTGTCTCTCTCTCTGTCTCTGTCTGTGTCGCTGTCTCTGACTCCGTCCCTGTCTCTGCCGCTGTCTCTGTCTCCGTCTCCGTCTCAGTCTCTGTCTCTGCCTCTGCCTCTGTCTCTATCTCTGTCTCTGTCTCTGTCTCTGTCTCTGTCTCTGTCTCTGTCTCTGTCTCTGTCTCTGTCTCAGTCTCTGTCTCTGTCTCTGTCTCTGTCTCCGTCTCAGTCTCTGTCTCTGTCTCCGTCTCTCTCTCTGTCTCTGCCTCTGCCCCCTCTCTGTCCGCGTATCTGTCTCTGTCTCTGTTTCTGTCTCTGTCTCTGTCTCTGTCTCTGTCTCTGTCTCTGTCTCTGTCTCCGTCTCTGTCTCTGTCTCTGTCTCTGTCTCTGTCTCTGTCTCTGTCTCTGTCTCTGTCTCAGTCTCTATCTCTGTCTCTGTCTCTGTCTCCGTCTCAGTCTCTGTCTCTCCCTCTGTCTCTGTCTCTGTCTCTGTCCCTGGCTCTGTCTCTGCCTCTGTCCCCGTCTCTGTCTCCATCTCCGTCTCTGTCTCTGTCTCTCTCTCTGTCTCTGTCTCTATCTCTGTCTCTGTCTCTGTCTCTGTCTCTGTCTCTGTCTCTGTCTCTGTCTCTGTCTCCGTCTCTGTCTCTGTCTGTGTCTCTGTCTCTGACTCTGTCTCTGTCTCTGTCTCTGTCTCTGTCTCTGTCTCTGTCTCTGTCTCTGTCTCTGTCTCTGTCTCTGTCTCTATGTCTGTCTCTGTCTCTGTCTCTTTCTATGTCTCTGTCTCTGTCTCTGTCTCTGTCTCTGTCTCTGTCTCCGTCTCTGTCTCTGTCTCTGGCTCTGTCTCTGTCTCTGTCTCAGTCTCTGTCTCTGTCTCTGTCCCTGTCTCTGCCTCTGTCTCTGTCTCTGTCTCTGTCTCTGCCTCTGCCTCTGTCTCTGTCTCTCCCTCTGTCTCCGTATCTGTCTCTGTCTTTGTCTCTGTCTCTGTCTCTGCCTCTGTCTCTGTCTCTATCTCTGTCTCTGTCTCTGTCTCTGTCTCTTTCTCTGTCTCTGTCTCTGTCTCTGTCTCTGTCTCTGTCTCTGTCTCTGTCTCTGTCTCTGTCTCTGTCTCTATCTCCGTCTCTGTCTCTGTCTGTGTCTCTGTCTCTGACTCTGTCTCTGTCCATGCCTCTGTCCATGTCTCTGCTCCGTCTCCGTCTCTGTCTCCGTCTCTGTCTCTGTCTCTGGCTCTGTCTCTGTCTCTGTCTCTGTCTCCGTCTCTGTCTCTGTCTGTGTCTCTGTCTCTGACTCTGTCTCTGTCTCTGTCTCTGTCTCTGTCTCTGTCTCTGTCTCTGTCTCTGTCTCTGTCTCTGTCTCTGTCTCTGTCTCTGTCTCTATGTCTGTCTCTGTCTCTGTCTCTTTCTATGTCTCTGTCTCTGTCTCTGTCTCTGTCTCTGTCTCTGTCTCTGTCTCCGTCTCTGTCTCTGTCTCTGGCTCTGTCTCTGTCTCTGTCTCAGTCTCTGTCTCTGTCTCTGTCCCTGTCTCTGCCTCTGTCTCTGTCTCTGTCTCTGTCTCTGCCTCTGCCTCTGTCTCTGTCTCTCCCTCTGTCTCCGTATCTGTCTCTGTCTTTGTCTCTGTCTCTGTCTCTGCCTCTGTCTCTGTCTCTATCTCTGTCTCTGTCTCTGTCTCTGTCTCTTTCTCTGTCTCTGTCTCTGTCTCTGTCTCTGTCTCTGTCTCTGTCTCCGTCTCTGTCTCTGTCTCGGTCTTTGTCTCCGTCTCTGTCTCTGTCTCTATCTCTGTCGCTGTCTCTCCCTCAGTCTCTGTCTCTGTCTCTGTCCCTGGCTCTGTCTCTGCCTCTGTCTCCGTCTTTGTCCCTGTCTCTGCCTCTGTCTCTGTCTCTGTCTCTGCCTCTGCCTCTGTCTCTATCTCTGTCTCTGTCTCTGTCTCTGCCTCTGTCTCTGTCTCTGTCTCTGTCTCTGTCTCTGTCTCTGTCTCTGTCTCTGTCTCTGTCCTTGTCTCTGTCTCTGTCTCCGTCTCTGTCTCTGTCTCTGGCTCTGTCTCTGTCTCTGTCTCAGTCTCTGTCTCTGTCTCTGTCTCTGTCTCTGTCTCTGTCTCTGTCTCTGTCTCTGTCTCTGTCTCTCTCTCTGTCTCTGTCTGTGTCGCTGTCTCTGACTCCGTCCCTGTCTCTGCCGCTGTCTCTGTCTCCGTCTCCGTCTCAGTCTCTGTCTCTGCCTCTGCCTCTGTCTCTATCTCTGTCTCTGTCTCTGTCTCTGTCTCTGTCTCTGTCTCTGTCTCTGTCTCTGTCTCTGTCTCAGTCTCTGTCTCTGTCTCTGTCTCTGTCTCCGTCTCAGTCTCTGTCTCTGTCTCCGTCTCTCTCTCTGTCTCTGCCTCTGCCCCCTCTCTGTCCGCGTATCTGTCTCTGTCTCTGTTTCTGTCTCTGTCTCTGTCTCTGTCTCTGTCTCTGTCTCTGTCTCTGTCTCCGTCTCTGTCTCTGTCTCTGTCTCTGTCTCTGTCTCTGTCTCTGTCTCTGTCTCAGTCTCTATCTCTGTCTCTGTCTCTGTCTCCGTCTCAGTCTCTGTCTCTCCCTCTGTCTCTGTCTCTGTCTCTGTCCCTGGCTCTGTCTCTGCCTCTGTCCCCGTCTCTGTCTCCATCTCCGTCTCTGTCTCTGTCTCTCTCTCTGTCTCTGTCTCTATCTCTGTCTCTGTCTCTGTCTCTGTCTCTGTCTCTGTCTCTGTCTCTGTCTCTGTCTCCGTCTCTGTCTCTGTCTGTGTCTCTGTCTCTGACTCTGTCTCTGTCTCTGTCTCTGTCTCTGTCTCTGTCTCTGTCTCTGTCTCTGTCTCTGTCTCTGTCTCTGTCTCTATGTCTGTCTCTGTCTCTGTCTCTTTCTATGTCTCTGTCTCTGTCTCTGTCTCTGTCTCTGTCTCTGTCTCCGTCTCTGTCTCTGTCTCTGGCTCTGTCTCTGTCTCTGTCTCAGTCTCTGTCTCTGTCTCTGTCCCTGTCTCTGCCTCTGTCTCTGTCTCTGTCTCTGTCTCTGCCTCTGCCTCTGTCTCTGTCTCTCCCTCTGTCTCCGTATCTGTCTCTGTCTTTGTCTCTGTCTCTGTCTCTGCCTCTGTCTCTGTCTCTATCTCTGTCTCTGTCTCTGTCTCTGTCTCTTTCTCTGTCTCTGTCTCTGTCTCTGTCTCTGTCTCTGTCTCTGTCTCTGTCTCTGTCTCTGTCTCTGTCTCTGTCTCTATCTCCGTCTCTGTCTCTGTCTGTGTCTCTGTCTCTGACTCTGTCTCTGTCCATGCCTCTGTCCATGTCTCTGCTCCGTCTCCGTCTCTGTCTCCGTCTCTGTCTCTGTCTCTGGCTCTGTCTCTGTCTCTGTCTCTGTCTCCGTCTCTGTCTCTGTCTGTGTCTCTGTCTCTGACTCTGTCTCTGTCTCTGTCTCTGTCTCTGTCTCTGTCTCTGTCTCTGTCTCTGTCTCTGTCTCTGTCTCTGTCTCTGTCTCTGTCTCTATGTCTGTCTCTGTCTCTGTCTCTTTCTATGTCTCTGTCTCTGTCTCTGTCTCTGTCTCTGTCTCTGTCTCTGTCTCCGTCTCTGTCTCTGTCTCTGGCTCTGTCTCTGTCTCTGTCTCAGTCTCTGTCTCTGTCTCTGTCCCTGTCTCTGCCTCTGTCTCTGTCTCTGTCTCTGTCTCTGCCTCTGCCTCTGTCTCTGTCTCTCCCTCTGTCTCCGTATCTGTCTCTGTCTTTGTCTCTGTCTCTGTCTCTGCCTCTGTCTCTGTCTCTATCTCTGTCTCTGTCTCTGTCTCTGTCTCTTTCTCTGTCTCTGTCTCTGTCTCTGTCTCTGTCTCTGTCTCTGTCTCCGTCTCTGTCTCTGTCTCGGTCTTTGTCTCCGTCTCTGTCTCTGTCTCTATCTCTGTCGCTGTCTCTCCCTCAGTCTCTGTCTCTGTCTCTGTCCCTGGCTCTGTCTCTGCCTCTGTCTCCGTCTTTGTCCCTGTCTCTGCCTCTGTCTCTGTCTCTGTCTCTGCCTCTGCCTCTGTCTCTATCTCTGTCTCTGTCTCTGTCTCTGCCTCTGTCTCTGTCTCTGTCTCTGTCTCTGTCTCTGTCTCTGTCTCTGTCTCTGTCTCTGTCTCTGTCTCTGTCTCTGTCTCTGTCTCTGTCTCTGTCTCTGTCTCTGTCTCTGTCTCTGTCTCTGTCTCTGTCTCTGTCTCTGTCTCTGTCTCTGTCTCTGTCGCTGTCTCTCCCTCTGTCTCCGTCTCTGTCTCTGTCTCTATCTCTGTCTCTGTCTCTGTCTCTGTCTCTTTCTCTGTCTCTGGCTCCGTCTCTGTCTCTGTCTCTGTCTGTGTCTCTGTCTCTGTCTCTGTCTCTATCTCCGTCTCAGTGTCTGTCTGTGTCTCTGTCTCTGACTCTGTCTCTGTCTCTGTCTCCGTCTCTGTCCCTGGCTCTGTCTCTGTCTCTGTCTCTGTCTCTGTCTCTGTCTCTGTCTCTATGTCTGTCTCTGTCTCTGTCTCTTTCTATGTCTCTGTCTCTGTCTCTGTCTCTGTCTCTGTCTCTGTCTCCGTCTCTGTCTCTGTCTCTGGCTCTGTCTCTGTCTCTGTCTCAGTCTCTGTCTCTGTCTCTGTCCCTGTCTCTGCCTCTGTCTCTGTCTCTGTCTCTGTCTCTGCCTCTGCCTCTGTCTCTGTCTCTCCCTCTGTCTCCGTATCTGTCTCTGTCTTTGTCTCTGTCTCTGTCTCTGCCTCTGTCTCTGTCTCTATCTCTGTCTCTGTCTCTGTCTCTGTCTCTTTCTCTGTCTCTGTCTCTGTCTCTGTCTCTGTCTCTGTCTCTGTCTCTGTCTCTGTCTCTGTCTCTGTCTCTATCTCCGTCTCTGTCTCTGTCTGTGTCTCTGTCTCTGACTCTGTCTCTGTCCATGCCTCTGTCCATGTCTCTGCTCCGTCTCCGTCTCTGTCTCCGTCTCTGTCTCTGTCTCTGGCTCTGTCTCTGTCTCTGTCTCTGTCTCCGTCTCTGTCTCTGTCTGTGTCTCTGTCTCTGACTCTGTCTCTGTCTCTGTCTCTGTCTCTGTCTCTGTCTCTGTCTCTGTCTCTGTCTCTGTCTCTGTCTCTGTCTCTGTCTCTATGTCTGTCTCTGTCTCTGTCTCTTTCTATGTCTCTGTCTCTGTCTCTGTCTCTGTCTCTGTCTCTGTCTCTGTCTCCGTCTCTGTCTCTGTCTCTGGCTCTGTCTCTGTCTCTGTCTCAGTCTCTGTCTCTGTCTCTGTCCCTGTCTCTGCCTCTGTCTCTGTCTCTGTCTCTGTCTCTGCCTCTGCCTCTGTCTCTGTCTCTCCCTCTGTCTCCGTATCTGTCTCTGTCTTTGTCTCTGTCTCTGTCTCTGCCTCTGTCTCTGTCTCTATCTCTGTCTCTGTCTCTGTCTCTGTCTCTTTCTCTGTCTCTGTCTCTGTCTCTGTCTCTGTCTCTGTCTCTGTCTCCGTCTCTGTCTCTGTCTCGGTCTTTGTCTCCGTCTCTGTCTCTGTCTCTATCTCTGTCGCTGTCTCTCCCTCAGTCTCTGTCTCTGTCTCTGTCCCTGGCTCTGTCTCTGCCTCTGTCTCCGTCTTTGTCCCTGTCTCTGCCTCTGTCTCTGTCTCTGTCTCTGCCTCTGCCTCTGTCTCTATCTCTGTCTCTGTCTCTGTCTCTGCCTCTGTCTCTGTCTCTGTCTCTGTCTCTGTCTCTGTCTCTGTCTCTGTCTCTGTCTCTGTCTCTGTCTCTGTCTCTGTCTCTGTCTCTGTCTCTGTCTCTGTCTCTGTCTCTGTCTCTGTCTCTGTCTCTGTCTCTGTCTCTGTCTCTGTCTCTGTCTCTGTCGCTGTCTCTCCCTCTGTCTCCGTCTCTGTCTCTGTCTCTATCTCTGTCTCTGTCTCTGTCTCTGTCTCTTTCTCTGTCTCTGGCTCCGTCTCTGTCTCTGTCTCTGTCTGTGTCTCTGTCTCTGTCTCTGTCTCTATCTCCGTCTCAGTGTCTGTCTGTGTCTCTGTCTCTGACTCTGTCTCTGTCTCTATCTCCGTCTCTGTCCCTGGCTCTGTCTCTGTCTCTGTCTCTGTCTCTGTCTCTGTCTCTGTCTCTCTCTCTGTCTCTGTCTCTGTCGCTGTCGCTCCCTCTGTCTCTGTCTCTGTCTCTGTACCTGGCTCTGTCTCTGCCTCTGTCTCCGTCTCTGTCCCAGTCTCTGCCTCTGTCTCTGTCTCTGTCTCTGTCTCTGCCTCTGCCTCTGTCTCTGTCTCTCCCTCTGTCTCCGTATCTGTCTCTGTCTTTGTCTCTGTCTCTGTCTCTGTCTCTGTCTCTGTCTCTGTCTCTGTCTCTGTCTCTATCTCTGTCTCTGTCTCTGTCTCAGTCTCTTTCTCTGTCTCTGTCTCTGTCTCTGTCTCTGTCTCTGTCTCTGTCTCTGTCTCTGTCTCTGTCTCTGTCTCTGTCTCTGTCTCTGTCTCTGTCTGTATCTCCGTCTCTGTCTCTGTCTGTGTCTCTGTCTCTGACTCTGTCTCTGTCTCTGTCTCTGTCTCTGTCTCTGTCTCTGTCTCTGTCTCTGTCTCTGTCTCTATGTCTGTCTCTGTCTCTGTCTCTTTCTATGTCTCTGTCTCTGTCTCTGTCCTTGTCTCTGTCTCTGTCTCCGTCTCTGTCTCTGTCTCTGGCTCTGTCTCTGTCTCTGTCTCAGTCTCTGTCTCTGTCTCTGTCTCTGTCTCTGTCTCTGTCTCTGTCTCTGTCTCTGTCTCTGTCTCTCTCTCTGTCTCTGTCTGTGTCGCTGTCTCTGACTCCGTCCCTGTCTCTGCCGCTGTCTCTGTCTCCGTCTCCGTCTCAGTCTCTGTCTCTGCCTCTGCCTCTGTCTCTATCTCTGTCTCTGTCTCTGTCTCTGTCTCTGTCTCTGTCTCTGTCTCTGTCTCTGTCTCTGTCTCAGTCTCTGTCTCTGTCTCTGTCTCTGTCTCCGTCTCAGTCTCTGTCTCTGTCTCCGTCTCTCTCTCTGTCTCTGCCTCTGCCCCCTCTCTGTCCGCGTATCTGTCTCTGTCTCTGTTTCTGTCTCTGTCTCTGTCTCTGTCTCTGTCTCTGTCTCTGTCTCTGTCTCCGTCTCTGTCTCTGTCTCTGTCTCTGTCTCTGTCTCTGTCTCTGTCTCTGTCTCAGTCTCTATCTCTGTCTCTGTCTCTGTCTCCGTCTCAGTCTCTGTCTCTCCCTCTGTCTCTGTCTCTGTCTCTGTCCCTGGCTCTGTCTCTGCCTCTGTCCCCGTCTCTGTCTCCATCTCCGTCTCTGTCTCTGTCTCTCTCTCTGTCTCTGTCTCTATCTCTGTCTCTGTCTCTGTCTCTGTCTCTGTCTCTGTCTCTGTCTCTGTCTCTGTCTCCGTCTCTGTCTCTGTCTGTGTCTCTGTCTCTGACTCTGTCTCTGTCTCTGTCTCTGTCTCTGTCTCTGTCTCTGTCTCTGTCTCTGTCTCTGTCTCTGTCTCTGTCTCTATGTCTGTCTCTGTCTCTGTCTCTTTCTATGTCTCTGTCTCTGTCTCTGTCTCTGTCTCTGTCTCTGTCTCCGTCTCTGTCTCTGTCTCTGGCTCTGTCTCTGTCTCTGTCTCAGTCTCTGTCTCTGTCTCTGTCCCTGTCTCTGCCTCTGTCTCTGTCTCTGTCTCTGTCTCTGCCTCTGCCTCTGTCTCTGTCTCTCCCTCTGTCTCCGTATCTGTCTCTGTCTTTGTCTCTGTCTCTGTCTCTGCCTCTGTCTCTGTCTCTATCTCTGTCTCTGTCTCTGTCTCTGTCTCTTTCTCTGTCTCTGTCTCTGTCTCTGTCTCTGTCTCTGTCTCTGTCTCTGTCTCTGTCTCTGTCTCTGTCTCTATCTCCGTCTCTGTCTCTGTCTGTGTCTCTGTCTCTGACTCTGTCTCTGTCCATGCCTCTGTCCATGTCTCTGCTCCGTCTCCGTCTCTGTCTCCGTCTCTGTCTCTGTCTCTGGCTCTGTCTCTGTCTCTGTCTCTGTCTCTGCCTCTGTCTCTGTCCATGTCTCTGTCCATGTCTCTGCTCCGTCTCAGTCTCTGTCTCTGTCTCTGTCTCTGGCTCCATCTCTGTCTCTGTCTCTGTCTCAGTCTCTGTCTCTGTCTCTGTCTCTGTCCCTGTCTCTGTCTCTGTCCCCGTCTCTGTCTCCGTCTCCGTCTCTGTCTCTGTCTCTGTCTCTGTCTCCATCTCTGTCCCCGTCTCTGTCTCCGTCTCTGTCTCTGTCTCTGTCTCTGTCTCTGTCTCTGTCTCTGTCTCTGTCTCTGTCTCTGCCTCTGTCTCTGTCTCTGTCTCTGTCTCGGTCTCTGTCTCTGTCTCTGTCTCTGTCTCTGTCTCTGTATCTGTCTCTGTCTCTGCCTCTGTTTCTGTCTCTGTCTCTGTCTCTGCCCCTGTCTCTGTCTCTGGCTCCATCTCTGTCTCTGCCTCTGTCTCTGTCTCTGTCTCTGTCTCTGCCTCTGTCTCTGTCTCTGTATCGGGCTCTGTCCCTATCCCTGTCTCTGTCTCTGTCTCTGTCCCTGTCTCTGTCTCTGTCCCCGTCTCTTTCTCCGTCTCCGTCTCTGTCTCTGTCTCTGTCTCTGTCTCTGTCTCTGTCTCTGTCTCTGTCTCCATCTCTGTCTCTGTCTCTGTCTCTGTCTCTGTCTCTGTCTCTGTCTCCATCTCTGTCGCTGTCTCTGCCGCTGTCTCTGTCTCTGTCTCTACCTCTGTCTCTGTCCCTGTCTCTGTCTCCGTCTCCGACTCCGTCCTTGTCTCTGTCTCTGTCTCTGGCTCCATCTCTGTCTCTGCCTCTGTCTCTGTCTCTGTCTCTGTCTCTGTCTCTGTCTCTGTCTCCGTCTCTGTCTCTGTCTCTGTCTCTGTCTCTGTCTCTGTCTCTGTCTCTGTCTCAGTCTCTATCTCTGTCTCTGTCTCTGTCTCCGTCTCAGTCTCTGTCTCTCCCTCTGTCTCTGTCTCTGTCTCTGTCCCTGGCTCTGTCTCTGCCTCTGTCCCCGTCTCTGTCTCCATCTCCGTCTCTGTCTCTGTCTCTCTCTCTGTCTCTGTCTCTATCTCTGTCTCTGTCTCTGTCTCTGTCTCTGTCTCTGTCTCTGTCTCTGTCTCTGTCTCCGTCTCTGTCTCTGTCTGTGTCTCTGTCTCTGACTCTGTCTCTGTCTCTGTCTCTGTCTCTGTCTCTGTCTCTGTCTCTGTCTCTGTCTCTGTCTCTGTCTCTGTCTCTATGTCTGTCTCTGTCTCTGTCTCTTTCTATGTCTCTGTCTCTGTCTCTGTCTCTGTCTCTGTCTCTGTCTCCGTCTCTGTCTCTGTCTCTGGCTCTGTCTCTGTCTCTGTCTCAGTCTCTGTCTCTGTCTCTGTCCCTGTCTCTGCCTCTGTCTCTGTCTCTGTCTCTGTCTCTGCCTCTGCCTCTGTCTCTGTCTCTCCCTCTGTCTCCGTATCTGTCTCTGTCTTTGTCTCTGTCTCTGTCTCTGCCTCTGTCTCTGTCTCTATCTCTGTCTCTGTCTCTGTCTCTGTCTCTTTCTCTGTCTCTGTCTCTGTCTCTGTCTCTGTCTCTGTCTCTGTCTCTGTCTCTGTCTCTGTCTCTGTCTCTATCTCCGTCTCTGTCTCTGTCTGTGTCTCTGTCTCTGACTCTGTCTCTGTCCATGCCTCTGTCCATGTCTCTGCTCCGTCTCCGTCTCTGTCTCCGTCTCTGTCTCTGTCTCTGGCTCTGTCTCTGTCTCTGTCTCTGTCTCTGCCTCTGTCTCTGTCCATGTCTCTGTCCATGTCTCTGCTCCGTCTCAGTCTCTGTCTCTGTCTCTGTCTCTGGCTCCATCTCTGTCTCTGTCTCTGTCTCAGTCTCTGTCTCTGTCTCTGTCTCTGTCCCTGTCTCTGTCTCTGTCCCCGTCTCTGTCTCCGTCTCCGTCTCTGTCTCTGTCTCTGTCTCTGTCTCCATCTCTGTCCCCGTCTCTGTCTCCGTCTCTGTCTCTGTCTCTGTCTCTGTCTCTGTCTCTGTCTCTGTCTCTGTCTCTGTCTCTGCCTCTGTCTCTGTCTCTGTCTCTGTCTCGGTCTCTGTCTCTGTCTCTGTCTCTGTCTCTGTCTCTGTATCTGTCTCTGTCTCTGCCTCTGTTTCTGTCTCTGTCTCTGTCTCTGCCCCTGTCTCTGTCTCTGGCTCCATCTCTGTCTCTGCCTCTGTCTCTGTCTCTGTCTCTGTCTCTGCCTCTGTCTCTGTCTCTGTATCGGGCTCTGTCCCTATCCCTGTCTCTGTCTCTGTCTCTGTCCCTGTCTCTGTCTCTGTCCCCGTCTCTTTCTCCGTCTCCGTCTCTGTCTCTGTCTCTGTCTCTGTCTCTGTCTCTGTCTCTGTCTCTGTCTCCATCTCTGTCTCTGTCTCTGTCTCTGTCTCTGTCTCTGTCTCTGTCTCCATCTCTGTCGCTGTCTCTGCCGCTGTCTCTGTCTCTGTCTCTACCTCTGTCTCTGTCCCTGTCTCTGTCTCCGTCTCCGACTCCGTCCTTGTCTCTGTCTCTGTCTCTGGCTCCATCTCTGTCTCTGCCTCTGTCTCTGTCTCTGTCTCTGTCTCTGTCTCTGTCTCTGTCTCTGTCTCTGTCTCTGTCTCAGTCTCTGTCTCTGTCTCTGTCTCTGTCTCCGTCTCAGTCTCTGTCTCTGTCTCCGTCTCTCTCTCTGTCTCTGCCTCTGCCCCCTCTCTGTCCGCGTATCTGTCTCTGTCTCTGTTTCTGTCTCTGTCTCTGTCTCTGTCTCTGTCTCTGTCTCTGTCTCTGTCTCCGTCTCTGTCTCTGTCTCTGTCTCTGTCTCTGTCTCTGTCTCTGTCTCTGTCTCAGTCTCTATCTCTGTCTCTGTCTCTGTCTCCGTCTCAGTCTCTGTCTCTCCCTCTGTCTCTGTCTCTGTCTCTGTCCCTGGCTCTGTCTCTGCCTCTGTCCCCGTCTCTGTCTCCATCTCCGTCTCTGTCTCTGTCTCTCTCTCTGTCTCTGTCTCTATCTCTGTCTCTGTCTCTGTCTCTGTCTCTGTCTCTGTCTCTGTCTCTGTCTCTGTCTCCGTCTCTGTCTCTGTCTGTGTCTCTGTCTCTGACTCTGTCTCTGTCTCTGTCTCTGTCTCTGTCTCTGTCTCTGTCTCTGTCTCTGTCTCTGTCTCTGTCTCTGTCTCTATGTCTGTCTCTGTCTCTGTCTCTTTCTATGTCTCTGTCTCTGTCTCTGTCTCTGTCTCTGTCTCTGTCTCCGTCTCTGTCTCTGTCTCTGGCTCTGTCTCTGTCTCTGTCTCAGTCTCTGTCTCTGTCTCTGTCCCTGTCTCTGCCTCTGTCTCTGTCTCTGTCTCTGTCTCTGCCTCTGCCTCTGTCTCTGTCTCTCCCTCTGTCTCCGTATCTGTCTCTGTCTTTGTCTCTGTCTCTGTCTCTGCCTCTGTCTCTGTCTCTATCTCTGTCTCTGTCTCTGTCTCTGTCTCTTTCTCTGTCTCTGTCTCTGTCTCTGTCTCTGTCTCTGTCTCTGTCTCTGTCTCTGTCTCTGTCTCTGTCTCTATCTCCGTCTCTGTCTCTGTCTGTGTCTCTGTCTCTGACTCTGTCTCTGTCCATGCCTCTGTCCATGTCTCTGCTCCGTCTCCGTCTCTGTCTCCGTCTCTGTCTCTGTCTCTGGCTCTGTCTCTGTCTCTGTCTCTGTCTCTGCCTCTGTCTCTGTCCATGTCTCTGTCCATGTCTCTGCTCCGTCTCAGTCTCTGTCTCTGTCTCTGTCTCTGGCTCCATCTCTGTCTCTGTCTCTGTCTCAGTCTCTGTCTCTGTCTCTGTCTCTGTCCCTGTCTCTGTCTCTGTCCCCGTCTCTGTCTCCGTCTCCGTCTCTGTCTCTGTCTCTGTCTCTGTCTCCATCTCTGTCCCCGTCTCTGTCTCCGTCTCTGTCTCTGTCTCTGTCTCTGTCTCTGTCTCTGTCTCTGTCTCTGTCTCTGTCTCTGCCTCTGTCTCTGTCTCTGTCTCTGTCTCGGTCTCTGTCTCTGTCTCTGTCTCTGTCTCTGTCTCTGTATCTGTCTCTGTCTCTGCCTCTGTTTCTGTCTCTGTCTCTGTCTCTGCCCCTGTCTCTGTCTCTGGCTCCATCTCTGTCTCTGCCTCTGTCTCTGTCTCTGTCTCTGTCTCTGCCTCTGTCTCTGTCTCTGTATCGGGCTCTGTCCCTATCCCTGTCTCTGTCTCTGTCTCTGTCCCTGTCTCTGTCTCTGTCCCCGTCTCTTTCTCCGTCTCCGTCTCTGTCTCTGTCTCTGTCTCTGTCTCTGTCTCTGTCTCTGTCTCTGTCTCCATCTCTGTCTCTGTCTCTGTCTCTGTCTCTGTCTCTGTCTCTGTCTCCATCTCTGTCGCTGTCTCTGCCGCTGTCTCTGTCTCTGTCTCTACCTCTGTCTCTGTCCCTGTCTCTGTCTCCGTCTCCGACTCCGTCCTTGTCTCTGTCTCTGTCTCTGGCTCCATCTCTGTCTCTGCCTCTGTCTCTGTCTCTGTCTCTGTCTCTGTCTCTGTCTCTGTTCCTGTCTCTGTCTCTGTCTGTGTCTCTGTCTCTGTCTCTGTCTCTGTCTCTGTCTCTGTCTCTGTCTCTGTCTCTATGTCTGTCTCTGTCTCTGTCTCTTTCTATGTCTCTGTCTCTGTCTCTGTCTCTGTCTCTGTCTCTGTCTCGGTCTCTGTCTCTGTCTCTGGCTCTGTCTCTGTCTCTGTCTCAGTCTCTGTCTCTGTCTCTGTCTCTGTCTCTGTCTCTGTCTCTGTCTCTGTCTCTGTCTCTGTCTCTGTCTCTGTCTCTGTCTCTGTCTCTGTCTCTGTCTCTCTCTCTGTCTCTGTCTGTGTCGCTGTCTCTGACTCCGTCCCTGTCTCTGCCGCTGTCTCTGTCTCCGTCTCCGTCTCAGTCTCTGTCTCTGCCTCTGCCTCTGTCTCTATCTCTGTCTCTGTCTCTGTCTCTGTCTCTGTCTCTGTCTCTGTCTCTGTCTCTGTCTCAGTCTCTGTCTCTGTCTCTGTCTCTGTCTCCGTCTCAGTCTCTGTCTCTGTCTCCGTCTCTCTCTCTGTCTCTGCCTCTGCCCCCTCTCTGTCCGCGTATCTGTCCCTGTCTCTGTTTCTGTCTCTGTCTCTGTCTCTGTCTCTGTCTCTGTCTCTGTCTCCGTCTCTGTCTCTGTCTCTGTCTCTGTCTCTGTCTCTGTCTCTGTCTCAGTCTCTATCTCTGTCTCTGTCTCTGTCTCCGTCTCAGTCTCTGTCTCTCCCTCTGTCTCTGTCTCTGTCTCTGTCCCTGGCTCTGTCTCTGCCTCTGTCCCCGTCTCTGTCTCTATCTCCGTCTCTGTCTCTGTCTCTGTCTCTGTCTCTGTCTCTATCTCTGTCTCTGTCTCTGTCTCTGTCTCTGTCTCTGTCTCTGTCTCTGTCTCTGTCTCCGTCTCTGTCTCTGTCTGTGTCTCTGTCTCTGACTCTGTCTCTGTCTCTGTCTCTGTCTCTGTCTCTGTCTCTGTCTCTGTCTCTGTCTCTGTCTCTGTCTCTGTCTCTGTCTCTGTCTCTATGTCTGTCTCTGTCTCTGTCTCTTTCTATGTCTCTGTCTCTGTCTCTGTCTCTGTCTCTGTCTCTGTCTCCGTCTCTGTCTCTGTCTCTGGCTCTGTCTCTGTCTCTGTCTCAGTCTCTGTCTCTGTCTCTGTCCCTGTCTCTGCCTCTGTCTCTGTCTCTGTCTCTGTCTCTGCCTCTGCCTCTGTCTCTGTCTCTCCCTCTGTCTCCGTATCTGTCTCTGTCTTTGTCTCTGTCTCTGTCTCTGCCTCTGTCTCTGTCTCGATCTCTGTCTCTGTCTCTGTCTCTTTCTCTGTCTCTGTCTCTGTCTCTGTCTCTGTCTCTGTCTCTGTCTCTGTCTCTGTCTCTGTCTCTGTCTCTGTCTCTATCTCCGTCTCTGTCTCTGTCTGTGTCTCTGTCTCTGACTCTGTCTCTGTCCATGTCTCTGTCCATGTCTCTGCTCCGTCTCCGTCTCTGTCTCCGTCTCTGTCTCTGTCTCTGGCTCTGTCTCTGTCTCTGTCTCTGTCTCTGCCTCTGTCTCTGTCCATGTCTCTGTCCATGTCTCTGCTCCGTCTCAGTCTCTGTCTCTGTCTCTGTCTCTGGCTCCATCTCTGTCTCTGTCTCTGTCTCAGTCTCTGTCTCTGTCTCTGTCTCTGTCCCTGTCTCTGTCTCTGTCCCCGTCTCTGTCTCCGTCTCCGTCTCTGTCTCTGTCTCTGTCTGTGTCTCCATCTCTGTCCCCGTCTCTGTCTCCGTCTCTGTCTCTGTCTCTGTCTCTGTCTCTGTCTCTGTCTCTGTCTCTGTCTCTGTCTCTGTCTCTGCCTCTGTCTCTGTCTCTGTCTCTGTCTCGGTCTCTGTCTCTGTCTCTGTCTCTGTCTCTGTCTCTGTATCTGTCTCTGTCTCTGCCTCTGTTTCTGTCTCTGTCTCTGTCTCTGCCCCTGTCTCTGTCTCTGGCTCCATCTCTGTCTCTGCCTCTGTCTCTGTCTCTGTCTCTGTCTCTGCCTCTGTCTCTGTCTCTGTCTCCGTCTCTGTCTCTGTCCCTATCTCTGTCTCTGTCTCCGTCTTTGTCTCCGTCTTTGTCTTCGTCGTCGTCTTCCTCTTCGTCTCCGTCTTTGTCTCCGCCTTTGTCTCCGTCTTTGTCTCCGTCGTCGTCTTCCTCTTCGTCTCCGCCTTTGTCTCCGTCTTTGTCACCGTATTTGTCTCCGTCTTTGTCTCCGTCTTTGTATACGTCTTTGTCTACGTCTTTGTCACCGTCCGTGTCTCTGTCTTTGTCTCCGTACTCGTCTTCCTCTTTGTCTCCGTCTTTGTCTCCGTCTTTGTCTCCGTCCTCGTCTTCCTCTTCGTCTCCGCCTGTGCCACCGTCTTTGTCACCGTCTTTGTCTCCGTCTTTGTCTTCGTCGTCGTCTTCCTCTTCGTCTCCGTCTTTGTCTCCGTCTTTGTCTCCGTCTTTGTCTCCGTCGTCGTCTTCCTCTACGTCTCCGCCTTTGTCTCCGTCTTTGTCACCGTGTTTGTCTCCGTCTTTGTCTCCGTCTTTGTATACGTCTTTGTCTACGTCTTTGTCACCGTCCGTGTCTCTGTCTTTGTCTCCGTCCTCGTCTTCCTCTTTGTCTCCGTCTTTGTCTCCGTCTTTGTCTCCGTCCTCGTCTTCCTCTTCGTCTCCGCCTTTGCCTCCGTCTTTGTCACCGTCTTTGTCTCATGCGCCTCTGTCTCTGTCTGTGTCTATGTCTCTGTCTCTGCCTCTGTATCGGGCTCTGTCCCTATCCCTGTCTCTGTCTCTGTCTCTGTCGCTGTCTCTCCCTCTGTCTCTGTCTCCGTCTCTGTCCCTGGCTCTGTCTCTGTCTCTGTCTCTGTCTCTGTCTCTGTCTCTGTCTCTGTCTCTGTCTCTGTCTCTGTCTCTGTCTCTGTCACTGTCTCTCCCTCTGTCTCTGTCTCTGTCTCTGTCCCTGGCTCTGTCTCTGCCTCTGTCTCCGTCTCTGTCCCTGTCTCTGCCTCTGTCTCTGTCTCTGTCTCTGTCTCTGTCTGTGTCTCTGTCTCTGACTCTGTCTCTGTCTCTGTCTCCGTCTCTGTCCCTGGCTCTGTCTCTGTCTCTGTCTCTGTCTCTGTCTCTGTCTCTGTCTTTGTCTCCGTCTCTGTCTCTGTCTCTGTCTCTGTCTCTGTCGCTGTCTCTCCCTCTGTCTCTGTCTCTGTCTCTGTACCTGGCTCTGTCTCTGCCTCTGTCTCCGTCTCTGTCCCTGTCTCTGCCTCTGTCCCTGTCTCTGTCTCTATCTCTGCCTCTGCCTCTGTCTCTGTCTCTCCCTCTGCCTCCGTATCTGTCTCCGTCCCTGTCTCTGCCGCTGTCTCTGTCTCCGTCTCAGTCTCTGTCTCTGTCTCCGTCTCTCTCTCTGTCGCTGTCTCTCCCTCTGTCTCTGTCTCTGTCTCTGTCCATGGCTCTGTCTCTGCCTCAGTCTCCGTCTCTGTCTCTGTCTCTGCCTCTGACTCTGTCTCTGTCTCTGTCTCTGTCGCTGTCTCTCCCTCTGTCTCTGTCTCCGTCTCTGTCCCTGGCTCTGTCTCTGTCTCTGTCTCTGTCTCTGTCTCTGTCTCTCTCTCTGTCTCTGTCTCTGTCTCTGTCTCTGTCTCTGTCTCTGTCTCTGTCTCTGTCTCTGTCTCTGTCTCTGTCTCTGTCTCTGTCTCTGTCTCTGTCTCTGTCTCTGTCTCTGTCTCTGTCACTGTCTCTGTCTCTGTCTCTGTCTCCGTCTCTGTCTCTGTCTCTGTCTCTGTCTCTGTCTCTGTCTCTGTCTCTGTCTCTGTCTCTGTCTCTGTCTCTGTCTCTGTCTCTGCCTCTGTCTCTGTCTCTGTCTCTGTCGCTGTCTCTCCCTCTGTCTCTGTCTCTGTCTCTGTCCATGGCTCTGTCTCTGCCTCTGTCTCCGTCTCTGTCTCTGTCTCTGTCTCTGTCTCTGTCTCTGTCTCTGTCTCTGTCTCTGTCTCTGTCTCTGTCTCTGTCTCTGTCTCTGTCTCTGTCTCTGTCTCTGTCTCTGTCTCTGTCTCTGTCTCTGTCTCTGTCTCTGTCTCTGTCTCTGTCTCTGTCTCTGTCTCTGTCTCTGTCTCTGTCTCTGTCTCTGTCTCTGTCTCTGTCTCTGTCTCTGTCTCTGTCTCTGTCTCTGTCTCTGTCTCTGTCTCTGTCTCTGTCTCTGTCTCTGTCTCTGGCTCTGTCGCTGTCTCTCCCTCTGTCTCTGTCTCTGTCTCTGTCCCTGGTACTGTCTCTGCCTCTGCCTCCGTCTCTGTCTCTGTCTCTGTCTCTATCTCCGTCTCTGTCTCTGTCTGTGTCTCTGTCTCTGACTCTGTCTCTGTCTCTGTCTCTGTCACTGTCTCTGTCTCTGTCTCTGTCTCTGTCTCTGCCTCTGACTCTGTCTCTGTCTCTGTCTCTGTCGCTGTCTCTCCCTCTGTCTCTGTCTCCGTCTCTGTCCCTGGCTCTGTCTCTGTCTCTGTCTCTGTCTCTGTCTCTGTCTCTGTCTCTGTCTCTGTCTCTGTCTCTGTCTCTGTCTCTGTCTCTGTCTCTGTCTCTGTCACTGTCTCTCCCTCTGTCTCTATCTCTGTCTCTGTCCCTGGCTCTGTCTCTGCCTCTGTCTCCGTCTCTGTCCCTGTCTCTGCCTCTGCCTCTGTCTCTGTCTCTGTCTCTGTCTCTGCCTCTGCCTCTGTCTCTGCCTCTCCCTCTGTCTCCGTATCTGTCTCTGTCTTTGTCTCTGTCTCTGTCTCTGTCTCTGTCTCTGTCTCTATCTCTGTCGCTGTCTCTGTCTCTGTCTCTTTCTCTGTCTCTGTCTCTGTCTCTGTCTCTGTCTCTGTCTCTGTCTCTATCTCCGTCTCTGTCTCTGTCTGTGTCTCTGTCTCTGACTCTGTCTCTGTCTCTGTCTCCGTCTCTGTCCCTGGCTCTGTCTCTGTCTCTGTCTCTGTCTCTGTCTCTGTCTCCGTCTCTGTCTCTGTCTCTGTCTCTGTCTCTGTCTCTGTCGCTGTCTCTCCCTCTGTCTCTGTCTCTGTCTCTGTACCTGGCTCTGTCTCTGCCTCTGTCTCCGTCTCTGTCCCTGTCTCTGCCTCTGTCCCTGTCTCTGTCTCTGTCTCTGCCTCTGCCTCTGTCTCTGTCTCTCCCTCTGCCTCCGTATCTGTCCCTGTCTTTGTCTCTGTCTCTGTCTCTGTCTCTGTCTCTGTCTCTGTCTCTGTCTCCGTCTCTGTCTCTGTCTCTGTCTCTGCCTCTGTCTCTGTCTCTGTCTCTGTCTCTGTCTCTGTCTCTGTCCCTGGCTCTGTCTCTGCCTCTGTCTCCGTCTCTGTCCCTGTCTCTGCCTCTGTCTCTGTCTCTGTCTCTGTCTCTGCCTCTGCCTCTGTCTCTGCCTCTCCCTCTGTCTCCGTATCTGTCTCTGTCTTTGTCTCTGTCTCTGTCTCTGTCTCTGTCTCCGTCTCTGTCTCTGTCTCTGTCTCTGTCTCTGTCTCTGTCTCTGTCTCTGTCTCTGTCTGTGTCTCTGTCTCTGACTCTGTCTCTGTCTCTGTCTCCGTCTCTGTCCCTGGCTCTGTCTCTGTCTCTGTCTCTGTCTCTGTCTCTGTCTCTGTCTCTGTCTTTGTCTCCGTCTCTGTCTCTGTCTCTGTCTCTGTCTCTGTCGCAGTCTCTCCCTCTGTCTCTGTCTCTGTCTCTGTACCTGGCTCTGTCTCTGCCTCTGTCTCCGTCTCTGTCCCTGTCTCTGCCTCTGTCCCTGTCTCTGTCTCTGTCTCTGCCTCTGCCTCTGTCTCTGTCTCCCCCTCTGCCTCCGTATCTGTCTCTGTCTTTGTCTCTGTCTCTGTCTCTGTCTCTGTCTCTGTCTCTGTCTCCGTCTCTGTCTCTGTCTCTGTCTCTGTCTCTGTCTCTGTCTCTGTCTCTGTCTCTGTCTCTGTCTCTGTCTCTGTCTCTGTCTCTGTCTCTGTCTCTGTCTCTGTCTCTGTCCCTGGCTCTGTCTCTGTCTCTGTCTCCGTCTCTGTCTCTGTCTCTGTCTCTGTCTCTGTCTCTGTCTCTGTCTCTGTCTCTGTCTCTGTCTCTGTCTCTGTCTCTGTCTCTGTCTCTGTCGCTGTCTCTCCCTCTGTCTCTGTCTCTGTCTCTGTCCATGGCTCTGTCTCTGCCTCAGTCTCCGTCTCTGTCTCTGTCTCAGCCTCTGACTCTGTCTCTGTCTCTGTCTCTGTCGCTGTCTCTCCCTCTGTCTCTGTCTCCGTCTCTGTCCCTGGCTCTGTCTCTGTCTCTGTCTCTGTCTCTGTCTCTGTCTCTCTCTCTGTCTCTGTCTCTGTCTCTGTCTCTGTCTCCGTCTCTGTCGCTGTCTCTGTCTCTGTCTCTGTCGCTGGCTCTGTCTCTGCCTCTGTCTCCGTCTCTGTCCCTGTCTCTGCCTCTGTCTCTGTCTCCGTCTTTGTCCCTGTCTCTGCCTCTGTCTCTGTCTCTGTCTCTGTCTCTGCCTCTGCCTCTGTCTCTATCTCTGTCTCTGTCTCTGTCTCTGCCTCTGTCTCTGTCTCTGTCTCTGTCTCTATCTCTGTCGCTGTCTCTCCCTCAGTCTCTGTCTCTGTCTCTGTCCCTGGCTCTGTCTCTGCCTCTGTCTCCGTCTTTGTCCCTGTCTCTGCCTCTGTCTCTGTCTCTGTCTCTGTCTCTGCCTCTGCCTCTGTCTCTATCTCTGTCTCTGTCTCTGTCTCTGTCTCTGTCTCTGTCTCTGTCTCTGTCTCTGTCTCTGTCTGTATCTCCGTCTCTGTCTCTGTCTGTGTCTCTGTCTCTGACTCTGTCTCTGTCTCTGTCTCTGTCTCTGTGTCTGTCTCTGTCTCTGTCTCTGTCTCTGTCTCTGTCTCTGTCTCTGTCTCTGTCTCTGTCTCTGTCTCTGTCTCTGTGTCTGTCTCTGTCTCTGTCTCCGTCTCTGTCTCTGTCTCTGTCTCTGTCTCTGTCTCTGCCTGTGTCTCTGTCTCTGTATCCGTCCCTGTCTCTGCCGCTGTCTCTGTCTCCGTCTCAGTCTCTGTCTCTGTCTCCGTCTCTCTCTCTGTCTCTATCTCTGTCTCTGTCTCTGTCTCTGTCTCTTTCTCGGTCTCTGTCTCTGTCTCTGTCTCTGTCTCTGTCTCTGTCTCTGTCTCTGTCTCTGTCTCCGTCTCTGTCTCTGTCTATGTCTCTGTCTCAGTCTCTGTCTCTGTCTCTGTCTCTGTCTCCGTCTCAGTCTCTGTCTCTGTCTCCGTCTCTCTCTCTGTCTCTGTCTCTGCCCCCTCTCTGTCCGCGTATCTGTCTCTGTCTCTGTTTCTGTCTCTGTCTCTGTCTCTGTCTCTGTCTCTGTCTCTGTCTCCGTCTCTGTCTCTGTCTCTGTCTCTGTCTCTGTCTCTGTCTCAGTCTCTATCTCTGTCTCTGTCTCTGTCTCCGTCTCAGTCTCTGTCTCTGTCTCCGTCTCTCTCTCTGTCTCTGTCTCTGCCTCTGTCTCTGCCCGCGTATCTGTCTCTGTCTCTGTTTCTGTCTCTGTCTCTGTCTCTGTCTCTGTCTCTGTCTCTGTCTCTGTCTCTGTCTCCGTCTCTCTCTCTGTCTCCGTCTCTGCCTCTGTCTCAGCCCGCGTATCTGTCTCTGTCTCTGTTTCTGTCTCTGTCTCTGTCTCTGTCTCTGTTTCTGTCTCTGTCTCTGTCTCTGTCTCTGTCTCTGTCTCTGTCTCTGTCTCTGTCTCTGTCTCTGTCTCTGTCTCTGTCTCTGTCTCTGTCTCTGTCTCTGTCTCTGTCTCTGTCTCTGTCTCTGTCTTTGTCTCTGTCTCTGACTCTGTCTCTGTCTCCGTCTGTCTCTCTGTCTCTGTCTCTGCCTCTGCCTCTGTCTCTGTCCGCGTATCTGTCTCTGTCTCTGTTTCTGTCTCTGTCTCTGTCGCTGTCTCTCCCTCTGTCTCTGTCTCCGTCTCTGTCCCTGGCTCTGTCTCTGCCTCTGTCTCCGTCTCTGTCTCTGTCTCGGTCTTTGTCTCCGTCTCTGTCTCCGTCTCTGTCTCTGTCTCTGTCTCTATCTCCGTCTCTGTCTCTGTATCTGTCTGTGTCTGTGTCTTTGTCTCTGCGTCTGTCGCTCCCTCTGCCTCTGTCTCTGTCCCCGTATCTGTCCCTGTCTCTGTTTCTGTCTCTGTCTCTGTCTCTGTCACTGTCTCCGTCTCTGTCTCTGTCTCTGTCTCTGTCTCTGTCTCTGTCTCTGTCCCTGTCTCTCCCTCAGTCTCTGTCTCTGTCTCTGTCCCTGGCTCTGTCTCTGCCTCTGTCTCCGTCTTTGTCCCTGTCTCTGCCTCTGTCTCTGTCTCTGTCTCTGTCTCTGCCTCTGCCTCTGTCTCTATCTCTGTCTCTGTCTCTGTCTCTGCCTCTGTCTCTGTCTCTGTCTCTGTCTCTATCTCTGTCGCTGTCTCTCCCTCAGTCTCTGTCTCTGTCTCTGTCCCTGGCTCTGTCTCTGCCTCTGTCTCCGTCTTTGTCCCTGTCTCTGCCTCTGTCTCTGTCTCTGTCTCTGTCTCTGCCTCTGCCTCTGTCTCTATCTCTGTCTCTGTCTCTGTCTCTGCCTCTGTCTCTGTCTCTGTCTCTGTCTCTATCTCTGTCGCTGTCTCTCCCTCAGTCTCTGTCTCTGTCTCTGTCCCTGGCTCTGTCTCTGCCTCTGTCTCCGTCTTTGTCCCTGTCTCTGCCTCTGTCTCTGTCTCTGTCTCTGCCTCTGCCTCTGTCTCCGTCTTTGTCCCTGTCTCTGCCTCTGTCTCTGTCTCTGTCTCTGTCTCTGCCTCTGCCTCTGTCTCTATCTCTGTCTCTGTCTCTGTCTCTGCCTCTGTCTCTGTCTCTGTCTCTGTCTCTATCTCTGTCGCTGTCTCTCCCTCAGTCTCTGTCTCTGTCTCTGTCCCTGGCTCTGTCTCTGCCTCTGTCTCCGTCTTTGTCCCTGTCTCTGCCTCTGTCTCTGTCTCTGTCTCTGTCTCTGTCTCTGCCTCTGTCTCTGTCTCTGTCTCTGTCTCTGTCTCTGTCTCTGTCTCTGTCTCTGTCTCTGTCTCTGTCTCTGTCTCTGTCTCTGTCTCTGTCTCTGTCTCTGTCTCTGTCTCTGTCTCTGTCTCTGTCTCTGTCTCTGTCGCTGTCTCTCCCTCTGTCTCCGTCTCTGTCTCTGTCTCTATCTCTGTCTCTGTCTCTGTCTCTGTCTCTTTCTCTGTCTCTGGCTCCGTCTCTGTCTCTGTCTCTGTCTGTGTCTCTGTCTCTGTCTCTGTCTCTATCTCCGTGTCAGTCTCTGTCTGTGTCTCTGTCTCTGACTCTGTCTCTGTCTCTGTCTCCGTCTCTGTCCCTGGCTCTGTCTCTGTCTCTGTCTCTGTCTCTGTCTCTGTCTCTGTCTCTGTCTCTCTCTCTGTCTCTGTCTCTGTCGCTGTCTCTCCCTCTGTCTCTGTCTCTGTCTCTGTACCTGGCTCTGTCTCTGCCTCTGTCTCCGTCTCTGTCCCAGTCTCTGCCTCTGTCTCTGTCTCTGTCTCTGTCTCTGCCTCTGCCTCTGTCTCTGTCTCTCCCTCTGTCTCCGTATCTGTCTCTGTCTTTGTCTCTGTCTCTGTCTCTGTCTCTGTCTCTGTCTCTGTCTCTGTCTCTGTCTCTATCTCTGTCTCTGTCTCTGTCTCAGTCTCTTTCTCTGTCTCTGTATCTGTCTCTGTCTCTGTCTCTGTCTCTGTCTCTGTCTCTGTCTCTGTCTCTGTCTCTGTCTCTGTCTCTGTCTCTGTCTGTATCTCCGTCTCTGTCTCTGTCTGTGTCTCTGTCTCTGACTCTGTCTCTGTCTCTGTCTCTGTCTCTGTCTCTGTCTCTGTCTCTGTCTCTGTCTCTGTCTCTGTCTCTGTCTCTGTCTCTGTCTCTGTGTCTGTCTCTGTCTCTGTCTCCGTCTCTGTCTCTGTCTCTGTCTCTGTCTCTGTCTGTGTCTCTGTCTCTGTCTCCGTCCCTGTCTCTGCCGCTGTCTCTGTCTCCGTCTCAGTCTCTGTCTCTGTCTCCGTCTCTCTCTCTGTCTCTGTTCCCGTATCTGTCTCTGTCTCTGTCTCTGTCTCTGTCTCTGTCTCTGTCTCTGTCTCTATCTCTGTCTCTGTCTCTGTCTCTGTCTCTGTCTCTGTCTCTGTCTCTGTCTCCGTCTCTGTCTCTGTCTGTGTCTCTGTCTCTGTCTCTGTCTCTGTCTCTGTCTCTGTCTCTGTCTCTGTCTCTATGTCTGTCTCTGTCTCTGTCTCTTTCTATGTCTCTGTCTCTGTCTCTGTCTCTGTCTCTGTCTCTGTCTCCGTCTCTGTCTCTGTCTCTGGCTCTGTCTCTGTCTCTGTCTCAGTCTCTGTCTCTGTCTCTGTCTCTGTCTCTGTCTCTGTCTCTGTCTCTGTCTCTGTCTCTGTCTCTGTCTCTCTCTCTGTCTCTGTCTGTGTCGCTGTCTCTGACTCCGTCCTTGTCTCTGCCGCTGTCTCTGTCTCCGTCTCCGTCTCAGTCTCTGTCTCTGCCTCTGCCTCTGTCTCTATCTCTGTCTCTTTCTCTGTCTCTGTCTCTGTCTCTGTCTCTGTCTCTGTCTCTGTCTCAGTCTCTGTCTCTGTCTCTGTCTCTGTCTCCGTCTCAGTCTCTGTCTCTGTCTCCGTCTCTCTCTCTGTCTCTGCCTCTGCCCCCTCTCTGTCCGCGTATCTGTCTCTGTCTCTGTTTCTGTCTCTGTCTCTGTCTCTGTCTCTGTCTCTGTCTCTGTCTCTGTCTCCGTCTCTGTCTCTGTCTCTGTCTCTGTCTCTGTCTCTGTCTCTGTCTCAGTCTCTATCTCTGTCTCTGTCTCTGTCTCCGTCTCAGTCTCTGTCTCTCCCTCTGTCTCTGTCTCTGTCTCTGTCCCTGGCTCTGTCTCTGCCTCTGTCCCCGTCTCTGTCTCTATCTCCGTCTCTGTCTCTGTCTCTGTCTCTGTCTCTGTCTCTGTCTCTATCTCTGTCTCTGTCTCTGTCTCTGTCTCTGTCTCTGTCTCTGTCTCTGTCTCCGTCTCTGTCTCTGTCTGTGTCTCTGTCTCTGACTCTGTCTCTGTCTCTGTCTCTGTCTCTGTCTCTGTCTCTGTCTCTGTCTCTGTCTCTGTCTCTGTCTCTGTCTCTGTCTCTGTCTCTGTCTCTGTCTCTATGTCTGTCTCTGTCTCTGTCTCTTTCTATGTCTCTGTCTCTGTCTCTGTCTCTGTCTCTGTCTCTGTCTCTGTCTCCGTCTCTGTCTCTGTCTCTGGCTCTGTCTCTGTCTCTGTCTCAGTCTCTGTCTCTGTCTCTGTCCCTGTCTCTGCCTCTGTCTCTGTCTCTGTCTCTGTCTCTGCCTCTGCCTCTGTCTCTGTCTCTCCCTCTGTCTCCGTATCTGTCTCTGTCTTTGTCTCTGTCTCTGTCTCTGCCTCTGTCTCTGTCTCTATCTCTGTCTCTGTCTCTGTCTCTGTCTCTGTCTGTGTCTCTGTCTCTGTCTCTGTCTCTATCTCCGTCTCAGTGTCTGTCTGTGTCTCTGTCTCTGACTCTGTCTCTGTCTCTGTCTCCGTCTCTGTCCCTGGCTCTGTCTCTGTCTCTGTCTCTGTCTCTGTCTCTGTCTCTGTCTCTCTCTCTGTCTCTGTCTCTGTCGCTGTCTCTCCCTCTGTCTCTGTCTCTGTCTCTGTACCTGGCTCTGTCTCTGCCTCTGTCTCCGTCTCTGTCCCAGTCTCTGCCCCTGTCTCTGTCTCTGTCTCTGTCTCTGCCTCTGCCTCTGTCTCTGTCTCTCCCTCTGTCTCCGTATCTGTCTCTGTCTTTGTCTCTGTCTCTGTCTCTGTCTCTGTCTCTGTCTCTGTCTCTGTCTCTGTCTCTATCTCTGTCTCTGTCTCTGTCTCAGTCTCTTTCTCTGTCTCTGTCTCTGTCTCTGTCTCTGTCTCTGTCTCTGTCTCTGTCTCTGTCTCTGTCTCTGTCTCTGTCTCTGTCTCTGTCTGTATCTCCGTCTCTGCCTCTGACTCTGTCTCTGTCTCTGTCTCTGTCGCTGTCTCTCCCTCTGTCTCTGTCTCCGTCTCTGTCCCTGGCTCTGTCTCTGTCTCTGTCTCTGTCTCTGTCTCTGTCTCTCTCTCTGTCTCTGTCTCTGTCTCTGTCTCTGTCTCTGTCTCTGTCTCTGTCTCTGTCTCTGTCTCTGTCTCTGTCTCTGTCTCTGTCTCTGTCTCTGTCTCTGTCTCTGTCTCTGTCTCTGTCACTGTCTCTGTCTCTGTCTCTGTCTCCGTCTCTGTCTCTGTCTCTGTCTCTGTCTCTGTCTCTGTCTCTGTCTCTGTCTCTGTCTCTGTCTCTGTCTCTGTCTCTGTCTCTGCCTCTGTCTCTGTCTCTGTCTCTGTCGCTGTCTCTCCCTCTGTCTCTGTCTCTGTCTCTGTCCATGGCTCTGTCTCTGCCTCTGTCTCCGTCTCTGTCTCTGTCTCTGTCTCTGTCTCTGTCTCTGTCTCTGTCTCTGTCTCTGTCTCTGTCTCTGTCTCTGTCTCTGTCTCTGTCTCTGTCTCTGTCTCTGTCTCTGTCTCTGTCTCTGTCTCTGTCTCTGTCTCTGTCTCTGTGTCTGTCTCTGTCTCTGTCTCTGTCTCTGTCTCTGTCTCTGTCTCTGTCTCTGTCTCTGTCTCTGTCTCTGTCTCTGTCTCTGTCTCTGTCTCTGTCTCTGTCTCTGTCTCTGTCTCTGTCTCTGGCTCTGTCGCTGTCTCTCCCTCTGTCTCTGTCTCTGTCTCTGTCCCTGGTACTGTCTCTGCCTCTGCCTCCGTCTCTGTCTCTGTCTCTGTCTCTATCTCCGTCTCTGTCTCTGTCTGTGTCTCTGTCTCTGACTCTGTCTCTGTCTCTGTCTCTGTCACTGTCTCTGTCTCTGTCTCTGTCTCTGTCTCTGCCTCTGACTCTGTCTCTGTCTCTGTCTCTGTCGCTGTCTCTCCCTCTGTCTCTGTCTCCGTCTCTGTCCCTGGCTCTGTCTCTGTCTCTGTCTCTGTCTCTGTCTCTGTCTCTGTCTCTGTCTCTGTCTCTGTCTCTGTCTCTGTCTCTGTCTCTGTCTCTGTCTCTGTCACTGTCTCTCCCTCTGTCTCTATCTCTGTCTCTGTCCCTGGCTCTGTCTCTGCCTCTGTCTCCGTCTCTGTCCCTGTCTCTGCCTCTGCCTCTGTCTCTGTCTCTGTCTCTGTCTCTGCCTCTGCCTCTGTCTCTGCCTCTCCCTCTGTCTCCGTATCTGTCTCTGTCTTTGTCTCTGTCTCTGTCTCTGTCTCTGTCTCTGTCTCTGTCTCTATCTCTGTCGCTGTCTCTGTCTCTGTCTCTTTCTCTGTCTCTGTCTCTGTCTCTGTCTCTGTCTCTGTCTCTGTCTCTATCTCCGTCTCTGTCTCTGTCTGTGTCTCTGTCTCTGACTCTGTCTCTGTCTCTGTCTCCGTCTCTGTCCCTGGCTCTGTCTCTGTCTCTGTCTCTGTCTCTGTCTCTGTCTCCGTCTCTGTCTCTGTCTCTGTCTCTGTCTCTGTCTCTGTCGCTGTCTCTCCCTCTGTCTCTGTCTCTGTCTCTGTACCTGGCTCTGTCTCTGCCTCTGTCTCCGTCTCTGTCCCTGTCTCTGCCTCTGTCCCTGTCTCTGTCTCTGTCTCTGCCTCTGCCTCTGTCTCTGTCTCTCCCTCTGCCTCCGTATCTGTCCCTGTCTTTGTCTCTGTCTCTGTCTCTGTCTCTGTCTCTGTCTCTGTCTCTGTCTCCGTCTCTGTCTCTGTCTCTGTCTCTGCCTCTGTCTCTGTCTCTGTCTCTGTCTCTGTCTCTGTCTCTGTCCCTGGCTCTGTCTCTGCCTCTGTCTCCGTCTCTGTCCCTGTCTCTGCCTCTGTCTCTGTCTCTGTCTCTGTCTCTGCCTCTGCCTCTGTCTCTGCCTCTCCCTCTGTCTCCGTATCTGTCTCTGTCTTTGTCTCTGTCTCTGTCTCTGTCTCTGTCTCCGTCTCTGTCTCTGTCTCTGTCTCTGTCTCTGTCTCTGTCTCTGTCTCTGTCTGTGTCTCTGTCTCTGACTCTGTCTCTGTCTCTGTCTCCGTCTCTGTCCCTGGCTCTGTCTCTGTCTCTGTCTCTGTCTCTGTCTCTGTCTCTGTCTCTGTCTTTGTCTCAGTCTCTGTCTCTGTCTCTGTCTCTGTCTCTGTCGCAGTCTCTCCCTCTGTCTCTGTCTCTGTCTCTGTACCTGGCTCTGTCTCTGCCTCTGTCTCCGTCTCTGTCCCTGTCTCTGCCTCTGTCCCTGTCTCTGTCTCTGTCTCTGCCTCTGCCTCTGTCTCTGTCTCCCCCTCTGCCTCCGTATCTGTCTCTGTCTTTGTCTCTGTCTCTGTCTCTGTCTCTGTCTCTGTCTCTGTCTCCGTCTCTGTCTCTGTCTCTGTCTCTGTCTCTGTCTCTGTCTCTGTCTCTGTCTCTGTCTCTGTCTCTGTCTCTGTCTCTGTCTCTGTCTCTGTCTCTGTCTCTGTCTCTGTCTCTGTCTCTGTCCCTGGCTCTGTCTCTGTCTCTGTCTCCGTCTCTGTCTCTGTCTCTGTCTCTGTCTCTGTCTCTGTCTCTGTCTCTGTCTCTGTCTCTGTCTCTGTCTCTGTCTCTGTCTCTGTCTCTGTCTCTGTCGCTGTCTCTCCCTCTGTCTCTGTCTCTGTCTCTGTCCATGGCTCTGTCTCTGCCTCAGTCTCCGTCTCTGTCTCTGTCTCAGCCTCTGACTCTGTCTCTGTCTCTGTCTCTGTCGCTGTCTCTCCCTCTGTCTCTGTCTCCGTCTCTGTCCCTGGCTCTGTCTCTGTCTCTGTCTCTGTCTCTGTCTCTGTCTCTCTCTCTGTCTCTGTCTCTGTCTCTGTCTCTGTCTCCGTCTCTGTCGCTGTCTCTGTCTCTGTCTCTGTCGCTGGCTCTGTCTCTGCCTCTGTCTCCGTCTCTGTCCCTGTCTCTGCCTCTGTCTCTGTCTCCGTCTTTGTCCCTGTCTCTGCCTCTGTCTCTGTCTCTGTCTCTGTCTCTGCCTCTGCCTCTGTCTCTATCTCTGTCTCTGTCTCTGTCTCTGCCTCTGTCTCTGTCTCTGTCTCTGTCTCTATCTCTGTCGCTGTCTCTCCCTCAGTCTCTGTCTCTGTCTCTGTCCCTGGCTCTGTCTCTGCCTCTGTCTCCGTCTTTGTCCCTGTCTCTGCCTCTGTCTCTGTCTCTGTCTCTGTCTCTGCCTCTGCCTCTGTCTCTATCTCTGTCTCTGTCTCTGTCTCTGTCTCTGTCTCTGTCTCTGTCTCTGTCTCTGTCTCTGTCTGTATCTCCGTCTCTGTCTCTGTCTGTGTCTCTGTCTCTGACTCTGTCTCTGTCTCTGTCTCTGTCTCTGTGTCTGTCTCTGTCTCTGTCTCTGTCTCTGTCTCTGTCTCTGTCTCTGTCTCTGTCTCTGTCTCTGTCTCTGTCTCTGTGTCTGTCTCTGTCTCTGTCTCCGTCTCTGTCTCTGTCTCTGTCTCTGTCTCTGTCTCTGCCTGTGTCTCTGTCTCTGTATCCGTCCCTGTCTCTGCCGCTGTCTCTGTCTCCGTCTCAGTCTCTGTCTCTGTCTCCGTCTCTCTCTCTGTCTCTATCTCTGTCTCTGTCTCTGTCTCTGTCTCTTTCTCGGTCTCTGTCTCTGTCTCTGTCTCTGTCTCTGTCTCTGTCTCTGTCTCTGTCTCTGTCTCCGTCTCTGTCTCTGTCTATGTCTCTGTCTCAGTCTCTGTCTCTGTCTCTGTCTCTGTCTCCGTCTCAGTCTCTGTCTCTGTCTCCGTCTCTCTCTCTGTCTCTGTCTCTGCCCCCTCTCTGTCCGCGTATCTGTCTCTGTCTCTGTTTCTGTCTCTGTCTCTGTCTCTGTCTCTGTCTCTGTCTCTGTCTCCGTCTCTGTCTCTGTCTCTGTCTCTGTCTCTGTCTCTGTCTCAGTCTCTATCTCTGTCTCTGTCTCTGTCTCCGTCTCAGTCTCTGTCTCTGTCTCCGTCTCTCTCTCTGTCTCTGTCTCTGCCTCTGTCTCTGCCCGCGTATCTGTCTCTGTCTCTGTTTCTGTCTCTGTCTCTGTCTCTGTCTCTGTCTCTGTCTCTGTCTCTGTCTCTGTCTCCGTCTCTCTCTCTGTCTCCGTCTCTGCCTCTGTCTCAGCCCGCGTATCTGTCTCTGTCTCTGTTTCTGTCTCTGTCTCTGTCTCTGTCTCTGTTTCTGTCTCTGTCTCTGTCTCTGTCTCTGTCTCTGTCTCTGTCTCTGTCTCTGTCTCTGTCTCTGTCTCTGTCTCTGTCTCTGTCTCTGTCTCTGTCTCTGTCTCTGTCTCTGTCTCTGTCTTTGTCTCTGTCTCTGACTCTGTCTCTGTCTCCGTCTGTCTCTCTGTCTCTGTCTCTGCCTCTGCCTCTGTCTCTGTCCGCGTATCTGTCTCTGTCTCTGTTTCTGTCTCTGTCTCTGTCGCTGTCTCTCCCTCTGTCTCTGTCTCCGTCTCTGTCCCTGGCTCTGTCTCTGCCTCTGTCTCCGTCTCTGTCTCTGTCTCGGTCTTTGTCTCCGTCTCTGTCTCCGTCTCTGTCTCTGTCTCTGTCTCTATCTCCGTCTCTGTCTCTGTATCTGTCTGTGTCTGTGTCTTTGTCTCTGCGTCTGTCGCTCCCTCTGCCTCTGTCTCTGTCCCCGTATCTGTCCCTGTCTCTGTTTCTGTCTCTGTCTCTGTCTCTGTCTCTGTCTCTGTCTCTGTCACTGTCTCCGTCTCTGTCTCTGTCTCTGTCTCTGTCTCTGTCTCTGTCTCTGTCCCTGTCTCTCCCTCAGTCTCTGTCTCTGTCTCTGTCCCTGGCTCTGTCTCTGCCTCTGTCTCCGTCTTTGTCCCTGTCTCTGCCTCTGTCTCTGTCTCTGTCTCTGTCTCTGCCTCTGCCTCTGTCTCTATCTCTGTCTCTGTCTCTGTCTCTGCCTCTGTCTCTGTCTCTGTCTCTGTCTCTATCTCTGTCGCTGTCTCTCCCTCAGTCTCTGTCTCTGTCTCTGTCCCTGGCTCTGTCTCTGCCTCTGTCTCCGTCTTTGTCCCTGTCTCTGCCTCTGTCTCTGTCTCTGTCTCTGTCTCTGCCTCTGCCTCTGTCTCTATCTCTGTCTCTGTCTCTGTCTCTGCCTCTGTCTCTGTCTCTGTCTCTGTCTCTATCTCTGTCGCTGTCTCTCCCTCAGTCTCTGTCTCTGTCTCTGTCCCTGGCTCTGTCTCTGCCTCTGTCTCCGTCTTTGTCCCTGTCTCTGCCTCTGTCTCTGTCTCTGTCTCTGCCTCTGCCTCTGTCTCCGTCTTTGTCCCTGTCTCTGCCTCTGTCTCTGTCTCTGTCTCTGTCTCTGCCTCTGCCTCTGTCTCTATCTCTGTCTCTGTCTCTGTCTCTGCCTCTGTCTCTGTCTCTGTCTCTGTCTCTATCTCTGTCGCTGTCTCTCCCTCAGTCTCTGTCTCTGTCTCTGTCCCTGGCTCTGTCTCTGCCTCTGTCTCCGTCTTTGTCCCTGTCTCTGCCTCTGTCTCTGTCTCTGTCTCTGTCTCTGTCTCTGCCTCTGTCTCTGTCTCTGTCTCTGTCTCTGTCTCTGTCTCTGTCTCTGTCTCTGTCTCTGTCTCTGTCTCTGTCTCTGTCTCTGTCTCTGTCTCTGTCTCTGTCTCTGTCTCTGTCTCTGTCTCTGTCTCTGTCTCTGTCGCTGTCTCTCCCTCTGTCTCCGTCTCTGTCTCTGTCTCTATCTCTGTCTCTGTCTCTGTCTCTGTCTCTTTCTCTGTCTCTGGCTCCGTCTCTGTCTCTGTCTCTGTCTGTGTCTCTGTCTCTGTCTCTGTCTCTATCTCCGTGTCAGTCTCTGTCTGTGTCTCTGTCTCTGACTCTGTCTCTGTCTCTGTCTCCGTCTCTGTCCCTGGCTCTGTCTCTGTCTCTGTCTCTGTCTCTGTCTCTGTCTCTGTCTCTGTCTCTCTCTCTGTCTCTGTCTCTGTCGCTGTCTCTCCCTCTGTCTCTGTCTCTGTCTCTGTACCTGGCTCTGTCTCTGCCTCTGTCTCCGTCTCTGTCCCAGTCTCTGCCTCTGTCTCTGTCTCTGTCTCTGTCTCTGCCTCTGCCTCTGTCTCTGTCTCTCCCTCTGTCTCCGTATCTGTCTCTGTCTTTGTCTCTGTCTCTGTCTCTGTCTCTGTCTCTGTCTCTGTCTCTGTCTCTGTCTCTATCTCTGTCTCTGTCTCTGTCTCAGTCTCTTTCTCTGTCTCTGTATCTGTCTCTGTCTCTGTCTCTGTCTCTGTCTCTGTCTCTGTCTCTGTCTCTGTCTCTGTCTCTGTCTCTGTCTCTGTCTGTATCTCCGTCTCTGTCTCTGTCTGTGTCTCTGTCTCTGACTCTGTCTCTGTCTCTGTCTCTGTCTCTGTCTCTGTCTCTGTCTCTGTCTCTGTCTCTGTCTCTGTCTCTGTCTCTGTCTCTGTCTCTGTGTCTGTCTCTGTCTCTGTCTCCGTCTCTGTCTCTGTCTCTGTCTCTGTCTCTGTCTGTGTCTCTGTCTCTGTCTCCGTCCCTGTCTCTGCCGCTGTCTCTGTCTCCGTCTCAGTCTCTGTCTCTGTCTCCGTCTCTCTCTCTGTCTCTGTTCCCGTATCTGTCTCTGTCTCTGTCTCTGTCTCTGTCTCTGTCTCTGTCTCTGTCTCTATCTCTGTCTCTGTCTCTGTCTCTGTCTCTGTCTCTGTCTCTGTCTCTGTCTCCGTCTCTGTCTCTGTCTGTGTCTCTGTCTCTGTCTCTGTCTCTGTCTCTGTCTCTGTCTCTGTCTCTGTCTCTATGTCTGTCTCTGTCTCTGTCTCTTTCTATGTCTCTGTCTCTGTCTCTGTCTCTGTCTCTGTCTCTGTCTCCGTCTCTGTCTCTGTCTCTGGCTCTGTCTCTGTCTCTGTCTCAGTCTCTGTCTCTGTCTCTGTCTCTGTCTCTGTCTCTGTCTCTGTCTCTGTCTCTGTCTCTGTCTCTCTCTCTGTCTCTGTCTGTGTCGCTGTCTCTGACTCCGTCCTTGTCTCTGCCGCTGTCTCTGTCTCCGTCTCCGTCTCAGTCTCTGTCTCTGCCTCTGCCTCTGTCTCTATCTCTGTCTCTTTCTCTGTCTCTGTCTCTGTCTCTGTCTCTGTCTCTGTCTCTGTCTCAGTCTCTGTCTCTGTCTCTGTCTCTGTCTCCGTCTCAGTCTCTGTCTCTGTCTCCGTCTCTCTCTCTGTCTCTGCCTCTGCCCCCTCTCTGTCCGCGTATCTGTCTCTGTCTCTGTTTCTGTCTCTGTCTCTGTCTCTGTCTCTGTCTCTGTCTCTGTCTCTGTCTCCGTCTCTGTCTCTGTCTCTGTCTCTGTCTCTGTCTCTGTCTCTGTCTCAGTCTCTATCTCTGTCTCTGTCTCTGTCTCCGTCTCAGTCTCTGTCTCTCCCTCTGTCTCTGTCTCTGTCTCTGTCCCTGGCTCTGTCTCTGCCTCTGTCCCCGTCTCTGTCTCTATCTCCGTCTCTGTCTCTGTCTCTGTCTCTGTCTCTGTCTCTGTCTCTATCTCTGTCTCTGTCTCTGTCTCTGTCTCTGTCTCTGTCTCTGTCTCTGTCTCTGTCTCCGTCTCTGTCTCTGTCTGTGTCTCTGTCTCTGACTCTGTCTCTGTCTCTGTCTCTGTCTCTGTCTCTGTCTCTGTCTCTGTCTCTGTCTCTGTCTCTGTCTCTGTCTCTGTCTCTGTCTCTGTCTCTGTCTCTGTCTCTATGTCTGTCTCTGTCTCTGTCTCTTTCTATGTCTCTGTCTCTGTCTCTGTCTCTGTCTCTGTCTCTGTCTCTGTCTCCGTCTCTGTCTCTGTCTCTGGCTCTGTCTCTGTCTCTGTCTCAGTCTCTGTCTCTGTCTCTGTCCCTGTCTCTGCCTCTGTCTCTGTCTCTGTCTCTGTCTCTGCCTCTGCCTCTGTCTCTGTCTCTCCCTCTGTCTCCGTATCTGTCTCTGTCTTTGTCTCTGTCTCTGTCTCTGCCTCTGTCTCTGTCTCTATCTCTGTCTCTGTCTCTGTCTCTGTCTCTGTCTGTGTCTCTGTCTCTGTCTCTGTCTCTATCTCCGTCTCAGTGTCTGTCTGTGTCTCTGTCTCTGACTCTGTCTCTGTCTCTGTCTCCGTCTCTGTCCCTGGCTCTGTCTCTGTCTCTGTCTCTGTCTCTGTCTCTGTCTCTGTCTCTCTCTCTGTCTCTGTCTCTGTCGCTGTCTCTCCCTCTGTCTCTGTCTCTGTCTCTGTACCTGGCTCTGTCTCTGCCTCTGTCTCCGTCTCTGTCCCAGTCTCTGCCCCTGTCTCTGTCTCTGTCTCTGTCTCTGCCTCTGCCTCTGTCTCTGTCTCTCCCTCTGTCTCCGTATCTGTCTCTGTCTTTGTCTCTGTCTCTGTCTCTGTCTCTGTCTCTGTCTCTGTCTCTGTCTCTGTCTCTATCTCTGTCTCTGTCTCTGTCTCAGTCTCTTTCTCTGTCTCTGTCTCTGTCTCTGTCTCTGTCTCTGTCTCTGTCTCTGTCTCTGTCTCTGTCTCTGTCTCTGTCTCTGTCTCTGTCTGTATCTCCGTCTCTGTCTCTGTCTGTGTCTCTGTCTCTGACTCTGTCTCTGTCTCTGTCTCTGTCTCTGTCTCTGTCTCTGTCTCTGTCTCTGTCTCTGTCTCTATGTCTGTCTCTGTCTCTGTCTCTTTCTATGTCTCTGTCTCTGTCTCTGTCTCTGTCTCTGTCTCTGTCTCCGTCTCTGTCTCTGTCTCTGGCTCTGTCTCTGTCTCTGTCTCAGTCTCTGTCTCTGTCTCTGTCTCTGTCTCTGTCTCTGTCTCTGTCTCTGTCTCTGTCTCTCTCTCTGTCTCTGTCTGTGTCGCTGTCTCTGACTCCGTCCCTGTCTCTGCCGCTGTCTCTGTCTCCGTCTCCGTCTCAGTCTCTGTCTCTGCCTCTGCCTCTGTCTCTATCTCTGTCTCTGTCTCTGTCTCTGTCTCTGTCTCTGTCTCTGTCTCTGTCTCTGTCTCAGTCTCTGTCTCTGTCTCTGTCTCTGTCTCCGTCTCAGTCTCTGTCTCTGTCTCCGTCTCTCTCTCTGTCTCTGCCTCTGCCCCCTCTCTGTCCGCGTATCTGTCTCTGTCTCTGTTTCTGTCTCTGTCTCTGTCTCTGTCTCTGTCTCTGTCTCTGTCTCTGTCTCTGTCTCCGTCTCTGTCTCTGTCTCTGTCTCTGTCTCTGTCTCTGTCTCTGTCTCTGTCTCAGTCTCTATCTCTGTCTCTGTCTCTGTCTCCGTCTCAGTCTCTGTCTCTCCCTCTGTCTCTGTCTCTGTCTCTGTCCCTGGCTCTGTCTCTGCCTCTGTCCCCGTCTCTGTCTCCATCTCCGTCTCTGTCTCTGTCTCTGTCTCTGTCTCTGTCTCTATCTCTGTCTCTGTCTCTGTCTCTGTCTCTGTCTCTGTCTCTGTCTCTGTCTCCGTCTCTGTCTCTGTCTGTGTCTCTGTCTCTGACTCTGTCTCTGTCTCTGTCTCTGTCTCTGTCTCTGTCTCTGTCTCTGTCTCTGTCTCTGTCTCTGTCTCTGTCTCTATGTCTGTCTCTGTCTCTGTCTCTTTCTATGTCTCTGTCTCTGTCTCTGTCTCTGTCTCTGTCTCTGTCTCCGTCTCTGTCTCTGTCTCTGGCTCTGTCTCTGTATCTGTCTCAGTCTCTGTCTCTGTCTCTGTCCCTGTCTCTGCCTCTGTCTCTGTCTCTGTCTCTGTCTCTGCCTCTGCCTCTGTCTCTGTCTCTCCCTCTGTCTCCGTATCTGTCTCTGTCTTTGTCTCTGTCTCTGTCTCTGCCTCTGTCTCTGTCTCTATCTCTGTCTCTGTCTCTGTCTCTGTCTCTTTCTCTGTCTCTGTCTCTGTCTCTGTCTCTGTCTCTGTCTCTGTCTCTGTCTCTGTCTCTGTCTCTGTCTCTGTCTCTATCTCCGTCTCTGTCTCTGTCTGTGTCTCTGTCTCTGACTCTGTCTCTGTCCATGCCTCTGTCCATGTCTCTGCTCCGTCTCCGTCTCTGTCTCCGTCTCTGTCTCTGTCTCTGGCTCTGTCTCTGTCTCTGTCTCTGTCTCTGTCTCTGCCTCTGTCTCTGTCCATGTCTCTGTCCATGTCTCTGCTCCGTCTCAGTCTCTGTCTCTGTCTCTGTCTCTGGCTCCATCTCTGTCTCTGTCTCTGTCTCAGTCTCTGTCTCTGTCTCTGTCTCTGTCCCTGTCTCTGTCTCTGTCCCCGTCTCTGTCTCCGTCTCCGTCTCTGTCTCTGTCTCTGTCTCTGTCTCCATCTCTGTCCCCGTCTCTGTCTCCGTCTCTGTCTCTGTCTCTGTCTCTGTCTCTGTCTCTGTCTCTGTCTCTGTCTCTGTCTCTGTCTCTGCCTCTGTCTCTGTCTCTGTCTCTGTCTCGGTCTCTGTCTCTGTCTCTGTCTCTGTCTCTGTCTCTGTATCTGTCTCTGTCTCTGCCTCTGTTTCTGTCTCTGTCTCTGTCTCTGCCCCTGTCTCTGTCTCTGGCTCCATCTCTGTCTCTGCCTCTGTCTCTGTCTCTGTCTCTGTCTCTGCCTCTGTCTCTGTCTCTGTATCGGGCTCTGTCCCTATCCCTGTCTCTGTCTCTGTCTCTGTCCCTGTCTCTGTCTCTGTCCCCGTCTCTTTCTCCGTCTCCGTCTCTGTCTCTGTCTCTGTCTCTGTCTCTGTCTCTGTCTCTGTCTCCATCTCTGTCTCTGTCTCTGTCTCTGTCTCTGTCTCTGTCTCTGTCTCCATCTCTGTCGCTGTCTCTGCCGCTGTCTCTGTCTCTGTCTCTACCTCTGTCTCTGTCCCTGTCTCTGTCTCCGTCTCCGACTCCGTCCTTGTCTCTGTCTCTGTCTCTGGCTCCATCTCTGTCTCTGCCTCAGTCTCTGTCTCAGTCTCAGTCTCTGTCTCTGTCTCAGTCTCTGTCTCTGTCTCTGTCTCTGTCTCTGTCTCTGTCTCTGTCTCTGTCTCTGTCTCTGTCTCTGTCTCTGTCTCTGTCTCTGTCTCTGTCTCTGTCTCTGTGTCTGTCTCTGTCTCTGTCTCTGCCTCTGTCTCTGTCCATGTCTCTGTCCATGTCTCTGCTCCGTCTCCGTCTATGTCTCTGTCTCTGTCTCTGGCTCCATCTCTGTCTCTGTCTCAGCCTCTGTCTCTGTCTCTGTCTCTGTCCCTGTCTCTGTCTCTGTCCCCGTCTTTGTCTCCGTCTCCGTCTCTGTCTCTGTCCCTGTCTCTGTCTCTGTCTCCATCTCTGTCCCCGTCTCTGTCTCCGTCTCCGTCTCTGTCTCTGTCTCTGTCTCTGTCTCTGTCTCTGTCTCTGTCTCTGTCTCTGTCTCTGTCTCTGTCTCTGTCCCTGTCTCTGTCTCCGTCTCCGTCTTTGTCTCTGTCTCTGTCTCTGTCTCTGTCTCTGTCTCTGCCCCTGTCTCTGTCTCTGGCTCCATCTCTGTCTCTGCCTCTGTCTCTGTCTCTGTCTCTGTCTCTGCCTCTGTCTCTGTCTCTGTATCGGGCTCTGTCCCTATCCCTGTCTCTGTCTCTGTCTCTGTCCCTGTCTCTGTCTCTGTCCCCGTCTCTTTCTCCGTCTCCGTCTCTGTCTCTGTCTCTGTCTCTGTCTCTGTCTCTGTCTCTGTCTCCATCTCTGTCTCTGTCTCTGTCTCTGTCTCTGTCTCTGTCTCTGTCTCCATCTCTGTCGCTGTCTCTGCCGCTGTCTCTGTCTCTGTCTCTACCTCTGTCTCTGTCCCTGTCTCTGTCTCCGTCTCCGACTCCGTCCTTGTCTCTGTCTCTGTCTCTGGCTCCATCTCTGTCTCTGCCTCAGTCTCTGTCTCAGTCTCAGTCTCTGTCTCTGTCTCAGTCTCTGTCTCTGTCTCTGTCTCTGTCTCTGTCTCTGTCTCTGTCTCTGTCTCTGTCTCTGTCTCTGTCTCTGTCTCTGTCTCTGTCTCTGTCTCTGTCTCTGTCTCTGTGTCTGTCTCTGTCTCTGTCTCTGCCTCTGTCTCTGTCCATGTCTCTGTCCATGTCTCTGCTCCGTCTCCGTCTCTGTCTCTGTCTCTGTCTCTGGCTCCATCTCTGTCTCTGTCTCAGCCTCTGTCTCTGTCTCTGTCTCTGTCCCTGTCTCTGTCTCTGTCCCCGTCTTTGTCTCCGTCTCCGTCTCTGTCTCTGTCCCTGTCTCTGTCTCTGTCTCCATCTCTGTCCCCGTCTCTGTCTCCGTCTCCGTCTCTGTCTCTGTCTCTGTCTCTGTCTCTGTCTCTGTCTCTGTCTCTGTCTCTGTCTCTGTCTCTGTCTCTGTCCCTGTCTCTGTCTCCGTCTCCGTCTTTGTCTCTGTCTCTGTCTCTGTCTCTGTCTCTATATTACACTCTGTCTCTGTCTCTGTCTCCGTCTCTGTCTCTGTCCCTATCTCTGTCTCTGTCTCTGTTCCCGTCTCTGTCTCCGCCTCTGCCTCTGTCTCTGTCTCCGTCTTTGTCTCCGTCTTTGTCTTCGTCGTCGTCTTCCTCTTCGTCTCCGTCTTTGTCTCCGCGATTGTCTCCGTCTTTGTGTCCGTCGTCGTCTTCCTCTTCGTCTCCGCCTTTGTCTCCGTCTTTGTCACCGTGTTTGTCTCCGTCTTTGTCTCCGTCTTTGTATACGTCTTTGTCTACGTCTTTGTCACCGTCTGTGTCTCTGTCTTTGTCTCCGTCCTCGTCTTCCTCTTTGTCTCCGTCTTCGTCTCCGTCGTTGTCACCGTCTTTGTCTCCGTCTTTGTCTCCGTCCGTGTCTCCGGCCCTTTGTCTCGGTCTCTGTCTCATGCGCGTCTCTCTCTGTCTCTGTCTCTGTCTGGTTCTCTGTCTCCGCCTCTGCCTCTGTCTCTGTCTCCGTCTATGCCTCCGTCTTTGTCTCCGTCCGTGTCGCCGTCTTTGTCCCCGTCCTCGTCTTTCTCTTCGTCTCCGGCTTTGTCTCCGTCTTTGTCACCGTCTTTGTCTCCGTCTTTGTCTCCGTCTTTGTCTACGTCTTTGTCTACGTCTTTGTCACCGGTTTTGTCTCCGTCCATGTCTCCTGCCCCTTTGTCTCGGTCTTTGTCTCATGCACCTGTGTCTCTGTCTCTGTCTCAGTCTCTGTCTCTGTCTCTGTCTCTGTCTCTGTCTCTGTCTCTGTCTCTGTCTCTGTCTCTGTCTCTGTCTCCGTCTTTGTCTCTGTCTTTGCCTCCATCTTTGTCTCCATCTTTGTCTCCGTCTTTGTCTACGTCTTTGGCTACGTCTTTGTCATCGTCTTTGTCTCCGTCCATGTCTCCTGCCCCTTTGTATCGGTCTTTGTCTCATGCACCTGTGTCTCTGTCTCTGTCACTGTCTGTGTCTCTGTCTCTGTCTCTATATTACACTCTGTCTCCGTCTTTGTCTTCGTCTTTGTCTCCGTCTTTGTGCCTGTCTTTGTCTCCGTATTTATATCCGTCTGTGTAACCATCTTTGTCTCCGTCTTTGTCTCCGTCTTTGCCTCCGTCTTTGTCTTCGTCTTAGTCTCCGTCTTTGTCTCTGTCTTTGTCTCCGTCTTTGTGCCTGTCTTTGTCTCCATATTTGTCACCGCCTTTGTCTCTGTATTTGTCTCCGTCTGTGTCTCCATATTTGTCTCCGTCTTGGTCTCCGTCTTTGCCTCCGTCTTTGTCTACGTCTTTGTCTCCGTCTTTGTCTCCGTCCATGTCTCCTGCCCCTCTGTCTCGGTCTTTGTCTCATGCGCGTCTCTCTCTGTCTCTGTCTCTGTCTGTGTCTCTGTCTCTGTCTCTGTTTCCGTCTCTGTCTCTGTCTCAGTCTCAGTCTCTGTCTGTGCCTCAGTCTCAGTCTCTGTCTCTGTCTCTGTCTCTGTCTCCATCTCTGTCTCTGTCTCTGTCTCTGTCTCTGCCTCTGTTTCTGTCTCTGTCTCTGTCTCTGCCTCTGTCTCTGTCTCTGGCTCCATCTCTGTCTCTGCCTCTGTCTCTGTCTCTGTCTCTGTCTCTGTCTCTGTCTCTGTTCCTGTCTCTGTCTCTGTCTGTGTCTCTGTCTCTGTCTCTGTCTCTGTCTCTGTCTCTGTCTCTGTCTCTGTCTCTATGTCTGTCTCTGTCTCTGTCTCTTTCTATGTCTCTGTCTCTGTCTCTGTCTCTGTCTCTGTCTCTGTCTCCGTCTCTGTCTCTGTCTCTGGCTCTGTCTCTGTCTCTGTCTCAGTCTCTGTCTCTGTCTCTGTCTCTGTCTCTGTCTCTGTCTCTGTCTCTGTCTCTGTCTCTGTCTCTGTCTCTGTCTCTGTGTCTGTCTCTGTCTCTGTCTCCGTCTCTGTCTCTGTCTCTGTCTCTGTCTCTGTCTGTGTCTCTGTCTCTGTCTCCGTCCCTGTCTCTGCCGCTGTCTCTGTCTCCGTCTCAGTCTCTGTCTCTGTCTCCGTCTCTCTCTCTGTCTCTGTTCCCGTATCTGTCTCTGTCTCTGTCTCTGTCTCTGTCTCTGTCTCTGTCTCTGTCTCTATCTCTGTCTCTGTCTCTGTCTCTGTCTCTGTCTCTGTCTCTGTCTCTGTCTCCGTCTCTGTCTCTGTCTGTGTCTCTGTCTCTGTCTCTGTCTCTGTCTCTGTCTCTGTCTCTGTCTCTGTCTCTATGTCTGTCTCTGTCTCTGTCTCTTTCTATGTCTCTGTCTCTGTCTCTGTCTCTGTCTCTGTCTCTGTCTCCGTCTCTGTCTCTGTCTCTGGCTCTGTCTCTGTCTCTGTCTCAGTCTCTGTCTCTGTCTCTGTCTCTGTCTCTGTCTCTGTCTCTGTCTCTGTCTCTGTCTCTGTCTCTGTCTCTCTCTCTGTCTCTGTCTGTGTCGCTGTCTCTGACTCCGTCCTTGTCTCTGCCGCTGTCTCTGTCTCCGTCTCCGTCTCAGTCTCTGTCTCTGCCTCTGCCTCTGTCTCTATCTCTGTCTCTGTCTCTGTCTCTGTCTCTGTCTCTGTCTCTGTCTATGTCTCTGTCTCAGTCTCTGCCTCTGTCTCTGTCTCTGTCTCCGTCTCAGTCTCTGTCTCTGTCTCCGTCTCTCTCTCTGTCTCTGCCTCTGCCCCCTCTCTGTCCGCGTATCTGTCTCTGTCTCTGTTTCTGTCTCTGTCTCTGTCTCTGTCTCTGTCTCTGTCTCTGTCTCTGTCTCCGTCTCTGTCTCTGTCTCTGTCTCTGTCTCTGTCTCTGTCTCTGTCTCAGTCTCTATCTCTGTCTCTGTCTCTGTCTCCGTCTCAGTCTCTGTCTCTCCCTCTGTCTCTGTCTCTGTCTCTGTCCCTGGCTCTGTCTCTGCCTCTGTCCCCGTCTCTGTCTCTATCTCCGTCTCTGTCTCTGTCTCTGTCTCTGTCTCTGTCTCTGTCTCTATCTCTGTCTCTGTCTCTGTCTCTGTCTCTGTCTCTGTCTCTGTCTCTGTCTCTGTCTCCGTCTCTGTCTCTGTCTGTGTCTCTGTCTCTGACTCTGTCTCTGTCTCTGTCTCTGTCTCTGTCTCTGTCTCTGTCTCTGTCTCTGTCTCTGTCTCTGTCTCTGTCTCTGTCTCTGTCTCTGTCTCTGTCTCTGTCTCTATGTCTGTCTCTGTCTCTGTCTCTTTCTATGTCTCTGTCTCTGTCTCTGTCTCTGTCTCTGTCTCTGTCTCTGTCTCCGTCTCTGTCTCTGTCTCTGGCTCTGTCTCTGTCTCTGTCTCAGTCTCTGTCTCTGTCTCTGTCCCTGTCTCTGCCTCTGTCTCTGTCTCTGTCTCTGTCTCTGCCTCTGCCTCTGTCTCTGTCTCTCCCTCTGTCTCCGTATCTGTCTCTGTCTTTGTCTCTGTCTCTGTCTCTGCCTCTGTCTCTGTCTCTATCTCTGTCTCTGTCTCTGTCTCTGTCTCTTTCTCTGTCTCTGTCTCTGTCTCTGTCTCTGTCTCTGTCTCTGTCTCCGTCTCTGTCTCTGTCTCGGTCTTTGTCTCCGTCTCTGTCTCTGTCTCTATCTCTGTCGCTGTCTCTCCCTCAGTCTCTGTCTCTGTCTCTGTCCCTGGCTCTGTCTCTGCCTCTGTCTCCGTCTTTGTCCCTGTCTCTGCCTCTGTCTCTGTCTCTGTCTCTGCCTCTGCCTCTGTCTCTATCTCTGTCTCTGTCTCTGTCTCTGCCTCTGTCTCTGTCTCTGTCTCTGTCTCTGTCTCTGTCTCTGTCTCTGTCTCTGTCTCTGTCTCTGTCTCTGTCTCTGTCTCTGTCTCTGTCTCTGTCTCTGTCTCTGTCTCTGTCTCTGTCTCTGTCTCTGTCTCTGTCCCTGTCTCTGTCTCTGTCTCTGTCTCTGTCTCTGTCTCTGTCTCTGTCTCTGTCGCTGTCTCTCCCTCTGTCTCCGTCTCTGTCTCTGTCTCTATCTCTGTCTCTGTCTCTGTCTCTGTCTCTTTCTCTGTCTCTGGCTCCGTCTCTGTCTCTGTCTCTGTCTGTGTCTCTGTCTCTGTCTCTGTCTCTATCTCCGTCTCAGTGTCTGTCTGTGTCTCTGTCTCTGACTCTGTCTCTGTCTCTGTCTCCGTCTCTGTCCCTGGCTCTGTCTCTGTCTCTGTCTCTGTCTCTGTCTCTGTCTCTGTCTCTCTCTCTGTCTCTGTCTCTGTCGCTGTCTCTCCCTCTGTCTCTGTCTCTGTCTCTGTACCTGGCTCTGTCTCTGCCTCTGTCTCCGTCTCTGTCCCAGTCTCTGCCTCTGTCTCTGTCTCTGTCTCTGTCTCTGCCTCTGCCTCTGTCTCTGTCTCTCCCTCTGTCTCCGTATCTGTCTCTGTCTTTGTCTCTGTCTCTGTCTCTGTCTCTGTCTCTGTCTCTGTCTCTGTCTCTGTCTCTATCTCTGTCTCTGTCTCTGTCTCAGTCTCTTTCTCTGTCTCTGTCTCTGTCTCTGTCTCTGTCTCTGTCTCTGTCTCTGTCTCTGTCTCTGTCTCTGTCTCTGTCTCTGTCTCTGTCTGTATCTCCGTCTCTGTCTCTGTCTGTGTCTCTGTCTCTGACTCTGTCTCTGTCTCTGTCTCTGTCTCTGTCTCTGTCTCTGTCTCTGTCTCTGTCTCTGTCTCTATGTCTGTCTCTGTCTCTGTCTCTTTCTATGTCTCTGTCTCTGTCTCTGTCTCTGTCTCTGTCTCTGTCTCCGTCTCTGTCTCTGTCTCTGGCTCTGTCTCTGTCTCTGTCTCTGTCTCTGTCTGGTTCTCTGTCTCCGCCTCTGCCTCTGTCTCTGTCTCCGTCTATGCCTCCGTCTTTGTCTCCGTCCGTGTCGCCGTCTTTGTCCCCGTCCTCGTCTTTCTCTTCGTCTCCGGCTTTGTCTCCGTCTTTGTCACCGTCTTTGTCTCCGTCTTTGTCTCCGTCTTTGTCTACGTCTTTGTCTACGTCTTTGTCACCGGTTTTGTCTCCGTCCATGTCTCCTGCCCCTTTGTCTCGGTCTTTGTCTCATGCACCTGTGTCTCTGTCTCTGTCTCAGTCTCTGTCTCTGTCTCTGTCTCTGTCTCTGTCTCTGTCTCTGTCTCTGTCTCTGTCTCTGTCTCTGTCTCCGTCTTTGTCTCTGTCTTTGCCTCCATCTTTGTCTCCATCTTTGTCTCCGTCTTTGTCTACGTCTTTGGCTACGTCTTTGTCATCGTCTTTGTCTCCGTCCATGTCTCCTGCCCCTTTGTATCGGTCTTTGTCTCATGCACCTGTGTCTCTGTCTCTGTCACTGTCTGTGTCTCTGTCTCTGTCTCTATATTACACTCTGTCTCCGTCTTTGTCTTCGTCTTTGTCTCCGTCTTTGTGCCTGTCTTTGTCTCCGTATTTATATCCGTCTGTGTAACCATCTTTGTCTCCGTCTTTGTCTCCGTCTTTGCCTCCGTCTTTGTCTTCGTCTTAGTCTCCGTCTTTGTCTCTGTCTTTGTCTCCGTCTTTGTGCCTGTCTTTGTCTCCATATTTGTCACCGCCTTTGTCTCTGTATTTGTCTCCGTCTGTGTCTCCATATTTGTCTCCGTCTTGGTCTCCGTCTTTGCCTCCGTCTTTGTCTACGTCTTTGTCTCCGTCTTTGTCTCCGTCCATGTCTCCTGCCCCTCTGTCTCGGTCTTTGTCTCATGCGCGTCTCTCTCTGTCTCTGTCTCTGTCTGTGTCTCTGTCTCTGTCTCTGTTTCCGTCTCTGTCTCTGTCTCAGTCTCAGTCTCTGTCTGTGCCTCAGTCTCAGTCTCTGTCTCTGTCTCTGTCTCTGTCTCCATCTCTGTCTCTGTCTCTGTCTCTGTCTCTGCCTCTGTTTCTGTCTCTGTCTCTGTCTCTGCCTCTGTCTCTGTCTCTGGCTCCATCTCTGTCTCTGCCTCTGTCTCTGTCTCTGTCTCTGTCTCTGTCTCTGTCTCTGTTCCTGTCTCTGTCTCTGTCTGTGTCTCTGTCTCTGTCTCTGTCTCTGTCTCTGTCTCTGTCTCTGTCTCTGTCTCTATGTCTGTCTCTGTCTCTGTCTCTTTCTATGTCTCTGTCTCTGTCTCTGTCTCTGTCTCTGTCTCTGTCTCCGTCTCTGTCTCTGTCTCTGGCTCTGTCTCTGTCTCTGTCTCAGTCTCTGTCTCTGTCTCTGTCTCTGTCTCTGTCTCTGTCTCTGTCTCTGTCTCTGTCTCTGTCTCTGTCTCTCTCTCTGTCTCTGTCTGTGTCGCTGTCTCTGACTCCGTCCCTGTCTCTGCCGCTGTCTCTGTCTCCGTCTCCGTCTCAGTCTCTGTCTCTGCCTCTGCCTCTGTCTCTATCTCTGTCTCTGTCTCTGTCTCTGTCTCTGTCTCTGTCTCTGTCTCTGTCTCAGTCTCTGTCTCTGTCTCTGTCTCTGTCTCCGTCTCAGTCTCTGTCTCTGTCTCCGTCTCTCTCTCTGTCTCTGCCTCTGCCCCCTCTCTGTCCGCGTATCTGTCTCTGTCTCTGTTTCTGTCTCTGTCTCTGTCTCTGTCTCTGTCTCTGTCTCTGTCTCTGTCTCCGTCTCTGTCTCTGTCTCTGTCTCTGTCTCTGTCTCTGTCTCTGTCTCAGTCTCTATCTCTGTCTCTGTCTCTGTCTCCGTCTCAGTCTCTGTCTCTCCCTCTGTCTCTGTCTCTGTCTCTGTCCCTGGCTCTGTCTCTGCCTCTGTCCCCGTCTCTGTCTCTATCTCCGTCTCTGTCTCTGTCTCTCTCTCTGTCTCTGTCTCTATCTCTGTCTCTGTCTCTGTCTCTGTCTCTGTCTCTGTCTCTGTCTCTGTCTCTGTCTCCGTCTCTGTCTCTGTCTGTGTCTCTGTCTCTGACTCTGTCTCTGTCTCTGTCTCTGTCTCTGTCTCTGTCTCTGTCTCTGTCTCTGTCTCTGTCTCTGTCTCTGTCTCTGTCTCTATGTCTGTCTCTGTCTCTGTCTCTTTCTATGTCTCTGTCTCTGTCTCTGTCTCTGTCTCTGTCTCTGTCTCCGTCTCTGTCTCTGTCTCTGGCTCTGTCTCTGTCTCTGTCTCAGTCTCTGTCTCTGTCTCTGTCCCTGTCTCTGCCTCTGTCTCTGTCTCTGTCTCTGTCTCTGCCTCTGCCTCTGTCTCTGTCTCTCCCTCTGTCTCCGTATCTGTCTCTGTCTTTGTCTCTGTCTCTGTCTCTGCCTCTGTCTCTGTCTCTATCTCTGTCTCTGTCTCTGTCTCTTTCTCTGTCTCTGTCTCTGTCTCTGTCTCTGTCTCTGTCTCTGTCTCTGTCTCTGTCTCTGTCTCTGTCTCTGTCTCTATCTCCGTCTCTGTCTCTGTCTGTGTCTCTGTCTCTGACTCTGTCTCTGTCCATGTCTCTGTCCATGTCTCTGCTCCGTCTCCGTCTCTGTCTCCGTCTCTGTCTCTGTCTCTGTTCCTGTCTCTGTCTCTGTCTGTGTCTCTGTCTCTGTCTCTGTCTCTGTCTCTGTCTCTGTCTCTGTCCCTGTCTCTGTCTCTGTCCCCGTCTCTGTCTCCGTCTCCGTCTCTGTCTCTGTCTCTGTCTCTGTCTCCATCTCTGTCCCCGTCTCTGTCTCCGTCTCTGTCTCTGTCTCTGTCTCTGTCTCTGTCTCTGTCTCTGTCTCTGTCTCTGTCTCTGTCTCTGTCTCTGCCTCTGTCTCTGTCTCTGTCTCTGTCTCGGTCTCTGTCTCTGTCTCTGTCTCTGTCTCTGTCTCTGTCTCTGTATCTGTCTCTGTCTCTGCCTCTGTTTCTGTCTCTGTCTCTGTCTCTGCCCCTGTCTCTGTCTCTGGCTCCATCTCTGTCTCTGCCTCTGTCTCTGTCTCTGTCTCTGTCTCTGCCTCTGTCTCTGTCTCTGTCTCCGTCTCTGTCTCTGTCCCTATCTCTGTCTCTGTCTCCGTCTTTGTCTCCGTCTTTGTCTTCGTCGTCGTCTTCCTCTTCGTCTCCGTCTTTGTCTCCGCCTTTGTCTCCGTCTTTGTCTCCGTCGTCGTCTTCCTCTTCGTCTCCGCCTTTGTCTCCGTCTTTGTCACCGTATTTGTCTCCGTCTTTGTCTCCGTCTTTGTATACGTCTTTGTCTACGTCTTTGTCACCGTCCGTGTCTCTGTCTTTGTCTCCGTACTCGTCTTCCTCTTTGTCTCCGTCTTTGTCTCCGTCTTTGTCTCCGTCCTCGTCTTCCTCTTCGTCTCCGCCTGTGCCACCGTCTTTGTCACCGTCTTTGTCTCCGTCTTTGTCTTCGTCGTCGTCTTCCTCTTCGTCTCCGTCTTTGTCTCCGTCTTTGTCTCCGTCTTTGTCTCCGTCGTCGTCTTCCTCTACGTCTCCGCCTTTGTCTCCGTCTTTGTCACCGTGTTTGTCTCCGTCTTTGTCTCCGTCTTTGTATACGTCTTTGTCTACGTCTTTGTCACCGTCCGTGTCTCTGTCTTTGTCTCCGTCCTCGTCTTCCTCTTTGTCTCCGTCTTTGTCTCCGTCTTTGTCTCCGTCCTCGTCTTCCTCTTCGTCTCCGCCTTTGCCTCCGTCTTTGTCACCGTCTTTGTCTCATGCGCCTCTGTCTCTGTCTGTGTCTATGTCTCTGTCTCTGCCTCTGTATCGGGCTCTGTCCCTATCCCTGTCTCTGTCTCTGCCTCTGTATCGGGCTCTGTCCCTATCCCTGTCTCTGTCTCTGTCTCTGTCCCTGTCTCTGTCTCTGTCCCCGTCTCTTTCTCCGTCTCCGTCTCTGTCTCTGTCTCTGTCTCTGTCTCTGTCTCTGTCTCTGTCTCCATCTCTGTCTCTGTCTCTGTCTCTGTCTCTGTCTCTGTCTCTGTCTCCATCTCTGTCGCTGTCTCTGCCGCTGTCTCTGTCTCTGTCTCTACCTCTGTCTCTGTCCCTGTCTCTGTCTCCGTCTCCGACTCCGTCCTTGTCTCTGTCTCTGTCTCTGGCTCCATCTCTGTCTCTGCCTCAGTCTCTGTCTCAGTCTCAGTCTCTGTCTCTGTCTCAGTCTCTGTCTCTGTCTCTGTCTCTGTCTCTGTCTCTGTCTCTGTCTCTGTCTCTGTCTCTGTCTCTGTCTCTGTCTCTGTCTCTGTCTCTGTCTCTGTCTCTGTCTCTGTCTCTGTCTCTGTCTCTGTCTCTGTCTCTGTCTCTGTCTCTGTCTCTGTCTCTGTCTCTGCCTCTGTCTCTGTCCATGTCTCTGTCCATGTCTCTGCTCCGTCTCCGTCTCTGTCTCTGTCTCTGTCTCTGGCTCCATCTCTGTCTCTGTCTCAGCCTCTGTCTCTGTCTCTGTCTCTGTCCCTGTCTCTGTCTCTGTCCCCGTCTTTGTCTCCGTCTCCGTCTCTGTCTCTGTCCCTGTCTCTGTCTCTGTCTCCATCTCTGTCCCCGTCTCTGTCTCCGTCTCCGTCTCTGTCTCTGTCTCTGTCTCTGTCTCTGTCTCTGTCTCTGTCTCTGTCTCTGTCTCTGTCTCTGTCTCTGTCTCTGTCTCTGTCTCTGTCTCTGTCTCTGTCCCTGTATCTGTCTCCGTCTCCGTCTTTGTCTCTGTCTCTGTCTCTGTCTCTGTCTCTATATTACACTCTGTCTCTGTCTCTGTCTCCGTCTCTGTCTCTGTCCCTATCTCTGTCTCTGTCTCTGTTCCCGTCTCTGTCTCCGCCTCTGCCTCTGTCTCTGTCTCCGTCTTTGTCTCCGTCTTTGTCTTCGTCGTCGTCTTCCTCTTCGTCTCCGTCTTTGTCTCCGCGATTGTCTCCGTCTTTGTGTCCGTCGTCGTCTTAACCTTCGTCTCCGCCTTTGTCTCCGTCTTTGTCACCGTGTTTGTCTCCGTCTTTGTCTCCGTCTTTGTATACGTCTTTGTCTACGTCTTTGTCACCGTCTGTGTCTCTGTCTTTGTCTCCGTCCTCGTCTTCCTCTTTGTCTCCGTCTTCGTCTCCGTCGTTGTCACCGTCTTTGTCTCCGTCTTTGTCTCCGTCCGTGTCTCCGGCCCTTTGTCTCGGTCTCTGTCTCATGCGCGTCTCTCTCTGTCTCTGTCTCTGTCTGGTTCTCTGTCTCCGCCTCTGCCTCTGTCTCTGTCTCCGTCTATGCCTCCGTCTTTGTCTCCGTCCGTGTCGCCGTCTTTGTCCCCGTCCTCGTCTTTCTCTTCGTCTCCGGCTTTGTCTCCGTCTTTGTCACCGTCTTTGTCTCCGTCTTTGTCTCCGTCTTTGTCTACGTCTTTGTCTACGTCTTTGTCACCGGTTTTGTCTCCGTCCATGTCTCCTGCCCCTTTGTCTCGGTCTTTGTCTCATGCACCTGTGTCTCTGTCTCTGTCTCAGTCTCTGTCTCTGTCCCTGTCTCTGTCTCTGTCTCTGTCTCTGTCTCTGTCTCTGTCTCTGTCTCTGTCTCTGTCTCTGTCTCTGTCTCCGTCTTTGTCTCTGTCTTTGCCTCCATCTTTGTCTCCATCTTTGTCTCCGTCTTTGTCTACGTCTTTGGCTACGTCTTTGTCATCGTCTTTGTCTCCGTCCATGTCTCCTGCCCCTCTGTCTCGGTCTTTGTCTCATGCGCGTCTCTCTCTGTCTCTGTCTCTGTCTGTGTCTCTGTCTCTGTCTCTGTTTCTGTCTCTGTCTCTGTCTCAGTCTCAGTCTCTGTCTCTGCCTCAGTCTCAGTCTCTGTCTCTGTCTCTGTCTCTGTCTCCATCTCTGTCTCTGTCTCTGTCTCTGTCTCTGCCTCTGTTTCTGTCTCTGTCTCTGTCTCTGCCTCTGTCTCTGTCTCTGACTCCATCTCTGTCTCTGCCTCTGTCTCTGTCTCTGTCTCTGTCTCTGTCTCTGTCTCTGTTCCTGTCTCTGTCTCTGTCTCTGTCTCTGTCTCTGTCTCTGTCTCTGTCTCTGTCTCTGTCTCTGCCTCTGTCTCTGACCATGTCTCTGTCCATGTCTCTGCTCCGTCTCCGTCTCTCTCTCTGTCTCTGTCTCTGCCTCTGTCTCTGTCCGCGTATCTGTCTCTGTCTCTGTTTCTGTCTCTGTCTCTGTCGCTGTCTCTCCCTCTGTCTCTGTCTCCGTCTCTGTCCCTGGCTCTGTCTCTGCCTCTGTATCCGTCTCTGTCTCTGTCTCGGTCTTTGTCTCCGTCTGTGTCTCCGTCTCTGTCTCTGTCTCTGTCTCTGTCTCTGTCTCCGTCTCTGTCTCTGTCTCTGTCTCTGTCTCTGTCTCTGTCTCTGTCGCTGTCTCTCCCTCTGTCTCTGTCTCTGTCTCCGTCCATGGCTCTGCCTCTGCCTCTGTCTCCGTCTCTGTTTCTGTCTCTGTCTCTGTCTCTGTCTCTGTCTCTGTCTCTGTCTCTGTCTCTGTCTCTGTCTCTGTCTCTGTCTCTGTCTGTGTCTCTGTCTCTGTCTCTGTCTCTGTCTCTGTCTCTGTCTCTGTCTCTGACTTTGTCTCTGTCTCTGTCTCTGTCTCTGTCTCTGTCTCTGTCTCTGTCTCTGTCTCTGTCTCTGTCTCTGTCGCTGTCTCTCCCTCTGTCTCTGTCTCTGTCTCTGTCCCTGGCTCTGTCTCTGCCTCTGTCTCCGTCTCTGTCTCTGTCTCTGTCTCTGTCTCTGTCTCTGTCTCTGTCTCTGTCTCTGTCTCTGTCTCTGTCTCTGTCTCTGTCTCTGTCTCTGTCTCTGTCTCTGTCTCTGTCTCTGTCTCTGTCTCTGTCTCTGTCTCTGTCTCTGTCTCTGTCTCTGCCTCTGTCTCTGTCTCTGTCTCTGTCTCTGTCTCTGTCTCTGTCTCTGACTTTGTCTCTGTCTCTGTCTCTGTCTCTGCCTCTGTCTCTGTCTCTGTCTCTGTCTCGGTCTCTGTCTCTGTCTCTGTCTCTGTCTCTGTCTCTGTATCTGTCTCTGTCTCTGCCTCTGTTTCTGTCTCTGTCTCTGTCTCTGCCCCTGTCTCTGTCTCTGGCTCCATCTCTGTCTCTGCCTCTGCCTCTGTCTCTGTCTCTGTCTCTGCCTCTGCCTCTGTCTCTGTCTCTGTCTCCGTCTCTGTCTCTGTCCCTATCTCTGTCTCTGTCTCCGTCTTTGTCTCCGTCTTTGTCTTCGTCGTCGTCTTCCTCTTCGTCTCCGTCTTTGTCTCCGCCTTTGTCTCCGTCTTCGTCTCCGTCGTCGTCTTCCTCTTCGTCTCCGCCTTTGTCTCCGTCTTTGTCACCGTATTTGTCTCCGTCTTTGTCTCCGTCTTTGTATACGTCTTTGTCTACGTCTTTGTCACCGTCCGTGTCTCCGTCTTTGTCTCCGTACTCGTCTTCCTCTTTGTCTCCGTCTTTGTCTCCGTCTTTGTCTCCGTCCTCGTCTTCCTCTTCGTCTCCGCCTGTGCCACCGTCTTTGTCACCGTCTTTGTCTCCGTCTTTGTCTTCGTCGTCGTCTTCCTCTTCGTCTCCGTCTTTGTCTCCGTCTTTGTCTCCGTCTTTGTCTCCGTCGTCGTCTTCCTCTACGTCTCCGCCTTTGTCTCCGTCTTTGTCACCGTGTTTGTCTCCGTCTTTGTCTCCGTCTTTGTATACGTCTTTGTCTACGTCTTTGTCACCGTCCGTGTCTCTGTCTTTGTCTCCGTCCTCGTCTTCCTCTTTGTCTCCGTCTTTGTCTCCGTCTTTGTCTCCGTCCTCGTCTTCCTCTTCGTCTCCGCCTTTGCCTCCGTCTTTGTCACCGTCTTTGTCTCACGCGCCTCTGTCTCTGTCTGTGTCTATGTCTCTGTCTCTGCCTCTGTATCGGGCTCTGTCCCTATCCCTGTCTCTGTCTCTGTCTCTGTCCCTGTCTCTGCCTCTGTCCCCGTCTCTTTCTCCGTCTCCGTCTCTGTCTCTGTCTCTGTCTCTGTCTCTGTCTCTGTCTCCATCTCTGTCTCTGTCTCTGTCTCTGTCTCTGTCTCTGTCTCCATCTCTGTCGCTGTCTCTGCCGCTGTCTCTGTCTCTGTCTCTACCTCTGTCTCTGTCCCTGTCTCTGTCTCCGTCTCCGACTCCGTCCTTGTCTCTGTCTCTGTCTCTGGCGCCATCTCTGTCTCTGCCTCAGTCTCTGTCTCAGTCTCAGTCTCTGTCTCTGTCTCAGTCTCTGTCTCTGTCTCTGTCTCTGTCTCTGTCTCCGTCTCTGTCTCTGTCCCTATCTCTGTCTCTGTCTCTGTTCCCGTCTCTGTCTCCGCCTCTGCCTCTGTCTCTGTCTCCGTCTTTGTCTCCGTCTTTGTCTTCGTCGTCGTCTTCCTCTTCGACTCCGTCTTTGTCTCCGCGATTGTCTCCGTCTTTGTGTCCGTCGTCGTCTTCCTCTTCGTCTCCGCCTTTGTCTCCGTCTTTGTCACCGTGTTTGTCTCCGTCTTTGTCTCCGTCTTTGTATACGTCTTTGTCTACGTCTTTGTCACCGTCTGTGTCTCTGTCTTTGTCTCCGTCCTCGTCTTCCTCTTTGTCTCCGTCTTCGTCTCCGTCGTTGTCACCGTCTTTGTCTCCGTCTTTGTCTCCGTCCGTGTCTCCGGCCCTTTGTCTCGGTCTCTGTCTCATGCGCGTCTCTCTCTGTCTCTGTCTCTGTCTGGTTCTCTGTCTCCGCCTCTGCCTCTGTCTCTGTCTCCGTCTATGCCTCCGTCTTTGTCTCCGTCCGTGTCGCCGTCTTTGTCCCCGTCCTCGTCTTTCTCTTCGTCTCCGGCTTTGTCTCCGTCTTTGTCACCGTCTTTGTCTCCGTCTTTGTCTCCGTCTTTGTCTACGTCTTTGTCTACGTCTTTGTCACCGGTTTTGTCTCCGTCCATGTCTCCTGCCCCTTTGTCTCGGTCTTTGTCTCATGCACCTGTGTCTCTGTCTCTGTCTCAGTCTCTGTCTCTGTCTCTGTCTCTGTCTCTGTCTCTGTCTCTGTCTCTGTCTCTGTCTCTGTCTCTGTCTCTGTCTCTGTCTCCGTCTTTGTCTCTGTCTTTGCCTCCATCTTTGTCTCCATCTTTGTCTCCGTCTTTGTCTACGTCTTTGGCTACGTCTTTGTCATCGTCTTTGTCTCCGTCCATGTCTCCTGCCCCTTTGTCTCGGTCTTTGTCTCATGCACCTGTGTCTCTGTCTCTGTCACTGTCTGTGTCTCTGTCTCTGTCTCTATATTACACTCTGTCTCCGTCTTTGTCTTCGTCTTTGTCTCCGTCTTTGTGCCTGTCTTTGTCTCCGTATTTGTATCCGTCTGTGTAACCATCTTTGTCTCCGTCTTTGTCTCCGTCTTTGCCTCCATCTTTGTCTTCGTCTTAGTCTCCGTCTTTGTCTCTGTCTTTGTCTCCGTCTTTGTGCCTGTCTTTGTCTCCATATTTGTCACCGCCTTTGTCTCTGTATTTGTCTCCGTCTGTGTCTCCATATTTGTCTCCGTCTTAGTCTCCGTCTTTGCCTCCGTCTTTGTCTACGTCTTTGTCTCCGTCTTTGTCTCCGTCCATGTCTCCTGCCCCTCTGTCTCGGTCTTTGTCTCATGCGCGTCTCTCTCTGTCTCTGTCTCTGTCTGTGTCTCTGTCTCTGTCTCTGTTTCTGTCTCTGTCTCTGTCTCAGTCTCAGTCTCTGTCTCTGCCTCAGTCTCAGTCTCTGCCTCTGTCTCTGTCTCTGTCTCCATCTCTGTCTCTGTCTCTGTCTCTGTCTCTGCCTCTGTTTCTGTCTCTGTCTCTGTCTCTGCCTCTGTCTCTGTCTCTGGCTCCATCTCTGTCTCTGCCTCTGTCTCTGTCTCTGTCTCTGTCTCTGTCTCTGTCTCTGTCTCTGTCTCTGTCTCTGTCTCTGTCTCTGTCTCTGTCTCTGTCTCTGTCTCTGTCTCTGTCTCTGTCTCTGTCTCTGCCTCTGTCTCTGTCCATGTCTCTGTCCATGTCTCTGCTCCGTCTCCGTCTCTCTCTCTGTCTCTGTCTCTGCCTCTGTCTCTGTCCGCGTGTCTGTCTCTGTCTCTGTTTCTGTCTCTGTCTCTGTCGCTGTCTCTCCCTCTGTCTCTGTCTCCGTCTCTGTCCCTGGCTCTGTCTCTGCCTCTGTCTCCGTCTCTGTCTCTGTCTCGGTCTTTGTCTCCGTCTGTGTCTCCGTCTCTGTCTCTGTCTCTGTCTCTGTCTCCGTCTCTGTCTCTGTCTCTGTCTCTGTCTCTGTCTCTGTCTCTGTCGCTGTCTCTCCCTCTGTCTCTGTCTCTGTCTCCGTCCATGGCTCTGCCTCTGCCTCTGTCTCCGTCTCTGTTTCTGTCTCTGTCTCTGTCTCTGTCTCTGTCTCTGTCTCTGTCTCTGTCTCTGTCTCTGTCTCTGTCTCTGTCTCTGTCTCTGTCTCTGTCTCTGTCTCTGTCTCTGTATCTGTCTGTGTCTCTGTCTCTGTCTCTGTCTCTGTCTCTGACTTTGTCTCTGTCTCTGTCTCTGTCTCTGTCTCTGTCTCTGTCTCTGTCTCTGTCTCTGTCTCTGTCTCTGTCTCTGTCGCTGTCTCTCCCTCTGTCTCTGTCTCTGTCTCTGTCCCTGGCTCTGTCTCTGCCTCTGTCTCCGTCTCTGTCTCTGTCTCTGTCTCTGTCTCTGTCTCTGTCTCTGTCTCTGTCTCTGTCTCTGTCTCTGTCTCTGTCTCTGTCTCTGTCTCTGTCTCTGTCTCTGTCTCTGTCTCTGTCTCTGTCTCTGTCTCTGTCTCTGTCTCTGTCTCTGTCTCTGTCTCTGTCTCTGTCTCTGACTTTGTCTCTGTCTCTGTCTCTGTCTCTGTCTCTGTCTCTGTCTCTGTCTCTGTCTCTGTCGCTGTCTCTCCCTCTGTCTCTGTCTCTGTCTCTGTCCCTGGCTCTGTCTCTGCCTCTGTCTCCGTCTCTGTCTCTGTCTCTGTCTCTGTCTCTATCTCCGTCTCTGTCTCTGTCTGTGTCTCTGTCTCTGACTCTGTCTCTGTCTCTGTCTCTGTCTCTGTCTCTGTCTCTGCCTCTGTCTCTGTCTCTGTCTCTGTCTCTGTCTCTGTCTCTGTCTCTGTCTCTGTCTCTGTCGCTGTCTCTCCCTCTGTCTCTGTCTCTGTCTCTGTCTCTGTCGCTGTCTCTGCCTCTGTCTCTGTCCCTGTATCTGTCTCTGTCTCTGTCTCTGTCTCTGTCTCTGTCTCTATCTCTGTCTCTGTCTCTGTCTCTGTCTCTGTCTCTGTCTCTGTCTCTGTCTCTGTCTCTGTCTCTGTCTCTGTCTCTGTCTCTGTCTCTGTCTCTGTCTCTGTATCTGTCTGTGTCTCTGTCTCTGTCTCTGTCTCTGTCTCTGACTTTGTCTCTGTCTCTGTCTCTGTCTCTGTCTCTGTCTCTGTCTCTGTCTCTGTCGCTGTCTCTCCCTCTGTCTCTGTCTCTGTCTCTGTCCCTGGCTCTGTCTCTGCCTCTGTCTCCGTCTCTGTCTCTGTCTCTGCCTCTGTCTCCGTCTCTGTCTCTGTCTCTGTCTCTGTCTCTATCTCCGTCTCTGTCTCTGTCTGTGTCTCTGTCTCTGACTCTGTCTCTGTCTCTGTCTCTGTCTCTGTCTCTGTCTCTGCCTCTGTCTCCGTCTCTGTCTCTGTCTCTGTCTCTGTCTCTGTCTCTGTCTCTGTCTCAGTCTCTGTCTCTGTCTCTGTCTCTGTCTCCGTCTCAGTCTCTGTCTCTGTCTCCGTCTCTCTCTCTGTCTCTGTCTCTGCCTCTGTCTCTGTCTCTGTTTCTGTCTCTGTCTCTGTCTCTGTCTCTGTCTCTGTCTCTGTCTTTGTCTCTGTCTCTGTCTCTGTCTCTGTCTCTGTCTCTGTCTCTGTCTCTGTCTCTGTCTCTGTCTCTGTCTCTGTCTCTGTCTCTGTCTCTGTCTCTGTCTCTGTCTCTGTCTCTGTCTCTGTCTCTGTCTCCGTCGCTGTCCCTCCCTCTGTCTCTGTCTCTGTCTCTGTCCATGGCTCTGTCTCTGCCTCTGTCTCCGTCTCTGTTTCTGTCGCTGTCTCTCCCTCTGTCTCTGTCTCTGTCTCTGTCTCTGTCTGTGTCTCTGTCTCTGTGTCTATATTACACTCTGCCTCCGTCTTTGCCTTCGTCTTTGTCTCCGTCTTTGTGCCTGTCTTTGTCTCCGTATTTGTATCCGTCTGTGTAACCATCTTTGTCTCCGTCTTTGTCTCCGTCTTTGCCTCCGTCTTTGTCTTCGTCTTAGTCTCCGTCTTTGTCTCTGTCTTTGTCTCCGTCTTTGTGCCTGTCTTTGTCTCCATATTTGTCACCGCCTTTGTCTCTGTATTTGTCTCCGTCTGTGTCTCCATATTTGTCTCCGTCTTTGTCTCCGTCTTTGCCTCCGTCTTTGTCTACGTCTCCGTCTCTGTCTCTGTCTCTGTCTCTGTCTCTGTCTCTGTCTCTGTCTCTGTCTCTGTCTCTGTCTCTGTCTCTGTCTCTGTCTCTGTCTCCGTCTCTGTCTCTGTCCCTGTCTCTGTCTCCGTCTCCGTCTTTGTCTCTGTCTCTGTCTCTGTCTCTGGCTCCATCTCTGTCTCTGTCTCAGTCTCAGTCTCTGTCTCTGCCTCAGTCTCAGTCTCTGTCTCTGTCTCTGTCTCTGTCTCCATCTCTGTCTCTGTCTCTGTCTCTGTCTCTGCCTCTGTTTCTGTGTCTGTCTCTGTCTCTGCCTCTTCCTCTGTCTGTGTCTCTGTCTCTGACTCTGTCTCTGTCTCTGTCTCCGTCTCTGTCCCTGGCTCTGTCTCTGTCTCTGACTCTGTCTCTGTCTCTGTCTCTGTCGCTGTCTCTCTCTCTGTCTCTGTCTCTGTCGCTGTATCTGTCTGTGTCTCTGTCTCTGTCTCTGTCGCTGTCTCTGCCTCTGTCTCTGTTCCCGTATCTGTCTCTGTCTCTGTCTCTGACTCTGTCTCTGTCTCTGTCTCTATCTCTGTCTCTGTCTGTGTCGCTGTCTCTGTCTCCGTCCCTGTCTCTGCCGCTGTCTCTGTCTCCGTCTCCGTCTCAGTCTCTGTCTCTGCCTCTGCCTCTGTCTCTATCTCTGTCTCTGTCTCTGTCTCTGTCTCTATCTCTGTCTCTGTCTCTGTCTCTGTCTCTTTCTCTGTCTCTGTCTCTGTCTCTGTCTCTGTCTCTGTCTCTGTCTCTGCCTCTGTCTCTGTCTCTGTCTCTATCTCCGTCTCTTCCTCTGTCTGTGTCTCTGTCTCTGACTCTGTCTCTGTCTCTGTCTCCGTCTCTGTCCCTGGCTCTGTCTCTGTCTCTGACTCTGTCTCTGTCTCTGTCTCTGTCTCTGTCTCTCTCTCTGTCTCTGTCTCTGTCGCTGTCTCTCCCTCTGTCTCTGTCTCTTTCTCTGTCTCTGTCTCTGTCTCTGTCTCTGTCTCTGTCTCTGTCTCTGTCTCTGTCTCTGTCTCCGTCTCTGTCTCTGTCTCTGTCTCTGTCTCTGTCTCTGTCTCAGTCTCTGTCTCTGTCTCTGTCTCTGTCTCCATCTCAGTCTCTGTCTCTGTCTCCGTCTCTCTCTCTGTCCGCGTATCTGTCTCTATCTCTGTCTCTGTCTCTGTCTCTGTCTCTATCTCTGTCTCTGTCTCTGTCTCTGTCTCTTTCTCTGTCTCTGTCTCTGTCTCTGTCTCTGTCTCTGTCTCTGTCTCTGTCTCTGTCTCTGTCTCTATCTCCGTCTCTGCCTCTGTCTGTGTCTCTGTCTCTGACTCTGTCTCTGTCTCTGTCTCCGTCTCTGTCCCTGGCTCTGTCTCTGTCTCTGACTCTGTCTCTGTCTCTGTCTCTGTCTCTGTCTCTGTCTCTGTCTCTCTCTCTGTCTCTGTCTCTGTCGCTGTCTCTCCCTCTGTCTCTGTCTCTGTCTCTGTCTCTGTCTCTGTCTCTGCCTCTGTCTCTGTCTCCGTCTCTGTCTCTGTCTCTGTCTCTGTCTCTGTCTCTGTCTCAGTCTCTGTCTCTGTCTCTGTCTCTGTCTCCGTCTCAGTCTCTGTCTCTGTCTCCGTCTCTCTCTCTGTCCGCGTATCTGTCTCTGTCTCTGTTTCTGTCTCTGTCTCTGTCTCTGTCTCTGTCTCTGTCTCTGTCTCTGTCTCCGTCTCTGTCTCTGTCTCTGTCTCTGTCTCTGTCTCTGTCTCAGTCTCTGTCTCTGTCTCTGTCTCTGTCTCCGTCTCAGTCTCTGTCTCTGTCTCCGTCTCTCTCTCTGTCTCTGTCTCTGCCTCTGTCTGTGTCCGCGTATCTGTCTCTGTCTCTGTTTCTGTCTCTGTCTCTGTCTCTGTCTCTGTCTCTGTCTCTGTCTCTGTCTCTGTCTCTGTCTCTGTCTCTGTCTCTGTCTCTGTCTCTGTCTCTGTCTCTGTCTCTGTCTCTGTCTCTGTCTCTGTCTCTGTCTCTGTCTCTGTCTCTGTCTCTGTCTCTGTCTCTGTCTCTGTCTCTGTCTTTGTCTCTGTCTCTGTCTCTGTCTCCGTCTCTGTCTCTGTCCCTGTCTCTGTCTCCGTCTCCGTCTTTGTCTCTGTCTCTGTCTCTGTCTCTGGCTCCATCTCTGTCTCTGTCTCAGTCTCAGTCTCTGTCTCTGCCTCAGTCTCAGTCTCTGTCTCTGTCTCTGTCTCTGTCTCCATCTCTGTCTCTGTCTCTGTCTCTGTCTCTGCCTCTGTTTCTGTCTCTGTCTCTGTCTCTGTCTCTGTCTCTGCCTCTGTCTCTGTCTCTGGCTCCATCTCTGTCTCTGCCTCTGTCTCTGTCTCTGTCTCTGCCTCTGTCTCGGTCTCTGTCTCCGTCTCTGTCTCTGTCCCTATCTCTGTCTCTGTCTCTGTTCCCGTCTCTGTCTCCGCCTCTGCCTCTGTCTCTATCTCTGTCTCTGTCTCTGTCTCTGTCTCTATCTCTGTCTCTGTCTCTGTCGCTGTCGCTGTCTCTGCCTCTGTCTCTGTCCCCGTATCTGTCTCTGTCTCTGTTTCTGTCTCTGTCTCTGTCTCTATCTCTGTCTCTGTCTCTGTCTCTGTCTCTGTATCTGTCTGTGTCTCTGTCTCTGTCTCTGTCGCTGTCTCTGCCTCTGTCTCTGTTCCCGTATCTGTCTCTGTCTCTGTCTCTGTCTCTGTCTCTGTCTCTGTCTCTATCTCTGTCTCTGTCTGTGTCGCTGTCTCTGTCTCCGTCCCTGTCTCTGCCGCTGTCTCTGTCTCCGTCTCCGTCTCAGTCTCTGTCTCTGCCTCTGCCTCTGTCTCTATCTCTGTCTCTGTCTCTGTCTCTGTCTCTATCTCTGTCTCTGTCTCTGTCTCTGTCTCTTTCTCTGTCTCTGTCTCTGTCTCTGTCTCTGTCTCTGTCTCTGTCTCTGTCTCTGTCTCTGTCTCTGTCTCTATCTCCGTCTCTGCCTCTGTCTGTGTCTCTGTCTCTGACTCTGTCTCTGTCTCTGTCTCCGTCTCTGTCCCTGGCTCTGTCTCTGTCTCTGACTCTGTCTCTGTCTCTGTCTCTGTCTCTGTCTCTCTCTCTGTCTCTGTCTCTGTCGCTGTCTCTCCCTCTGTCTCTGTCTCTTTCTCTGTCTCTGTCTCTGCCTCTGTCTCTGTCTCTGTCTCTGTCTCTGTCTCTGTCTCTGTCTCTATCTCTGTCTCTGTCTGTGTCGCTGTCTCTGTCTCCGTCCCTGTCTCTGCCGCTGTCTCTGTCTCCGTCTCCGTCTCAGTCTCTGTCTCTGCCTCTGCCTCCGTCTCTATCTCTGTCTCTGTCTCTGTCTCTGTCTCTGTCTCTGGCTCCATCTCTGTCTCTGTCTCAGTCTCAGTCTCTGTCTCTGCCTCAGTCTCAGTCTCTGTCTCTGTCTCTGTCTCTGTCTCCATCTCTGTCTCCATCTCTGTCTCTGTCTCTGTCTCTGTCTCTGCCTCTGTTTCTGTCTCTGTCTCTGTCTCTGCCTCTGTCTCTGTCTCTGGCTCCATCTCTGTCTCTGCCTCTGTCTCTGTCTCTGTCTCTGCCTCTGTCTCGGTCTCTGTCTCCGTCTCTGTCTCTGTCTCTGTTCCCGTCTCTGTCTCCGCCTCTGCCTCTGTCTCTATCTCTGTCTCTGTCTCTGTCTCTGTCTCTATCTCTGTCTCTGTCTCTGTCGCTGTCGCTGTCTCTGCCTCTGTCTCTGTCCCCGTATCTGTCTCTGTCTCTGTTTCTGTCTCTGTCTCTGTCTCTATCTCTGTCTCTGTCTCTGTCTCTGTCTCTGTATCTGTCTGTGTCTCTGTCTCTGTCTCTGTCGCTGTCTCTGCCTCTGTCTCTGTTCCCGTATCTGTCTCTGTCTCTGTCTCTGTCTCTGTCTCTGTCTCTGTCTCTATCTCTGTCTCTGTCTGTGTCGCTGTCTCTGTCTCCGTCCCTGTCTCTGCCGCTGTCTCTGTCTCCGTCTCCGTCTCAGTCTCTGTCTCTGCCTCTGCCTCTGTCTCTATCTCTGTCTCTGTCTCTGTCTCTGTCTCTATCTCTGTCTCTGTCTCTGTTTCTGTCTCTTTCTCTGTCTCTGTCTCTGTCTCTGTCTCTGTCTCTGTCTCTGTCTCTGTCTCTGTCTCTGTCTCTATCTCCGTCTCTGCCTCTGTCTGTGTCTCTGTCTCTGACTCTGTCTCTGTCTCTGTCTCCGTCTCTGTCCCTGGCTCTGTCTCTGTCTCTGACTCTGTCTCTGTCTCTGTCTCTGTCTCTGTCTCTCTCTCTGTCTCTGTCTCTGTCGCTGTCTCTCCCTCTGTCTCTGTCTCTTTCTCTGTCTCTGTCTCTGCCTCTGTCTCTGTCTCTGTCTCTGTCTCTGTCTCTGTCTCTGTCTCTATCTCTGTCTCTGTCTGTGTCGCTGTCTCTGTCTCCGTCCCTGTCTCTGCCGCTGTCTCTGTCTCCGTCTCCGTCTCAGTCTCTGTCTCTGCCTCTGCCTCTGTCTCTATCTCTGTCTCTGTCTCTGTCTCTGTCTCTATCTCTGTCTCTGTCTCTGTCTCTGTCTCTTTCTCTGTCTCTGTCTCTGTCTCTGTCTCTGTCTCTGTCTCTGTCTCTGTCTCTGTCTCTGTCTCTGTCTCTATCTCCGTCTCTGCCTCTGTCTGTGTCTCTGTCTCTGACTCTGTCTCTGTCTCTGTCTCCGTCTCTGTCCCTGGCTCTGTCTCTGTCTCTGACTCTGTCTCTGTCTCTGTCTCTGTCTCTGTCTCTCTCTCTGTCTCTGTCTCTGTCGCTGTCTCTCCCTCTGTCTCTGTCTCTTTCTCTGTCTCTGTCTCTGTCTCTGTCTCTGTCTCTGTCTCCGTCTCTGTCTCTGTCTCTGTCTCTGTCTCTGTCTCTGTCTCAGTCTCTGTCTCTGTCTCTGTCTCTGTCTCCGTCTCAGTCTCTGTCTCTGTCTCCGTCTCTCTCTCTGTCCGCGTATCTGTCTCTGTCTCTGTTTCTGTCTCTGTCTCTGTCTCTGTCTCTGTCTCTGTCTCTGTCTCTGTCTCCGTCTCTGTCTCTGTCTCTGTCTCTGTCTCTGTCTCTGTCTCAGTCTCTGTCTCTGTCTCTGTCTCTGTCTCTGTCTCCGTCTCAGTCTCGGTCTCTGTCTCTGTCTCTGTCTCTATCTCCGTCTCTGTCTCTGTCTGCGACTCTGTCTCTGACTCTGTCTCTGTCTCTGTCTCTGTCTCTGCCTCTGCCTCTGTCTCTATCTCTGTCTCTGTCGCTGTCTCTCCCTCAGTCTCTGTCTCTGTCTCTGTCCCTGGTTCTGTCTCTGCCTCTGTCTCCGTCTTTGTCCCTGTCTCTGCCTCTGTCTCTGTCTCTGTCTCTGTCTCTGCCTCTGCCTCTGTCTCTGTCCCCGTATCTGTCTCTGTCTCTGTTTCTGTATCTGTCTCTGTCTCTATCTCTGTCTCTGTCTCTGTCTCTGTCTCTGTATCTGTCTGTGTCTCTGTCTCTGTCTCAGTCTCTGTCTCTGTCTCTGTCTCTGTCTCCGTCTCAGTCTCTGTCTCTGTCTCCGTCTCTCTCTCTGTCTCTGTCTCTGTCTCTATCTCTGTCTCTGTCTCTGTCTCTGTCGCTGTCGCTGTCTCTGCCTCTGTCTCTGTCCCCGTATCTGTCTCTGTCTCTGTTTCTGTATCTGTCTCTGTCTCTATCTCTGTCTCTGTCTCTGTCTCTGTCTCTGTATCTGTCTGTGTCTCTGTCTCTGTCTCCGTCCCTGTCTCTGCCGCTGTCTCTGTCTCCGTCTCCGTCTCAGTCTCTGTCTCTGCCTCTGCCTCTGTCTCTATCTCTGTCTCTGTCTCTGTCTCTGTCTCTATCTCTGTCTCTGTCTCTGTCTCTGTCTCTTTCTCTGTCTCTGTCTCTGTCTCTGTCTCTGTCTCTGTCTCTGTCTCTGTCTCTGTCTCTGTCTCTGTCTCTATCTCCGTCTCTTCCTCTGTCTGTGTCTCTGTCTCTGACTCTGTCTCTGTCTCTGTCTCCGTCTCTGTCCCTGGCTCTGTCTCTGTCTCTGACTCTGTCTCTGTCTGTGTCTCTGTCTCTGTCTCTCTCTCTGTCTCTGTCTCTGTCGCTGTCTCTCCCTCTGTCTCTGTCTCTTTCTCTGTCTCTGTCTCTGTCTCTGTCTCTGTCTCTGTCTCTGTCTCTGTCTCTGTCTCTGTCTCCGTCTCTGTCTCTGTCTCTGTCTCTGTCTCTGTCTCTGTCTCTGTCTCAGTCTCTGTCTCTGTCTCTGTCTCTGTCTCCGTCTCAGTCTCTGTCTCTGTCTCCGTCTCTCTCTCTGTCCGCGTATCTGTCTCTGTCTCTGTTTCTGTCTCTGTCTCTGTCTCTGTCTCTGTCTCTGTCTCTGTCTCTGTCTCCGTCTCTGTCTCTGTCTCTGTCTCTGTCTCTGTCTCTGTCTCAGTCTCTGTCTCTGTCTCTGTCTCTGTCTCCGTCTCAGTCTCTGTCTCTGTCTCCGTCTCTCTCTCTGTCTCTGTCTCTGCCTCTGTCTCCGTCCGCGTATCTGTCTCTGTCTCTGTTTCTGTCTCTGTCTCTGTCTCTGTCTCTGTCTCTGTCTCTGTCTCTGTCTCTGTCTCTGTCTCTGTCTCTGTCTCTGTCTCTGTCTCTGTCTCTGTCTCTGTCTCCGTCTCTGTCTCTGTCTCTGTCTCCGTCTCTGTCTCTGTCTCTGTCTCTGTCTCTGTCTCTGTCTCTGTCGCTGTCCCTCCCTCTGTCTCTGTCTCTGTCTCTGTCCATGGCTCTGTCTCTGCCTCTGTCTCCGTCTCTGTTTCTGTCTCTGTCTCTGCCTCTGTCTCTGTCTCTGTCTCTGTATCTGTCTGTGTCTCTGTCTCTGTCTCTGTCGCTGTCTCTGCCTCTGTCTCTGTCCCCGTATCTGTCTCTGTCTCTGTTTCTGTCTCTGTCTCTGTCTCTATCCCTGTCTCTGTCTCTGTCTCTGTTTCTGTCTCTGTCTCTGTCTCTGTCTCTGTCTCTGTCTCTGTCTCTGTCTCTGTCTCTGTCTCTGTCTCTGTCTCTGCCTCTGTCTCTGTCTCTGTCTGTGTCTGTGTCCCTGTCTCTGTCTCCGTCCCTGTCTCTGCCGATGTCGCTGTCTCTCCCTCTGTCTCTGTCTCTGTCTCTGTCCCTGGCTCTGTCTCTGCCTCTGTCTCCGTCTCTGTCTCTGTCTCTGTCTCTATCTCCGTCTCTGTCTCTGTCTGTGTCTCTGTCTCTGAGTCTGTGTCTGTCTCCGTCTGTCTCTCTGTCTCTGTCTCTGCCTCTGTCTCTGTCCGCGTATCTGTCTCTGTCTCTGTTTCTGTCTCTGTCTCTGTCGCTGTCTCTCCCTCTGTCTCTGTCTCCGTCTCTGTCCCTGGCTCTGTCTCTGCCTCTGTCTCCGTCTCTGTCTCTGTCTCGGTCTTTGTCTCCGTCTCTGTCTCCGTCTCTGTCTCTGTCTCTGTCTCTATCTCCGTCTCTGTCTCTGTATCTGTCTGTGTCTGTGTCTTTGTCTCTGCCTCTGTCGCTGTCTCTGCCTCTGTCTCTGTCCCCGTATCTGTCCCTGTCTCTGTTTCTGTCTCTGTCTCTGTCTCTGTCTCTGTCTCTGTCTCTGTCTCTGTCTCCGTCTCTGTCTCTGTCTCTGTCTCTGTCTCTGTCTCTGTCTCTGTCGCTGTCTCTCCCTCAGTCTCTGTCTCTGTCTCTGTCCCTGGCTCTGTCTCTGCCTCTGTCTCTGTCTCTGTATCTGTCTGTGTCTGTGTCTTTGTCTCTGCCTCTGTCGCTGTCTCTGCCTCTGTCTCTGTCCCCGTATCTGTCCCTGTCTCTGTTTCTGTCTCTGTCTCTGTCTCTGTCTCTGTCTCTGTCTCCGTCTCTGTCTCTGTCTCTGTCTCTGTCGCTGTCTCTCCCTCAGTCTCTGTCTCTGTCTCTGTCCCTGGCTCTGTCTCTGTCTCTGTATCTGTCTGTGTCTGTGTCTTTGTCTCTGCCTCTGTCGCTGTCTCTGCCTCTGTCTCTGTCCCCGTATCTGTCCCTGTCTCTGTTTCTGTCTCTGTCTCTGTCTCTGTCTCTGTCTCTGTCTCCGTCTCTGTCTCTGTCTCGGTCTCTGTCGCTGTCTCTCCCTCAGTCTCTGTCTCTGTCTCTGTCCCTGGCTCTGTCTCTGCCTCTGTCTCCGTCTTTGTCCCTGTCTCTGCCTCTGTCTCTGTCTCTGTCTCTGTCTTTGTCTCCGTCTCTGTCTCCGTCTCTGTCTCTGTCTCTGTCTCTATCTCCGTCTCTGTCTCTGTATCTGTCTGTGTCTGTGTCTTTGTCTCTGCCTCTGTCGCTGTCTCTGCCTCTGTCTCTGTCCCCGGATCTGTCCCTGTCTCTGTTTCTGTCTCTGCCTCTGTCTCTGTCTCTGTCTCTGTCTCTGTCTCTGTCTCCGTCTCTGTCTCTGTCTCTGTCTCTGTCGCTGTCTCTCCCTCAGTCTCTGTCTCTGTCTCTGTCCCTGGCTCTGTCTCTGCCTCTGTCTCCGTCTTTGTCCCTGTCTCTGCCTCTGTCTCTGTCTCTGTCTCTGTCTCTGCCTCTGCCTCTGTCTCTATCTCTGTCTCTGTCTCTGTCTCTGCCTCTGTCTCTGTCTCTGTCTCTGTCCCTGGCTCTGTCTCTGCCTCTGTCTCCGCCTTTGTCCCTGTCTCTGCCTCTGTCTCTGTCTCTGTCTCTGTCTCTGCCTCTGCCTCTGTCTCTATCTCTGTCTCTGTCTCTGTCTCTGCCACAGTCTCCGTCTCAGTCTCTGTCTCTGTCTCCGTCTCTCTCTCTGTCCGCGTATCTGTCTCTGTCTCTGTTTCTGTCTCTGTCTCTGTCTCTGTCTCTGTCTCTGTCTCTGTGTCTGTCTCTGTCTCTGTCTCCGTCTCTGTCTCTGTCTCTGTCTCCGTCTCTGTCTCTGTCTCTGTCTCTGTCTCTGTCTCTGTCTCTGTCTCTGTCTCTGTCTCTGTCTCTGTCTCTGTCTCTGTCTCTGTCTCTGTCTCTGTCTCTGTCTCTGTCTCTGTCTCTGTCTCTGTCTCTGTCTCTGTCTCTGTCTCTGTCTCTGTCTCTGTCTCTGTCTCTGTCTCTGTCTCTGTCTCTGTCTCTGTCTCTGTCTCTGTCTCTGTCTCTGTCTCTGTCTCTGTCTCTGTCTCTGTCTCTGTCTCTGTCTCTGTCTCTGTCTCTGTCGCTGTCCCTCCCTCTGTCTCTGTCTCTGTCTCTGTCTCTGTCTGTGTCTCTGTCTCTGTGTCTATATTACACTCTGTCTCCGTCTTTGCCTTCGTCTTTGTCTCCGTCTTTGTGCCTGTCTTTGTCTCCGTATTTGTATCCGTCTGTGTAACCATCTTTGTCTCCGTCTTTGTCTCCGTCTTTGCCTCCGTCTTTGTCTTCGTCTTAGTCTCCGTCTTTGTCTCTGTCTTTGTCTCCGTCTTTGTGCCTGTCTTTGTCTCCATATTTGTCACCGCCTTTGTCTCTGTATTTGTCTCCGTCTGTGTCTCCATATTTGTCTCCGTCTTTGTCTCCGTCTTTGCCTCCGTCTTTGTCTACGTCTCCGTCTCTGTCTCTGTCTCTGTCTCTGTCTCTGTCTCTGTCTCTGTCTCTGTATCTGTCTCTGTCTCTGTCTCCGTCTCTGTCTCTGTCCCTGTCTCTGTCTCCGTCTCCGTCTTTGTCTCTGTCTCTGTCTCTGTCTCTGGCTCCATCTCTGTCTCTGTCTCAGTCTCAGTCTCTGTCTCTGTCTCAGTCTCAGTCTCTGTCTCTGTCTCTGTCTCTGTCTCCATCTCTGTCTCTGTCTCTGTCTCTGTCTCTGCCTCTGTTTCTGTCTCTGTCTCTGTCTCTGCCTCTGTCTCTGTCTCTGGCTCCATCTCTGTCTCTGCCTCTGTCTCTGTCTCTGTCTCTGCCTCTGTCTCTGTCTCTGTCTCCGTCTCTGTCTCTGTCCCTATCTCTGTCTCTGTCTCTGTTCCCGTCTCTGTCTCCGCCTCTGCCTCTGTCTCTATCTCTGTCTCTGTCTCTGTCTCTGTCTCTATCTCTGACTCTGTCTCTGTCGCTGTCTCTGCCTCTGTCTCTGTCCCCGTATCTGTCTCTGTCTCTGTTTCTGTCTCTGTCTCTGTCTCTATCTCTGTCTCTGTCTCTGTCTCTGTCTCTGTCTCTGTATCTGTCTGTGTCTCTGTCTCTGTCTCTGTCGCTGCCTCTGCCTCTGTCTCTGTTCCCGTATCTGTCTCTGTCTCTGTCTCTGTCTCTGTCTCTGTCTCTGTCTCTATCTCTGTCTCTGTCTCTGTCTCTGTCTCTGTCTCTGTCTCTGTCTCTGTCTCCGTCTCTGTCTCTGTCTGTGTCTCTGTCTCTGTCTCTGTCTCTGTCTCTGTCTCTGTCTCTGTCTCTATGTCTGTCTCTGTCTCTGTCTCTTTCTATGTCTCTGTCTCTGTCTCTGTCTCTGTCTCTGTCTCTGTCTCTGTCTCTGTCTCTGTCTCCGTCTCTGTCTCTGTCTCTGGCTCTGTCTCTGTCTCTGTCTCAGTCTCTGTCTCTGTGTCTGTCTCTGTCTCTGTCTCTGTCTCTGTCTCTGTCTCTGTCTCTGTCTCTCTCTCTGTCTCTGTCTGTGTCGCTGTCTCTGACTCCGTCCCTGCCTCTGCCACTGTCTCTGTCTCCGTCTCCGTCTCAGTCTCTGTCTCTGCCTCCGTCTCTCTCTCTGTCCGCGTATCTGTCTCTGTCTCTGTTTCTGTCTCTGTCTCTGTCTCTGTCTCTGTCTCTGTCTCTGTCTCTGTCTCCGTCTCTGTCGCTGTCTCTGTCTCTGTCTCTGTCTCTGTCTCAGTCTCAGTCTCTGTCTCTGTCTCTGTCTCCGTCTCAGTCGCTGTCTCCGTCTCCGTCTCTCTCTCTGTCTCTGTCTCTGCCTCTGTCTCTGTCTCTGTTTCTGTCTCTGTCTCTGTCTCTGTCTCTGTCTCTGTCTCTGTCTCTGTCTCTGTCTCTGTCTCTGTCTCTGTCTCTGTCTCTGTCTCTGTCTCTGTCTCTGTCTCTGTCTCTGTCTCTGTCTCTGTCTCTGTCTCTGTCTCTGTCTCAGTCTCTGTCTCTGTCTCTGTCTCTGTCTCTGTCTCTGTCTCTGTCTCTGTCTCTGTCTCTGTCTCTCTCTCTGTCTCTGTCTGTGTCGCTGTCTCTGACTCCGTCCCTGCCTCTGCCACTGTCTCTGTCTCCGTCTCCGTCTCAGTCTCTGTCTCTGCCTCCGTCTCTCTCTCTGTCCGCGTATCTGTCTCTGTCTCTGTTTCTGTCTCTGTCTCTGTCTCTGTCTCTGTCTCTGTCTCTGTCTCTGTCTCCGTCTCTGTCTCTGTCTCCGTCTCAGTCTCTGTCTCTGTCTCCGTCTCTCTCTCTGTCCGCGTATCTGTCTCTGTCTCTGTTTCTGTCTCTGTCTCTGTCTCTGTCTCTGTCTCTGTCTCTGTCTCTGTCTCTGTCTCTGTCTCTGTCTCCGTCTCTGTCTCTGTCTCTGTCTCTGTCTCTGTCTCTGTCTCTGTCTCTGTCTCAGTCTCTGTCTCTGTCTCTGTCTCTGTCTCTGTCTCTGTCTCTGTCTCTGTCTCTGTCTCTGTCTCTGTCTCTGTCTCTGTCTCTGTCTCTGTCTCTGTCTCTGTCTCTGTCTCTGTCTCTGTCTCTGTCTCTGTCTCTGTCTCTGTCTCTGTCTCTGTCTCTGTCTCCGTCTCCGTCTCCGTCTCTGTCTCTGTCTCTGTCTCTGTCTCTGTCTCTGTCTCTGTCTCAGTCTCTGTCTCTGTCTCTGTCTCTGTCTCTGTCTCTGTCTCTGTCTCTGTCTCTGTCTCTGTCTCTGTCTCTGTCTCTGTCTCTGTCTCTGTCTCTGTCTCTGTCTCTGTCTCTGTCTCTGTCTCTGTCTCTGTCTCTGTCTCTGTCTCTGTCTCTGTCTCTGTCTCTGTCTCTGTCTCTGTCTCTGTCTCTGTCTCTGTCTCTGTCTCTGTCTCTGTCTCTGTCTCTGTCTCTGTCTCTGTCTCTGTCGCTGTCCCTCCCTCTGTCTCTGTCTCTGTCTCTGTCCATGGCTCTGTCTCTGCCTCTGTCTCCGTCTCTGTTTCTGTCTCTGTCTCTGCCTCTGTCTCTGTCTCTGTCTCTGTCTCGGTCTCTGTCTCTGTCTCTGTCTCTATCTCCGTCTCTGTTTCTGTCTGTGACTCTGTCTCTGACTCTGTCTCTGTCTCTGTCTCCGTCTCTGTCTCTGTCTCTGTCTCTGTCTCTGTCTCTGTCTCTGTCTCTGTCTCTGTCTCTGTCTCTGTCGCTGTCCCTCCCTCTGTCTCTGTCTCTGTCTCTGTCCATGGCTCTGTCTCTGCCTCTGTCTCCGTCTCTGTTTCTGTCGCTGTCTCTCCCTCTGTCTCTGTCTCTGTCTCTGTCTCTGTCTGTGTCTCTGTCTCTGTGTCTATATTACACTCTGTCTCCGTCTTTGCCTTCGTCTTTGTCTCCGTCTTTGTGCCTGTCTTTGTCTCCGTATTTGTATCCGTCTGTGTAACCATCTTTGTCTCCGTCTTTGTCTCCGTCTTTGCCTCCGTCTTTGTCTTCGTCTTAGTCTCCGTCTTTGTCTCTGTCTTTGTCTCCGTCTTTGTGCCTGTCTTTGTCTCCATATTTGTCACCGCCTTTGTCTCTGTATTTGTCTCCGTCTGTGTCTCCATATTTGTCTCCGTCTTTGTCTCCGTCTTTGCCTCCGTCTTTGTCTACGTCTCCGTCTCTGTCTCTGTCTCTGTCTCTGTCTCTGTCTCTGTCTCTGTCTCTGTATCTGTCTCTGTCTCTGTCTCCGTCTCTGTCTCTGTCCCTGTCTCTGTCTCCGTCTCCGTCTTTGTCTCTGTCTCTGTCTCTGTCTCTGGCTCCATCTCTGTCTCTGTCTCAGTCTCAGTCTCTGTCTCTGTCTCAGTCTCAGTCTCTGTCTCTGTCTCTGTCTCTGTCTCCATCTCTGTCTCTGTCTCTGTCTCTGTCTCTGCCTCTGTTTCTGTCTCTGTCTCTGTCTCTGCCTCTGTCTCTGTCTCTGGCTCCATCTCTGTCTCTGCCTCTGTCTCTGTCTCTGTCTCTGCCTCTGTCTCTGTCTCTGTCTCCGTCTCTGTCTCTGTCCCTATCTCTGTCTCTGTCTCTGTTCCCGTCTCTGTCTCCGCCTCTGCCTCTGTCTCTATCTCTGTCTCTGTCTCTGTCTCTGTCTCTATCTCTGACTCTGTCTCTGTCGCTGTCTCTGCCTCTGTCTCTGTCCCCGTATCTGTCTCTGTCTCTGTTTCTGTCTCTGTCTCTGTCTCTATCTCTGTCTCTGTCTCTGTCTCTGTCTCTGTCTCTGTATCTGTCTGTGTCTCTGTCTCTGTCTCTGTCGCTGCCTCTGCCTCTGTCTCTGTTCCCGTATCTGTCTCTGTCTCTGTCTCTGTCTCTGTCTCTGTCTCTGTCTCTATCTCTGTCTCTGTCTCTGTCTCTGTCTCTGTCTCTGTCTCTGTCTCTGTCTCCGTCTCTGTCTCTGTCTGTGTCTCTGTCTCTGTCTCTGTCTCTGTCTCTGTCTCTGTCTCTGTCTCTGTCTCTGTCTCTGTCTCTGTCTCTGTCTCTGTCTCTGTCGCTGTCCCTCCCTCTGTCTCTGTCTCTGTCTCTGTCTCTGTCTCTCTCTCTGTCTCTGTCTGTGTCGCTGTCTCTGACTCCGTCCCTGCCTCTGCCACTGTCTCTGTCTCCGTCTCCGTCTCAGTCTCTGTCTCTGCCTCCGTCTCTCTCTCTGTCCGCGTATCTGTCTCTGTCTCTGTTTCTGTCTCTGTCTCTGTCTCTGTCTCTGTCTCTGTCTCTGTCTCTGTCTCCGTCTCTGTCGCTGTCTCTGTCTCTGTCTCTGTCTCTGTCTCTGTCTCTGTCTCTGTCTCTGTCTCTGTCTCTGTCTCTGTCTCTGTCTCTGTCTCTGTCTCTGTCTCTGTCTCTGTCTCTGTCTCTGTCTCTGTCTCTGTCTCTGTCTCTGTCTCTGTCTCTGTCTCTGTCTCTGTCTCTGTCTCTGTCTCTGTCTCTGTCTCTGTCTCTGTCTCTGTCTCTGTCTCTGTCTCTGTCTCTGTCTCTGTCTCTGTCTCTGTCTCTGTCTCTGTCTCTGTCGCTGTCCCTCCCTCTGTCTCTGTCTCTGTCTCTGTCTCTGTCTGTGTCTCTGTCTCTGTGTCTATATTACACTCTGTCTCCGTCTTTGCCTTCGTCTTTGTCTCCGTCTTTGTGCCTGTCTTTGTCTCCGTATTTGTATCCGTCTGTGTAACCATCTTTGTCTCCGTCTTTGTCTCCGTCTTTGCCTCCGTCTTTGTCTTCGTCTTAGTCTCCGTCTTTGTCTCTGTCTTTGTCTCCGTCTTTGTGCCTGTCTTTGTCTCCATATTTGTCACCGCCTTTGTCTCTGTATTTGTCTCCGTCTGTGTCTCCATATTTGTCTCCGTCTTTGTCTCCGTCTTTGCCTCCGTCTTTGTCTACGTCTCCGTCTCTGTCTCTGTCTCTGTCTCTGTCTCTGTCTCTGTCTCTGTCTCTGTATCTGTCTCTGTCTCTGTCTCCGTCTCTGTCTCTGTCCCTGTCTCTGTCTCCGTCTCCGTCTTTGTCTCTGTCTCTGTCTCTGTCTCTGGCTCCATCTCTGTCTCTGTCTCAGTCTCAGTCTCTGTCTCTGTCTCAGTCTCAGTCTCTGTCTCTGTCTCTGTCTCTGTCTCCATCTCTGTCTCTGTCTCTGTCTCTGTCTCTGCCTCTGTTTCTGTCTCTGTCTCTGTCTCTGCCTCTGTCTCTGTCTCTGGCTCCATCTCTGTCTCTGCCTCTGTCTCTGTCTCTGTCTCTGCCTCTGTCTCTGTCTCTGTCTCCGTCTCTGTCTCTGTCCCTATCTCTGTCTCTGTCTCTGTTCCCGTCTCTGTCTCCGCCTCTGCCTCTGTCTCTATCTCTGTCTCTGTCTCTGTCTCTGTCTCTATCTCTGACTCTGTCTCTGTCGCTGTCTCTGCCTCTGTCTCTGTCCCCGTATCTGTCTCTGTCTCTGTTTCTGTCTCTGTCTCTGTCTCTATCTCTGTCTCTGTCTCTGTCTCTGTCTCTGTCCCTGTATCTGTCTGTGTCTCTGTCTCTGTCTCTGTCGCTGCCTCTGCCTCTGTCTCTGTTCCCGTATCTGTCTCTGTCTCTGTCTCTGTCTCTGTCTCTGTCTCTGTCTCTATCTCTGTCTCTGTCTCTGTCTCTGTCTCTGTCTCTGTCTCTGTCTCTGTCTCCGTCTCTGTCTCTGTCTGTGTCTCTGTCTCTGTCTCTGTCTCTGTCTCTGTCTCTGTCTCTGTCTCTATGTCTGTCTCTGTCTCTGTCTCTTTCTATGCCTCTGTCTCTGTCTCTGTCTCTGTCTCTGTCTCTGTCTCTGTCTCTGTCTCCGTCTCTGTCTCTGTCTCTGGCTCTGTCTCTGTCTCTGTCTCAGTCTCTGTCTCTGTGTCTGTCTCTGTCTCTGTCTCTGTCTCTGTCTCTGTCTCTGTCTCTGTCTCTGTCTCTGTCTCTCTCTCTGTCTCTGTCTGTGTCGCTGTCTCTGACTCCGTCCCTGCCTCTGCCACTGTCTCTGTCTCCGTCTCCGTCTCAGTCTCTGTCTCTGCCTCCGTCTCTCTCTCTGTCTGCGTATCTGTCTCTGTCTCTGTTTCTGTCTCTGTCTCTGTCTCTGTCTCTGTCTCTGTCTCTGTCTCCGTCTCTGTCGCTGTCTCTGTCTCTGTCTCTGTCTCTGTCTCAGTCTCAGTCTCTGTCTCTGTCTCTGTCTCCGTCTCAGTCGCTGTCTCCGTCTCCGTCTCTCTCTCTGTCTCTGTCTCTGCCTCTGTCTCTGTCTCTGTTTCTGTCTCTGTCTCTGTCTCTGTCTCTGTCTCTGTCTCTGTCTCTGTCTCTGTCTCTGTCTCTGTCTCTGTCTCTGTCTCTGTCTCTGTCTCTGTCTCTGTCTCTGTCTCTGTCTCTGTCTCTGTCTCTGTCTCTGTCTCTGTCTCTGTCTCTGTCTCTGTCTCTGTCTCTGTCTCTGTCTCTGTCTCTGTCTCTGTCTCTGTCTCTGTCTCTGTCTCTGTCGCTGTCCCTCCCTCTGTCTCTGTCTCTGTCTCTGTCCATGGCTCTGTCTCTGCCTCTGTCTCCGTCTCTGTTTCTGTCGCTGTCTCTCCCTCTGTCTCTGTCTCTGTCTCTGTCTCTGTCTGTGTCTCTGTCTCTGTGTCTATATTACACTCTGTCTCCGTCTTTGCCTTCGTCTTTGTCTCCGTCTTTGTGCCTGTCTTTGTCTCCGTATTTGTATCCGTCTGTGTAACCATCTTTGTCTCCGTCTTTGTCTCCGTCTTTGCCTCCGTCTTTGTCTTCGTCTTAGTCTCCGTCTTTGTCTCTGTCTTTGTCTCCGTCTTTGTGCCTGTCTTTGTCTCCATATCTGTCACCGCCTTTGTCTCTGTATTTGTCTCCGTCTGTGTCTCCATATTTGTCTCCGTCTTTGTCTCCGTCTTTGCCTCCGTCTTTGTCTACGTCTCCGTCTCTGTCTCTGTCTCTGTCTCTGTCTCTGTCTCTGTCTCTGTCTCTGTCTCTGTCTCCGTCTCTGTCTCTGTCTCTGTCTCTGTCTCTGTCTCTGTCTCTGTCTCTGTCTCTGTCTCTGTCTCTGTCTCTGTCTCTGTCTCTGTCTCTGTCTCTGTCTCTGTCTCTGTCTCTGTCTCTGTCTCTGTCTCTGTCTCTGTCTCTGTCTCAGTCTCTGTCTCTGTCTCTGTCTCTGTCTCTGTCTCTGTCTCTGTCTCTGTCTCTGTCTCTGTCTCTCTCTCTGTCTCTGTCTGTGTCGCTGTCTCTGACTCCGTCCCTGCCTCTGCCACTGTCTCTGTCTCCGTCTCCGTCTCAGTCTCTGTCTCTGCCTCCGTCTCTCTCTCTGTCCGCGTATCTGTCTCTGTCTCTGTTTCTGTCTCTGTCTCTGTCTCTGTCTCTGTCTCTGTCTCTGTCTCTGTCTCCGTCTCTGTCTCTGTCTCCGTCTCAGTCTCTGTCTCTGTCTCCGTCTCTCTCTCTGTCCGCGTATCTGTCTCTGTCTCTGTTTCTGTCTCTGTCTCTGTCTCTGTCTCTGTCTCTGTCTCTGTCTCTGTCTCTGTCTCCGTCTCTGTCTCTGTCTCTGTCTCTGTCTCTGTCTCTGTCTCTGTCTCTGTCTCTGTCTCAGTCTCTGTCTCTGTCTCTGTCTCTGTCTCTGTCTCTGTCTCTGTCTCTGTCTCTGTCTCTGTCTCTGTCTCTGTCTCTGTCTCTGTCTCTGTCTCTGTCTCTGTCTCTGTCTCTGTCTCTGTCTCTGTCTCTGTCTCTGTCTCTGTCTCTGTCTCTGTCTCTGTCTCTGTCTCTGTCTCTGTCTCTGTCTCTGTCTCTGTCTCTGTCTCTGTCTCTGTCTCTGTCTCTGTCTCTGTCTCTGTCTCTGTCTCTGTCTCTGTCTCTGTCTCTGTCTCTGTCTCTGTCTCTGTCTCTGTCTCTGTCTCTGTCGCTGTCCCTCCCTCTGTCTCTGTCTCTGTCTCTGTCCATGGCTCTGTCTCTGCCTCTGTCTCCGTCTCTGTTTCTGTCTCTGTCTCTGCCTCTGTCTCTGTCTCTGTCTCTGTCTCGGTCTCTGTCTCTGTCTCTGTCTCTATCTCCGTCTCTGTTTCTGTCTGTGACTCTGTCTCTGACTCTGTCTCTGTCTCTGTCTCCGTCTCTGTCTCTGTCTCTGTCTCTGTCTCTGTCTCTGTCTCTGTCTCTGTCTCTGTCTCTGTCTCTGTCGCTGTCCCTCCCTCTGTCTCTGTCTCTGTCTCTGTCCATGGCTCTGTCTCTGCCTCTGTCTCCGTCTCTGTTTCTGTCGCTGTCTCTCCCTCTGTCTCTGTCTCTGTCTCTGTCTCTGTCTGTGTCTCTGTCTCTGTGTCTATATTACACTCTGTCTCCGTCTTTGCCTTCGTCTTTGTCTCCGTCTTTGTGCCTGTCTTTGTCTCCGTATTTGTATCCGTCTGTGTAACCATCTTTGTCTCCGTCTTTGTCTCCGTCTTTGCCTCCGTCTTTGTCTTCGTCTTAGTCTCCGTCTTTGTCTCTGTCTTTGTCTCCGTCTTTGTGCCTGTCTTTGTCTCCATATTTGTCACCGCCTTTGTCTCTGTATTTGTCTCCGTCTGTGTCTCCATATTTGTCTCCGTCTTTGTCTCCGTCTTTGCCTCCGTCTTTGTCTACGTCTCCGTCTCTGTCTCTGTCTCTGTCTCTGTCTCTGTCTCTGTCTCTGTCTCTGTCTCTGTATCTGTCTCTGTCTCTGTCTCCGTCTCTGTCTCTGTCCCTGTCTCTGTCTCCGTCTCCGTCTTTGTCTCTGTCTCTGTCTCTGTCTCTGGCTCCATCTCTGTCTCTGTCTCAGTCTCAGTCTCTGTCTCTGTCTCAGTCTCAGTCTCTGTCTCTGTCTCTGTCTCTGTCTCCATCTCTGTCTCTGTCTCTGTCTCTGTCTCTGCCTCTGTTTCTGTCTCTGTCTCTGTCTCTGCCTCTGTCTCTGTCTCTGGCTCCATCTCTGTCTCTGCCTCTGTCTCTGTCTCTGTCTCTGTCTCTGCCTCTGTCTCTGTCTCTGTCTCCGTCTCTGTCTCTGTCCCTATCTCTGTCTCTGTCTCTGTTCCCGTCTCTGTCTCCGCCTCTGCCTCTGTCTCTATCTCTGTCTCTGTCTCTGTCTCTGTCTCTATCTCTGACTCTGTCTCTGTCGCTGTCTCTGCCTCTGTCTCTGTCCCCGTATCTGTCTCTGTCTCTGTTTCTGTCTCTGTCTCTGTCTCTATCTCTGTCTCTGTCTCTGTCTCTGTCTCTGTCTCTGTATCTGTCTGTGTCTCTGTCTCTGTCTCTGTCGCTGCCTCTGCCTCTGTCTCTGTTCCCGTATCTGTCTCTGTCTCTGTCTCTGTCTCTGTCTCTGTCTCTGTCTCTATCTCTGTCTCTGTCTCTGTCTCTGTCTCTGTCTCTGTCTCTGTCTCTGTCTCCGTCTCTGTCTCTGTCTGTGTCTCTGTCTCTGTCTCTGTCTCTGTCTCTGTCTCTGTCTCTGTCTCTGTCTCTGTCTCTGTCTCTGTCTCTGTCTCTGTCTCTGTCTCTGTCTCTGTCGCTGTCCCTCCCTCTGTCTCTGTCTCTGTCTCTGTCTCTGTCTCTCTCTCTGTCTCTGTCTGTGTCGCTGTCTCTGACTCCGTCCCTGCCTCTGCCACTGTCTCTGTCTCCATCTCCGTCTCAGTCTCTGTCTCTGCCTCCGTCTCTCTCTCTGTCCGCGTATCTGTCTCTGTCTCTGTTTCTGTCTCTGTCTCTGTCTCTGTCTCTGTCTCTGTCTCTGTCTCTGTCCCCGTCTCTGTCGCTGTCTCTGTCTCTGTCTCTGTCTCTGTCTCTGTCTCTGTCTCTGTCTCTGTCTCTGTCTCTGTCTCTGTCTCTGTCTCTGTCTCTGTCTCTGTCTCTGTCTCTGTCTCTGTCTCTGTCTCTGTCTCTGTCTCTGTCTCTGTCTCTGTCTCTGTCTCTGTCTCTGTCTCTGTCTCTGTCTCTGTCTCTGTCTCTGTCTCTGTCTCTGTCTCTGTCTCTGTCTCTGTCTCTGTCTCTGTCTCTGTCTCTGTCTCTGTCTCTGTCTCTGTCGCTGTCCCTCCCTCTGTCTCTGTCTCTGTCTCTGTCTCTGTCTGTGTCTCTGTCTCTGTGTCTATATTACACTCTGTCTCCGTCTTTGCCTTCGTCTTTGTCTCCGTCTTTGTGCCTGTCTTTGTCTCCGTATTTGTATCCGTCTGTGTAACCATCTTTGTCTCCGTCTTTGTCTCCGTCTTTGCCTCCGTCTTTGTCTTCGTCTTAGTCTCCGTCTTTGTCTCCGTCTTTGTCTCCGTCTTTGTGCCTGTCTTTGTCTCCATATTTGTCACCGCCTTTGTCTCTGTATTTGTCTCCGTCTGTGTCTCCATATTTGTCTCCGTCTTTGTCTCCGTCTTTGCCTCCGTCTTTGTCTACGTCTCCGTCTCTGTCTCTGTCTCTGTCTCTGTCTCTGTCTCTGTCTCTGTCTCTGTATCTGTCTCTGTCTCTGTCTCCGTCTCTGTCTCTGTCCCTGTCTCTGTCTCCGTCTCCGTCTTTGTCTCTGTCTCTGTCTCTGTCTCTGGCTCCATCTCTGTCTCTGTCTCAGTCTCAGTCTCTGTCTCTGTCTCAGTCTCAGTCTCTGTCTCTGTCTCTGTCTCTGTCTCCATCTCTGTCTCTGTCTCTGTCTCTGTCTCTGCCTCTGTTTCTGTCTCTGTCTCTGTCTCTGCCTCTGTCTCTGTCTCTGGCTCCATCTCTGTCTCTGCCTCTGTCTCTGTCTCTGTCTCTGCCTCTGTCTCTGTCTCTGTCTCCGTCTCTGTCTCTGTCCCTATCTCTGTCTCTGTCTCTGTTCCCGTCTCTGTCTCCGCCTCTGCCTCTGTCTCTATCTCTGTCTCTGTCTCTGTCTCTGTCTCTATCTCTGACTCTGTCTCTGTCGCTGTCTCTGCCTCTGTCTCTGTCCCCGTATCTGTCTCTGTCTCTGTTTCTGTCTCTGTCTCTGTCTCTATCTCTGTCTCTGTCTCTGTCTCTGTCTCTGTCTCTGTATCTGTCTGTGTCTCTGTCTCTGTCTCTGTCGCTGCCTCTGCCTCTGTCTCTGTTCCCGTATCTGTCTCTGTCTCTGTCTCTGTCTCTGTCTCTGTCTCTGTCTCTATCTCTGTCTCTGTCTCTGTCTCTGTCTCTGTCTCTGTCTCTGTCTCTGTCTCCGTCTCTGTCTCTGTCTGTGTCTCTGTCTCTGTCTCTGTCTCTGTCTCTGTCTCTGTCTCTGTCTCTATGTCTGTCTCTGTCTCTGTCTCTTTCTATGTCTCTGTCTCTGTCTCTGTCTCTGTCTCTGTCTCTGTCTCTGTCTCTGTCTCTGTCTCCGTCTCTGTCTCTGTCTCTGGCTCTGTCTCTGTCTCTGTCTCAGTCTCTGTCTCTGTGTCTGTCTCTGTCTCTGTCTCTGTCTCTGTCTCTGTCTCTGTCTCTCTCTCTGTCTCTGTCTGTGTCGCTGTCTCTGACTCCGTCCCTGCCTCTGCCACTGTCTCTGTCTCCGTCTCCGTCTCAGTCTCTGTCTCTGCCTCCGTCTCTCTCTCTGTCCGCGTATCTGTCTCTGTCTCTGTTTCTGTCTCTGTCTCTGTCTCTGTCTCTGTCTCTGTCTCTGTCTCTGTCTCCGTCTCTGTCGCTGTCTCTGTCTCTGTCTCTGTCTCTGTCTCAGTCTCAGTCTCTGTCTCTGTCTCTGTCTCCGTCTCAGTCGCTGTCTCCGTCTCCGTCTCTCTCTCTGTCTCTGTCTCTGCCTCTGTCTCTGTCTCTGTTTCTGTCTCTGTCTCTGTCTCTGTCTCTGTCTCTGTCTCTGTCTCTGTCTCTGTCTCTGTCTCTGTCTCTGTCTCTGTCTCTGTCTCTGTCTCTGTCTCTGTCTCTGTCTCTGTCTCTGTCTCTGTCTCTGTCTCTGTCTCTGTCTCTGTCTCTGTCTCTGTCTCTGTCTCTGTCTCTGTCTGTGTCTCTGTCTCTGTCTCTGTCTCTGTCTCTGTCTCTGTCTCTGTCTCTGTCGCTGTCCCTCCCTCTGTCTCTGTCTCTGTCTCTGTCCATGGCTCTGTCTCTGCCTCTGTCTCCGTCTCTGTTTCTGTCGCTGTCTCTCCCTCTGTCTCTGTCTCTGTCTCTGTCTCTGTCTGTGTCTCTGTCTCTGTGTCTATATTACACTCTGTCTCCGTCTTTGCCTTCGTCTTTGTCTCCGTCTTTGTGCCTGTCTTTGTCTCCGTATTTGTATCCGTCTGTGTAACCATCTTTGTCTCCGTCTTTGTCTCCGTCTTTGCCTCCGTCTTTGTCTACGTCTCCGTCTCTGTCTCTGTCTCTGTCTCTGTCTCTGTCTCTGTCTCTGTCTCTGTCTCTGTCTCTGTCTCCGTCTCTGTCTCTGTCTCTGTCTCTGTCTCTGTCTCTGTCTCTGTCTCTGTCTCTGTCTCTGTCTCTGTCTCTGTCTCTGTCTCTGTCTCTGTCTCTGTCTCTGTCTCTGTCTCTGTCTCTGTCTCTGTCTCAGTCTCTGTCTCTGTCTCTGTCTCTGTCTCTGTCTCTGTCTCTGTCTCTGTCTCTGTCTCTCTCTCTGTCTCTGTCTGTGTCGCTGTCTCTGACTCCGTCCCTGCCTCTGCCACTGTCTCTGTCTCCGTCTCCGTCTCAGTCTCTGTCTCTGCCTCCGTCTCTCTCTCTGTCCGCGTATCTGTCTCTGTCTCTGTTTCTGTCTCTGTCTCTGTCTCTGTCTCTGTCTCTGTCTCTGTCTCTGTCTCCGTCTCTGTCTCTGTCTCCGTCTCAGTCTCTGTCTCTGTCTCCGTCTCTCTCTCTGTCCGCGTATCTGTCTCTGTCTCTGTTTCTGTCTCTGTCTCTGTCTCTGTCTCTGTCTCTGTCTCTGTCTCCGTCTCTGTCTCTGTCTCTGTCTCTGTCTCTGTCTCTGTCTCTGTCTCAGTCTCTGTCTCTGTCTCTGTCTCTGTCTCTGTCTCTGTCTCTGTCTCTGTCTCTGTCTCTGTCTCTGTCTCTGTCTCTGTCTCTGTCTCTGTCTCTGTCTCTGTCTCTGTCTCTGTCTCTGTCTCTGTCTCTGTCTCTGTCTCTGTCTCTGTCTCTGTCTCTGTCTCTGTCTCTGTCGCTGTCCCTCCCTCTGTCTCTGTCTCTGTCTCTGTCCATGGCTCTGTCTCTGCCTCTGTCTCCGTCTCTGTTTCTGTCGCTGTCTCTCCCTCTGTCTCTGTCTCTGTCTCTGTCTCTGTCTGTGTCTCTGTCTCTGTGTCTATATTACACTCTGTCTCCGTCTTTGCCTTCGTCTTTGTCTCCGTCTTTGTGCCTGTCTTTGTCTCCGTATTTGTATCCGTCTGTGTAACCATCTTTGTCTCCGTCTTTGTCTCCGTCTTTGCCTCCGTCTTTGTCTTCGTCTTAGTCTCCGTCTTTGTCTCTGTCTTTGTCTCCGTCTTTGTGCCTGTCTTTGTCTCCATATTTGTCACCGCCTTTGTCTCTGTATTTGTCTCCGTCTGTGTCTCCATATTTGTCTCCGTCTTTGTCTCCGTCTTTGCCTCCGTCTTTGTCTACGTCTCCGTCTCTGTCTCTGTCTCTGTCTCTGTCTCTGTCTCTGTCTCTGTCTCTGTCTCTGTATCTGTCTCTGTCTCTGTCTCCGTCTCTGTCTCTGTCCCTGTCTCTGTCTCCGTCTCCGTCTTTGTCTCTGTCTCTGTCTCTGTCTCTGGCTCCATCTCTGTCTCTGTCTCAGTCTCAGTCTCTGTCTCTGTCTCAGTCTCAGTCTCTGTCTCTGTCTCTGTCTCTGTCTCCATCTCTGTCTCTGTCTCTGTCTCTGTCTCTGCCTCTGTTTCTGTCTCTGTCTCTGTCTCTGCCTCTGTCTCTGTCTCTGGCTCCATCTCTGTCTCTGCCTCTGTCTCTGTCTCTGTCTCTGCCTCTGTCTCTGTCTCTGTCTCCGTCTCTGTCTCTGTCCCTATCTCTGTCTCTGTCTCTGTTCCCGTCTCTGTCTCCGCCTCTGCCTCTGTCTCTATCTCTGTCTCTGTCTCTGTCTCTGTCTCTATCTCTGACTCTGTCTCTGTCGCTGTCTCTGCCTCTGTCTCTGTCCCCGTATCTGTCTCTGTCTCTGTTTCTGTCTCTGTCTCTGTCTCTATCTCTGTCTCTGTCTCTGTCTCTGTCTCTGTCTCTGTATCTGTCTGTGTCTCTGTCTCTGTCTCTGTCGCTGCCTCTGCCTCTGTCTCTGTTCCCGTATCTGTCTCTGTCTCTGTCTCTGTCTCTGTCTCTGTCTCTGTCTCTATCTCTGTCTCTGTCTCTGTCTCTGTCTCTGTCTCTGTCTCTGTCTCTGTCTCCGTCTCTGTCTCTGTCTGTGTCTCTGTCTCTGTCTCTGTCTCTGTCTCTGTCTCTGTCTCTATGTCTGTCTCTGTCTCTGTCTCTTTCTATGTCTCTGTCTCTGTCTCTGTCTCTGTCTCTGTCTCTGTCTCTGTCTCCGTCTCTGTCTCTGTCTCTGGCTCTGTCTCTGTCTCTGTCTCAGTCTCTGTCTCTGTCTCTGTCTCTGTCTCTGTCTCTGTCTCTGTCTCTGTCTCTGTCTCTGTCTCTCTCTCTGTCTCTGTCTGTGTCGCTGTCTCTGACTCCGTCCCTGCCTCTGCCACTGTCTCTGTCTCCGTCTCCGTCTCAGTCTCTGTCTCTGCCTCCGTCTCTCTCTCTGTCCGCGTATCTGTCTCTGTCTCTGTTTCTGTCTCTGTCTCTGTCTCTGTCTCTGTCTCTGTCTCTGTCTCTGTCTCCGTCTCTGTCGCTGTCTCTGTCTCTGTCTCTGTCTCTGTCTCAGTCTCTGTCTCTGTCTCTGTCTCTGTCTCCGTCTCAGTCTCTGTCTCCGTCTCCGTCTCTCTCTCTGTCTCTGTCTCTGCCTCTGTCTCTGTCTCTGTTTCTGTCTCTGTCTCTGTCTCTGTCTCTGTCTCTGTCTCTGTCTCTGTCTCTGTCTCTGTCTCTGTCTCTGTCTCTGTCTCTGTCTCTGTCTCTGTCTCTGTCTCTGTCTCTGTCTCTGTCTCTGTCTCTGTCTCTGTCTCTGTCTCTGTCTCTGTCACTGTCTCTGTCTCTGTCTCTGTCTCTGTCTCTGTCTCTGTCTCTGTCTCTGTCTCTGTCTCTGTCTCTGTCTCTGTCTCTGTCTCTGTCTCTGTCTCTGTCTCTGTCGCTGTCCCTCCCTCTGTCTCTGTCTCTGTCTCTGTCCATGGCTCTGTCTCTGCCTCTGTCTCCGTCTCTGTTTCTGTCGCTGTCTCTCCCTCTGTCTCTGTCTCTGTCTCTGTCTCTGTCTGTGTCTCTGTCTCTGTGTCTATATTACACTCTGTCTCCGTCTTTGCCTTCGTCTTTGTCTCCGTCTTTGTGCCTGTCTTTGTCTCCGTATTTGTATCCGTCTGTGTAACCATCTTTGTCTCCGTCTTTGTCTCCGTCTTTGCCTCCGTCTTTGTCTTCGTCTTAGTCTCCGTCTTTGTCTCTGTCTTTGTCTCCGTCTTTGTGCCTGTCTTTGTCTCCATATTTGTCACCGCCTTTGTCTCTGTATTTGTCTCCGTCTGTGTCTCCATATTTGTCTCCGTCTTTGTCTCCGTCTTTGCCTCCGTCTTTGTCTACGTCTCCGTCTCTGTCTCTGTCTCTGTCTCTGTCTCTGTCTCTGTCTCTGTCTCTGTCTCTGTATCTGTCTCTGTCTCTGTCTCCGTCTCTGTCTCTGTCCCTGTCTCTGTCTCCGTCTCCGTCTTTGTCTCTGTCTCTGTCTCTGTCTCTGGCTCCATCTCTGTCTCTGTCTCAGTCTCAGTCTCTGTCTCTGTCTCAGTCTCAGTCTCTGTCTCTGTCTCTGTCTCTGTCTCCATCTCTGTCTCTGTCTCTGTCTCTGTCTCTGCCTCTATTTCTGTCTCTGTCTCTGTCTCTGCCTCTGTCTCTGTCTCTGGCTCCATCTCTGTCTCTGCCTCTGTCTCTGTCTCTGTCTCTGCCTCTGTCTCTGTCTCTGTCTCCGTCTCTGTCTCTGTCCCTATCTCTGTCTCTGTCTCTGTTCCCGTCTCTGTCTCCGCCTCTGCCTCTGTCTCTATCTCTGTCTCTGTCTCTGTCTCTGTCTCTATCTCTGACTCTGTCTCTGTCGCTGTCTCTGCCTCTGTCTCTGTCCCCGTATCTGTCTCTGTCTCTGTTTCTGTCTCTGTCTCTGTCTCTATCTCTGTCTCTGTCTCTGTCTCTGTCTCTGTCTCTGTATCTGTCTGTGTCTCTGTCTCTGTCTCTGTCGCTGCCTCTGCCTCTGTCTCTGTTCCCGTATCTGCCTCTGTCTCTGTCTCTGTCTCTGTCTCTGTCTCTGTCTCTATCTCTGTCTCTGTCTCTGTCTCTGTCTCTGTCTCTGTCTCTGTCTCTGTCTCCGTCTCTGTCTCTGTCTGTGTCTCTGTCTCTGTCTCTGTCTCTGTCTCTGTCTCTGTCTCTGTCTCTGTCTCTATGTCTGTCTCTGTCTCTTTCTATGTCTCTGTCTCTGTCTCTGTCTCTGTCTCTGTCTCTGTCTCTGTCTCTGTCTCCGTCTCTGTCTCTGTCTCTGGCTCTGTCTCTGTCTCTGTCTCAGTCTCTGTCTCTGTCTCTGTCTCTGTCTCTGTCTCTGTCTCTGTCTCTGTCTCTGTCTCTGTCTCTGTCTCTCTCTCTGTCTCTGTCTGTGTCGCTGTCTCTGACTCCGTCCCTGCCTCTGCCACTGTCTCTGTCTCCGTCTCCGTCTCAGTCTCTGTCTCTGCCTCCGTCTCTCTCTCTGTCCGCGTATCTGTCTCTGTCTCTGTTTCTGTCTCTGTCTCTGTCTCTGTCTCTGTCTCTGTCTCTGTCTCTGTCTCCGTCTCTGTCGCTGTCTCTGTCTCTGTCTCTGTCTCTGTCTCAGTCTCTGTCTCTGTCTCTGTCTCTGTCTCCGTCTCAGTCTCTGTCTCCGTCTCCGTCTCTCTCTCTGTCTCTGTCTCTGCCTCTGTCTCTGTCTCTGTTTCTGTCTCTGTCTCTGTCTCTGTCTCTGTCTCTGTCTCTGTCTCTGTCTCTGTCTCTGTCTCTGTCTCTGTCTCTGTCTCTGTCTCTGTCTCTGTCTCTGTCTCTGTCTCTGTCTCTGTCTCTGTCTCTGTCTCTGTCTCTGTCTCTGTCTCTGTCTCTGTCTCTGTCTCTGTCGCTGTCCCTCCCTCTGTCTCTGTCTCTGTCTCTGTCCATGGCTCTGTCTCTGCCTCTGTCTCCGTCTCTGTTTCTGTCGCTGTCTCTCCCTCTGTCTCTGTCTCTGTCTCTGTCTCTGTCTGTGTCTCTGTCTCTGTGTCTATATTACACTCTGTCTCCGTCTTTGCCTTCGTCTTTGTCTCCGTCTTTGTGCCTGTCTTTGTCTCCGTATTTGTATCCGTCTGTGTAACCATCTTTGTCTCCGTCTTTGTCTCCGTCTTTGCCTCCGTCTTTGTCTTCGTCTTAGTCTCCGTCTTTGTCTCTGTCTTTGTCTCCGTCTTTGTGCCTGTCTTTGTCTCCATATCTGTCACCGCCTTTGTCTCTGTATTTGTCTCCGTCTGTGTCTCCATATTTGTCTCCGTCTTTGTCTCCGTCTTTGCCTCCGTCTTTGTCTACGTCTCCGTCTCTGTCTCTGTCTCTGTCTCTGTCTCTGTCTCTGTCTCTGTCTCCGTCTCTGTCGCTGTCTCTGTCTCTGTCTCTGTCTCAGTCTCTGTCTCTGTCTCTGTCTCCGTCTCAGTCTCTGTCTCCGTCTCCGTCTCTCTCTCTGTCTCTGTCTCTGCCTCTGTCTCTGTCTCTGTTTCTGTCTCTGTCTCTGTCTCTGTCTCTGTCTCTGTCTCTGTCTCTGTCTCTGTCTCTGTCTCTGTCTCTGTCTCTGTCCCTGTCTCTGTCTCTGTCTCTGTCTCTGTCTCTGTCTCTGTCCCTGTCTCTGTCTCTGTCGCTGTCCCTCCCTCTGTCTCTGTCTCTGTCTCTGTCCATGGCTCTGTCGCTGCCTCTGTCTCCGTCTCTGTTTCTGTCGCTGTCTCTCCCTCTGTCTCTGTCTCTGTCTCTGTCTCTGTCTGTGTCTCTGTCTCTGTGTCTATATTACACTCTGTCTCCGTCTTTGCCTTCGTCTTTGTCTCCGTCTTTGTGCCTGTCTTTGTCTCCGTATTTGTATCCGTCTGTGTAACCATCTTTGTCTCCGTCTTTGTCTCCGTCTTTGCCTCCGTCTTTGTCTTCGTCTTAGTCTCCGTCTTTGTCTCTGTCTTTGTCTCCGTCTTTGTGCCTGTCTTTGTCTCCATATTTGTCACCGCCTTTGTCTCTGTATTTGTCTCCGTCTGTGTCTCCATATTTGTCTCCGTCTTTGTCTCCGTCTTTGCCTCCGTCTTTGTCTACGTCTCCGTCTCTGTCTCTGTCTCTTTCTCTGTCTCTGTCTCTGTCTCTGTCTCTGTCTCTGTCTCTGTCTCTGTCTCTGTCTCTGTCTCTGCCTCTGTCTCTGTCTCTGGCTCCATCTCTGTCTCTGCCTCTGTCTCTGTCTCTGTCTCTGTCTCTGTCTCTGTCTCTGTCTCTGTCTCTATCTCTGTCTCTGTCTGTGTCGCTGTCTCTGTCTCCGTCCCTGTCTCTGCCGCTGTCTCTGTCTCCGTCTCCGTCTCAGTCTCTGTCTCTGCCTCTGCCTCTGTCTCTATCTCTGTCTCTGTCTCTGTCTCTGTCTCTATCTCTGTCTCTGTCTCTGTCTCTGTCTCTTTCTCTGTCTCTCTCTCTGTCTCTGTCTCTGTCGCTGTCTCTCCCTCTGTCTCTGTCTCTTTCTCTGTCTCTGTCTCTGTCTCTGTCTCTGTCTCTGTTTCTGTCTCTGTCTCTGTCTCTGTCTCTGTCTCTGTCTCTGTCTCTGTCTCTGTCTCTGTCTCTGTCTCTGTCTCTGTCTCTGTCTCTGTCTCTGTCTCTGTCACTGTCTCTGTCACTGTCGCTGTCCCTCCCTCTGTCTCTGTCTCTGTCTCTGTCCATGGCTCTGTCTCTGCCTCTGTCTCCGTCTCTGTTTCTGTCTATGTCTCTGCCTCTGTCTCTGTCTCTGTCTCTGTCTCTGTCTCGGTCTCTGTCTCTGTCTCTGTCTCTATCTCCGTCTCTGTCTCTGTCTGTGACTCTGTCTCTGACTCTGTCTCTGTCTCTGGCTCTGTCTCTGCCTCTGTCTCCGTCTCTGTTTCTGTCTCTGTCTCTGCCTCTGTCTCTGTCTCTGTCTCTGTCTCGGTCTCTGTCTCTGTCTCTGTCTCTATCTCCGTCTCTGTCTCTGTCTGTGACTCTGTCTCTGACTCTGTCTCTGTCTCTGTCTCCGTCTCTGTCCCTGGCTCTGTCTCTGTCTCTGTCTCTGCCTCTGTCTCTGTCTCTGTCTCTGTCTCTGTCTCTCTCTCTGTCTCTGTCTCTGTCGCTGTCTCTCCCTCTGTCTCTGCCTCTTTCTCTGTCTCTGTCTCTGTCTCTGTCTCTGTCTCTGTCTCTGTCTCTGTCTCTGTCTCTGTCTCTGTCTCTGTATCTGTCTGTGTCTCTGTCTCTGTCTCTGTCGCTGTCTCTGCCTCTGTCTCTGTCCCCGTATCTGTCTCTGTCTCTGTTTCTGTCTCTGTCTCTGTCTCTATCTCTGTCTCTGTCTCTGTCTCTGTTTCTGTCTCTGTCTCTGTCTCTGTCTCTGTCTCTGTCTCTGTCTCTGTCTCTGTCTCTGTCTCTGTCCCTGCCTCTGTCTCTGTCTCTGTCTGTGTCTGTGTCCCTGTCTCTGTCTCCGTCCCTGTCTCTGCCGATGTCGCTGTCTCTCCCTCTGTCTCTGTCTATGTCTCTGTCCCTGGCTCTGTCTCTGCCTCTGTCTCCGTCTCTGTCTCTGTCTCTGTCTCTATCTCCGTCTCTGTCTCTGTCTGTGTCTCTGTCTCTGACTCTGTCTCTGTCTCCGTCTGTCTCTCTGTCTCTGTCTCTGCCTCTGTCTCTGTCCGCGTATCTGTCTCTGTCTCTGTTTCTGTCTCTGTCTCTGTCGCTGTCTCTCCCTCTGTCTCTGTCTCCGTCTCTGTCCCTGGCTCTGTCTCTGCCTCTGTCTCCGTCTCTGTCTCTGTCTCGGTCTTTGTCTCCGTCTCTGTCTCCGTCTCTGTCTCTGTCTCTGTCTCTATCTCCGTCTCTGTCTCTGTATCTGTCTGTGTCTGTGTCTTTGTCTCTGCCTCTGTCGCTGTCTCTGCCGCTGTCTCTGTCCCCGTATCTGTCCCTGTCTCTGTTTCTGTCTCTGTCTCTGTCTCTGTCTCTGTCTCTGTCTCTGTCTCTGTCTCCGTCTCTGTCTCTGTCTCTGTCTCTGTCTCTGTCTCTGTCGCTGTCTCTCCCTCAGTCTCTGTCTCTGTCTCCGTCCCTGGCTCTGACTCTGCCTCTGTCTCCGTCTTTGTCCCTGTCTCTGCCTCTGTCTCTGTCTCTGTCTCTGTCTCTGTCTCTGCATCTGCCTCTGTCTCTATCTCTGTCTCTGTCTCTGTCTCTGCCTCTGTCTCTGTCTCTGTCTCTGTCTCTGTCTCTGTCTCTGTCTCTGTCTCTGTGTCTGTCTCTGTCTCTGTCTCTGTCTCTGTCTCTGTCTCTGTCTCTGTCGCTGTCTCTCCCTCTGTCTCCGTCTCTGTCTCTGTCTCTGTCTCTGTCTCTGTCTCTGTCTCTTTCTCTGTCTCTGGCTCTGTCTCTGTCTCTGTCTCTGTCTCTGTCTCTGTCTCTGTCTCTGACTCTGTCTCTGTCTCTGTCCATGGCTCTGTCTCTGCCTCTGTCTCCGTCTCTGTTTCTGTCTCTGTCTCTGCCTCTGTCTCTGTCTCTGTCTCTGTCTCGGTCTCTGTCTCTGTCTCTGTCTCTATCTCCGTCTCTGTCTCTGTCTGTGACTCTGTCTCTGACTCTGTCTCTGTCTCTGTCTCCGTCTCTGTCCCTGGCTCTGTCTCTGTCTCTGTCTCTGTCTCTGTCTCTGTCTCTGTCTCTGTCTCTGTCTCTGTCTCTGTCGCTGTCCCTCCCTCTGTCTCTGTCTCTGTCTCTGTCCATGGCTCTGTCTCTGCCTCTGTCTCCGTCTCTGTTTCTGTCGCTGTCTCTCCCTCTGTCTCTGTCTCTGTCTCTGTCTCTGTCTGTGTCTCTGTCTCTGTGTCTATATTACACTCTGTCTCCGTCTTTGCCTTCGTCTTTGTCTCCGTCTTTGTGCCTGTCTTTGTCTCCGTATTTGTATCCGTCTGTGTAACCATCTTTGTCTCCGTCTTTGTCTCCGTCTTTGCCTCCGTCTTTGTCTTCGTCTTAGTCTCCGTCTTTGTCTCTGTCTTTGTCTCCGTCTTTGTGCCTGTCTTTGTCTCCATATCTGTCACCGCCTTTGTCTCTGTATTTGTCTCCGTCTGTGTCTCCATATTTGTCTCCGTCTTTGTCTCCATCTTTGCCTCCGTCTTTGTCTACGTCTCCGTCTCTGTCTCTGTCTCTGTCTCTGTCTCTGTCTCTGTCTCTGTCTCCGTCTCTGTCGCTGTCTCTGTCTCTGTCTCTGTCTCAGTCTCTGTCTCTGTCTCTGTCTCCGTCTCAGTCTCTGTCTCCGTCTCCGTCTCTCTCTCTGTCTCTGTCTCTGTCTCTGTCTCTATCTCTGTCTCTGTCTGTGTCGCTGTCTCTGTCTCCGTCCCTGTCTCTGCCGCTGTCTCTGTCTCCGTCTCCGTCTCAGTCTCTGTCTCTGCCTCTGCCTCTGTCTCTATCTCTGTCTCTGTCTCTGTCTCTGTCTCTATCTCTGTCTCTGTCTCTGTCTCTGTCTCTTTCTCTGTCTCTCTCTCTGTCTCTGTCTCTGTCGCTGTCTCTCCCTCTGTCTCTGTCTCTTTCTCTGTCTCTGTCTCTGTCTCTGTCTCTGTCTCTGTCTCTGTCTCTGTCTCTGTCTCTGTCTCTGTCTCTGTCTCTGTCTCTGTCTCTGTCTCTGTCTCTGTCTCTGTCTCTGTCACTGTCTCTGTCACTGTCGCTGTCCCTCCCTCTGTCTCTGTCTCTGTCTCTGTCCATGGCTCTGTCTCTGCCTCTGTCTCCGTCTCTGTTTCTGTCTATGTCTCTGCCTCTGTCTCTGTCTCTGTCTCTGTCTCGGTCTCTGTCTCTGTCTCTGTCTCTATCTCCGTCTCTGTCTCTGTCTGTGACTCTGTCTCTGACTCTGTCTCTGTCTCTGGCTCTGTCTCTGCCTCTGTCTCCGTCTCTGTTTCTGTCTCTGTCTCTGCCTCTGTCTCTGTCTCTGTCTCTGTCTCGGTCTCTGTCTCTGTCTCTGTCTCTATCTCCGTCTCTGTCTCTGTCTGTGACTCTGTCTCTGACTCTGTCTCTGTCTCTGTCTCCGTCTCTGTCCCTGGCTCTGTCTCTGTCTCTGTCTCTGCCTCTGTCTCTGTCTCTGTCTCTGTCTCTGTCTCTCTCTCTGTCTCTGTCTCTGTCGCTGTCTCTCCCTCTGTCTCTGCCTCTTTCTCTGTCTCTGTCTCTGTCTCTGTCTCTGTCTCTGTCTCTGTCTCTGTCTCTGTCTCTGTCTCTGTCTCTGTCTCTGTCTCTGTATCTGTCTGTGTCTCTGTCTCTGTCTCTGTCGCTGTCTCTGCCTCTGTCTCTGTCCCCGTATCTGTCTCTGTCTCTGTTTCTGTCTCTGTCTCCGTCTCTGTCTCTGTCTCTGTCTCTGTCTCCGTCTCTGTCTCTGTCTCTGTCTCTGTCTCTGTCTCTGTCTCTGTCTCTGTCTCTGTCTCTGTCTCTGTCTCTGTCTCTGTCTCTGTCTTTGTCTCCGTCTCTGTCTCCGTCTCTCCCTCTGTCTCTGTCTCTTTCTCTGTCTCTGTCTCTGCCTCTGTCTCTGTCTCTGTCTCTGTCTCTGTCTCTGTCTCTGTCTCTATCTCTGTCTCTGTCTGTGTCGCTGTCTCTGTCTCCGTCCCTGTCTCTGCCGCTGTCTCTGTCTCCGTCTCCGTCTCAGTCTCTGTCTCTGCCTCTGCCTCCGTCTCTATCTCTGTCTCTGTCTCTGTCTCTGTCTCTGTCTCTGGCTCCATCTCTGTCTCTGTCTCAGTCTCAGTCTCTGTCTCTGCCTCAGTCTCAGTCTCTGTCTCTGTCTCTGTCTCTGTCTCCATCTCTGTCTCCATCTCTGTCTCTGTCTCTGTCTCTGTCTCTGCCTCTGTTTCTGTCTCTGTCTCTGTCTCTGCCTCTGTCTCTGTCTCTGGCTCCATCTCTGTCTCTGCCTCTGTCTCTGTCTCTGTCTCTGCCTCTGTCTCGGTCTCTGTCTCCGTCTCTGTCTCTGTCTCTGTTCCCGTCTCTGTCTCCGCCTCTGCCTCTGTCTCTATCTCTGTCTCTGTCTCTGTCTCTGTCTCTATCTCTGTCTCTGTCTCTGTCGCTGTCGCTGTCTCTGCCTCTGTCTCTGTCCCCGTATCTGTCTCTGTCTCTGTTTCTGTCTCTGTCTCTGTCTCTATCTCTGTCTCTGTCTCTGTCTCTGTCTCTGTATCTGTCTGTGTCTCTGTCTCTGTCTCTGTCGCTGTCTCTGCCTCTGTCTCTGTTCCCGTATCTGTCTCTGTCTCTGTCTCTGTCTCTGTCTCTGTCTCTGTCTCTATCTCTGTCTCTGTCTGTGTCGCTGTCTCTGTCTCCGTCCCTGTCTCTGCCGCTGTCTCTGTCTCCGTCTCCGTCTCAGTCTCTGTCTCTGCCTCTGCCTCTGTCTCTATCTCTGTCTCTGTCTCTGTCTCTGTCTCTATCTCTGTCTCTGTCTCTGTTTCTGTCTCTTTCTCTGTCTCTGTCTCTGTCTCTGTCTCTGTCTCTGTCTCTGTCTCTGTCTCTGTCTCTGTCTCTGTCTCTATCTCCGTCTCTGCCTCTGTCTGTGTCTCTGTCTCTGACTCTGTCTCTGTCTCTGTCTCCGTCTCTGTCCCTGGCTCTGTCTCTGTCTCTGACTCTGTCTCTGTCTCTGTCTCTGTCTCTGTCTCTCTCTCTGTCTCTGTCTCTGTCGCTGTCTCTCCCTCTGTCTCTGTCTCTTTCTCTGTCTCTGTCTCTGCCTCTGTCTCTGTCTCTGTCTCTGTCTCTGTCTCTGTCTCTGTCTCTATCTCTGTCTCTGTCTGTGTCGCTGTCTCTGTCTCCGTCCCTGTCTCTGCCGCTGTCTCTGTCTCCGTCTCCGTCTCAGTCTCTGTCTCTGCCTCTGCCTCTGTCTCTATCTCTGTCTCTGTCTCTGTCTCTGTCTCTATCTCTGTCTCTGTCTCTGTCTCTGTCTCTTTCTCTGTCTCTGTCTCTGTCTCTGTCTCTGTCTCTGTCTCTGTCTCTGTCTCTGTCTCTGTCTTTATCTCCGTCTCTGCCTCTGTCTGTGTCTCTGTCTCTGACTCTGTCTCTGTCTCTGTCTCCGTCTCTGTCCCTGGCTCTGTCTCTGTCTCTGACTCTGTCTCTGTCTCTGTCTCTGTCTCTGTCTCTCTCTCTGTCTCTGTCTCTGTCGCTGTCTCTCCCTCTGTCTCTGTCTCTTTCTCTGTCTCTGTCTCTGTCTCTGTCTCTGTCTCTGTCTCCGTCTCTGTCTCTGTCTCTGTCTCTGTCTCTGTCTCTGTCTCAGTCTCTGTCTCTGTCTCTGTCTCTGTCTCCGTCTCAGTCTCTGTCTCTGTCTCCGTCTCTCTCTCTGTCCGCGTATCTGTCTCTGTCTCTGTTTCTGTCTCTGTCTCTGTCTCTGTCTCTGTCTCTGTCTCTGTCTCTGTCTCCGTCTCTGTCTCTGTCTCTGTCTCTGTCTCTGTCTCTGTCTCAGTCTCTGTCTCTGTCTCTGTCTCTGTCTCTGTCTCCGTCTCAGTCTCGGTCTCTGTCTCTGTCTCTGTCTCTATCTCCGTCTCTGTCTCTGTCTGCGACTCTGTCTCTGACTCTGTCTCTGTCTCTGTCTCCGTCTCTGTCCCTGGCTCTGTCTCTGTCTCTGTCTCTGTCTCTGTCTCTGTCTCTGTCTCTGTCTCTGTCTCTGTCTCTGTCTCTCTCTCTGTCTCTGTCTCTGTCGCTGTCTCTCCCTCTGTCTCTGTCTCTTTCTCTGTCTCTGTCTCTGTCTCTGTCTCTGTCTCTGTCTCTGTCTCTGTCTCTGTCTCTGTCTCTGTATCTGTCTGTGTCTCTGTCTCTGTCTCTGTCGCTGTCTCTGCCTCTGTCTCTGTCCCCGTATCTGTCTCTGTCTCTGTTTCTGTCTCTGTCTCTGTCTCTATCTCTGTCTCTGTCTCTGTCTATGTTTCTGTCTCTGTCTCTGTCTCTGTCTCTGTCTCTGTCTCTGTCTCTGTCTCTGTCTCTGTCTCTGCCTCTGTCTCTGTCTCTGTCTGTGTCTGTGTCCCTGTCTCTGTCTCCGTCCCTGTCTCTGCCGATGTCGCTGTCTCTCCCTCTGTCTCTGTCTCTGTCTCTGTCCCTGGCTCTGTCTCTGCCTCTGTCTCCGTCTCTGTCTCTGTCTCTGTCTCTATCTCCGTCTCTGTCTCTGTCTGTGTCTCTGTCTCTGAGTCTGTGTCTGTCTCCGTCTGTCTCTCTGTCTCTGTCTCTGCCTCTGTCTCTGTCCGCGTATCTGTCTCTGTCTCTGTTTCTGTCTCTGTCTCTGTCGCTGTCTCTCCCTCTGTCTCTGTCTCCGTCTCTGTCCCTGTCTCTGTCTCTGCCTCTGTCTCCGTCTCTGTCTCTGTCTCGGTCTTTGTCTCCGTCTCTGTCTCCGTCTCTGTCTCTGTCTCTGTCTCTATCTCCGTCTCTGTCTCTGTCCCTGGCTCTGTCTCTGCCTCTGTCTCCGTCTTTGTCCCTGTCTCTGCCTCTGTTTCTGTCTCTGTCTCTGTCTCTGCCTCTGCCTCTGTCTCTATCTCTGTCTCTGTCTCTGTCTCTGCCTCTGTCTCTGTCTCTGTCTCTGTCCCTGGCTCTGTCTCTGCCTCTGTCTCCGTCTTTGTCCCTGTCTCTGCCTCTGTCTCTGTCTCTGTCTCTGTCTCTGCCTCTGCCTCTGTCTCTATCTCTGTCTCTGTCTCTGTCTCTGCCACAGTCTCTGTCTCAGTCTCTGTCTCTGTCTCCGTCTCTCTCTCTGTCCGCGTATCTGTCTCTGTCTCTGTTTCTGTCTCTGTCTCTGTCTCTGTCTCTGTCTCTGTCTCCGTGTCTGTCTCTGTCTCTGTCTCCGTCTCTGTCTCTGTCTCTGTCTCCGTCTCTGTCTCTGTCTCTGTCTCTGTCTCTGTCTCTGTCTCTGTCTCTGTCTCTGTCTCTGTCTCTGTCTCTGTCTCTGTCTCTGTCTTTGTTTCCGTCTCTGTCTCCGTCTCTGTCTCTGTCTCTGTCTCTATCTCCGTCTCTGTCTCTGTATCTGTCTGTGTCTGTGTCTTTGTCTCTGCCTCTGTCGCTGTCTCTGCCTCTGTCTCTGTCCCCGTATCTGTCCCTGTCTCTGTTTCTGTCTCTGTCTCTGTCTCTGTCTCTGTCTCTGTCTCTGTCTCTGTCTCCGTCTCTGTCTCTGTCTCTGTCTCTGTCTCTGTCTCTGCCTCTGCCTCTGTCTCTATCTCTGTCTCTGTCGCTGTCTCTCCCTCAGTCTCTGTCTCTGTCTCTGTCCCTGGTTCTGTCTCTGCCTCTGTCTCCGTCTTTGTCCCTGTCTCTGCCTCTGTCTCTGTCTCTGTCTCTGTCTCTGCCTCTGCCTCTGTCTCTGTCCCCGTATCTGTCTCTGTCTCTGTTTCTGTATCTGTCTCTGTCTCTATCTCTGTCTCTGTCTCTGTCTCTGTCTCTGTATCTGTCTGTGTCTCTGTCTCTGTCTCAGTCTCTGTCTCTGTCTCTGTCTCTGTCTCCGTCTCAGTCTCTGTCTCTGTCTCCGTCTCTCTCTCTGTCTCTGTCTCTGTCTCTATCTCTGTCTCTGTCTCTGTCTCTGTCGCTGTCGCTGTCTCTGCCTCTGTCTCTGTCCCCGTATCTGTCTCTGTCTCTGTTTCTGTATCTGTCTCTGTCTCTATCTCTGTCTCTGTCTCTGTCTCTGTCTCTGTATCTGTCTGTGTCTCTGTCTCTGTCTCCGTCCCTGTCTCTGCCGCTGTCTCTGTCTCCGTCTCCGTCTCAGTCTCTGTCTCTGCCTCTGCCTCTGTCTCTATCTCTGTCTCTGTCTCTGTCTCTGTCTCTATCTCTGTCTCTGTCTCTGTCTCTGTCTCTTTCTCTGTCTCTGTCTCTGTCTCTGTCTCTGTCTCTGTCTCTGTCTCTGTCTCTGTCTCTGTCTCTGTCTCTATCTCCGTCTCTTCCTCTGTCTGTGTCTCTGTCTCTGACTCTGTCTCTGTCTCTGTCTCCGTCTCTGTCCCTGGCTCTGTCTCTGTCTCTGACTCTGTCTCTGTCTCTGTCTCTGTCTCTGTCTCTCTCTCTGTCTCTGTCTCTGTCGCTGTCTCTCCCTCTGTCTCTGTCTCTTTCTCTGTCTCTGTCTCTGTCTCTGTCTCTGTCTCTGTCTCTGTCTCTGTCTCTGTCTCTGTCTCTGTCTCCGTCTCTGTCTCTGTCTCTGTCTCTGTCTCTGTCTCTGTCTCTGTCTCAGTCTCTGTCTCTGTCTCTGTCTCTGTCTCCGTCTCAGTCTCTGTCTCTGTCTCCGTCTCTCTCTCTGTCCGCGTATCTGTCTCTGTCTCTGTTTCTGTCTCTGTCTCTGTCTCTGTCTCTGTCTCTGTCTCTGTCTCTGTCTCCGTCTCTGTCTCTGTCTCTGTCTCTGTCTCTGTCTCTGTCTCAGTCTCTGTCTCTGTCTCTGTCTCTGTCTCCGTCTCAGTCTCTGTCTCTGTCTCCGTCTCTCTCTCTGTCTCTGTCTCTGCCTCTGTCTCCGTCCGCGTATCTGTCTCTGTCTCTGTTTCTGTCTCTGTCTCTGTCTCTGTCTCTGTCTCTGTCTCTGTCTCTGTCTCTGTCTCTGTCTCTGTCTCTGTCTCTGTCTCTGTCTCTGTCTCTGTCTCTGTCTCCGTCTCTGTCTCTGTCTCTGTCTCCGTCTCTGTCTCTGTCTCTGTCTCTGTCTCTGTCTCTGTCTCTGTCGCTGTCCCTCCCTCTGTCTCTGTCTCTGTCTCTGTCCATGGCTCTGTCTCTGCCTCTGTCTCCGTCTCTGTTTCTGTCTCTGTCTCTGCCTCTGTCTCTGTCTCTGTCTCTGTCTCGGTCTCTGTCTCTGTCTCTGTCTCTGTCTCTATCTCCGTCTCTGTCTCTGTCTGTGACTCTGTCTCTGACTCTGTCTCTGTCTCTGTCTCCGTCTCTGTCCCTGGCTCTGTCTCTGTCTCTGTCTCTGTCTCTGTCTCTGTCTCTGTCTCTGTCTCTGTATCTGTCTGTGTCTCTGTCTCTGTCTCTGTCGCTGTCTCTGCCTCTGTCTCTGTCCCCGTATCTGTCTCTGTCTCTGTTTCTGTCTCTGTCTCTGTCTCTATCCCTGTCTCTGTCTCTGTCTCTGTTTCTGTCTCTGTCTCTGTCTCTGTCTCTGTCTCTGTCTCTGTCTCTGTCTCTGTCTCTGTCTCTGTCTCTGTCTCTGCCTCTGTCTCTGTCTCTGTCTGTGTCTGTGTCCCTGTCTCTGTCTCCGTCCCTGTCTCTGCCGATGTCGCTGTCTCTCCCTCTGTCTCTGTCTCTGTCTCTGTCCCTGGCTCTGTCTCTGCCTCTGTCTCCGTCTCTGTCTCTGTCTCTGTCTCTATCTCCGTCTCTGTCTCTGTCTGTGTCTCTGTCTCTGAGTCTGTGTCTGTCTCCGTCTGTCTCTCTGTCTCTGTCTCTGCCTCTGTCTCTGTCCGCGTATCTGTCTCTGTCTCTGTTTCTGTCTCTGTCTCTGTCGCTGTCTCTCCCTCTGTCTCTGTCTCCGTCTCTGTCCCTGGCTCTGTCTCTGCCTCTGTCTCCGTCTCTGTCTCTGTCTCGGTCTTTGTCTCCGTCTCTGTCTCCGTCTCTGTCTCTGTCTCTGTCTCTATCTCCGTCTCTGTCTCTGTATCTGTCTGTGTCTGTGTCTTTGTCTCTGCCTCTGTCGCTGTCTCTGCCTCTGTCTCTGTCCCCGTATCTGTCCCTGTCTCTGTTTCTGTCTCTGTCTCTGTCTCTGTCTCTGTCTCTGTCTCTGTCTCTGTCTCCGTCTCTGTCTCTGTCTCTGTCTCTGTCTCTGTCTCTGTCTCTGTCGCTGTCTCTCCCTCAGTCTCTGTCTCTGTCTCTGTCCCTGGCTCTGTCTCTGCCTCTGTCTCTGTCTCTGTATCTGTCTGTGTCTGTGTCTTTGTCTCTGCCTCTGTCGCTGTCTCTGCCTCTGTCTCTGTCCCCGTATCTGTCCCTGTCTCTGTTTCTGTCTCTGTCTCTGTCTCTGTCTCTGTCTCTGTCTCCGTCTCTGTCTCTGTCTCTGTCTCTGTCGCTGTCTCTCCCTCAGTCTCTGTCTCTGTCTCTGTCCCTGGCTCTGTCTCTGTCTCTGTATCTGTCTGTGTCTGTGTCTTTGTCTCTGCCTCTGTCGCTGTCTCTGCCTCTGTCTCTGTCCCCGTATCTGTCCCTGTCTCTGTTTCTGTCTCTGTCTCTGTCTCTGTCTCTGTCTCTGTCTCCGTCTCTGTCTCTGTCTCGGTCTCTGTCGCTGTCTCTCCCTCAGTCTCTGTCTCTGTCTCTGTCCCTGGCTCTGTCTCTGCCTCTGTCTCCGTCTTTGTCCCTGTCTCTGCCTCTGTCTCTGTCTCTGTCTCTGTCTTTGTCTCCGTCTCTGTCTCCGTCTCTGTCTCTGTCTCTGTCTCTATCTCCGTCTCTGTCTCTGTATCTGTCTGTGTCTGTGTCTTTGTCTCTGCCTCTGTCGCTGTCTCTGCCTCTGTCTCTGTCCCCGGATCTGTCCCTGTCTCTGTTTCTGTCTCTGTCTCTGTCTCTGTCTCTGTCTCTGTCTCTGTCTCTGTCTCCGTCTCTGTCTCTGTCTCTGTCTCTGTCGCTGTCTCTCCCTCAGTCTCTGTCTCTGTCTCTGTCCCTGGCTCTGTCTCTGCCTCTGTCTCCGTCTTTGTCCCTGTCTCTGCCTCTGTCTCTGTCTCTGTCTCTGTCTCTGCCTCTGCCTCTGTCTCTATCTCTGTCTCTGTCTCTGTCTCTGCCTCTGTCTCTGTCTCTGTCTCTGTCCCTGGCTCTGTCTCTGCCTCTGTCTCCGCCTTTGTCCCTGTCTCTGCCTCTGTCTCTGTCTCTGTCTCTGTCTCTGCCTCTGCCTCTGTCTCTATCTCTGTCTCTGTCTCTGTCTCTGCCACAGTCTCCGTCTCAGTCTCTGTCTCTGTCTCCGTCTCTCTCTCTGTCCGCGTATCTGTCTCTGTCTCTGTTTCTGTCTCTGTCTCTGTCTCTGTCTCTGTCTCTGTCTCTGTGTCTGTCTCTGTCTCTGTCTCCGTCTCTGTCTCTGTCTCTGTCTCCGTCTCTGTCTCTGTCTCTGTCTCTGTCTCTGTCTCTGTCTCTGTCTCTGTCTCTGTCTCTGTCTCTGTCTCTGTCTCTGTCTCTGTCTCTGTCTCTGTCTCTGTCTCTGTCTCTGTCTCTGTCTCTGTCTCTGTCTCTGTCTCTGTCTCTGTCTCTGTCTCTGTCTCTGTCTCTGTCTCTGTCTCTGTCTCTGTCTCTGTCTCTGTCTCTGTCTCTGTCTCTGTCTCTGTCTCTGTCTCTGTCTCTGTCTCTGTCTCTGTCTCTGTCTCTGTCTCTGTCTCTGTCTCTGTCTCTGTCTCTGTCTCTGTCTCTGTCTCTGTCTCTGTCGCTGTCCCTCCCTCTGTCTCTGTCTCTGTCTCTGTCTCTGTCTGTGTCTCTGTCTCTGTGTCTATATTACACTCTGTCTCCGTCTTTGCCTTCGTCTTTGTCTCCGTCTTTGTGCCTGTCTTTGTCTCCGTATTTGTATCCGTCTGTGTAACCATCTTTGTCTCCGTCTTTGTCTCCGTCTTTGCCTCCGTCTTTGTCTTCGTCTTAGTCTCCGTCTTTGTCTCTGTCTTTGTCTCCGTCTTTGTGCCTGTCTTTGTCTCCATATTTGTCACCGCCTTTGTCTCTGTATTTGTCTCCGTCTGTGTCTCCATATTTGTCTCCGTCTTTGTCTCCGTCTTTGCCTCCGTCTTTGTCTACGTCTCCGTCTCTGTCTCTGTCTCTGTCTCTGTCTCTGTCTCTGTCTCTGTCTCTGTATCTGTCTCTGTCTCTGTCTCCGTCTCTGTCTCTGTCTCTGTCTCCATCTCTGTCTCTGTCTCTGTCTCTGTCTCTGCCTCTGTTTCTGTCTCTGTCTCTGTCTCTGCCTCTGTCTCTGTCTCTGGCTCCATCTCTGTCTCTGCCTCTGTCTCTGTCTCTGTCTCTGCCTCTGTCTCTGTCTCTGTCTCCGTCTCTGTCTCTGTCCCTATCTCTGTCTCTGTCTCTGTTCCCGTCTCTGTCTCCGCCTCTGCCTCTGTCTCTATCTCTGTCTCTGTCTCTGTCTCTGTCTCTATCTCTGACTCTGTCTCTGTCGCTGTCTCTGCCTCTGTCTCTGTCCCCGTATCTGTCTCTGTCTCTGTTTCTGTCTCTGTCTCTGTCTCTATCTCTGTCTCTGTCTCTGTCTCTGTCTCTGTCTCTGTATCTGTCTGTGTCTCTGTCTCTGTCTCTGTCGCTGCCTCTGCCTCTGTCTCTGTTCCCGTATCTGTCTCTGTCTCTGTCTCTGTCTCTGTCTCTGTCTCTGTCTCTATCTCTGTCTCTGTCTCTGTCTCTGTCTCTGTCTCTGTCTCTGTCTCTGTCTCCGTCTCTGTCTCTGTCTGTGTCTCTGTCTCTGTCTCTGTCTCTGTCTCTGTCTCTGTCTCTGTCTCTATGTCTGTCTCTGTCTCTGTCTCTTTCTATGTCTCTGTCTCTGTCTCTGTCTCTGTCTCTGTCTCTGTCTCTGTCTCTGTCTCTGTCTCCGTCTCTGTCTCTGTCTCTGGCTCTGTCTCTGTCTCTGTCTCAGTCTCTGTCTCTGTGTCTGTCTCTGTCTCTGTCTCTGTCTCTGTCTCTGTCTCTGTCTCTGTCTCTCTCTCTGTCTCTGTCTGTGTCGCTGTCTCTGACTCCGTCCCTGCCTCTGCCACTGTCTCTGTCTCCGTCTCCGTCTCAGTCTCTGTCTCTGCCTCCGTCTCTCTCTCTGTCCGCGTATCTGTCTCTGTCTCTGTTTCTGTCTCTGTCTCTGTCTCTGTCTCTGTCTCTGTCTCTGTCTCTGTCTCCGTCTCTGTCGCTGTCTCTGTCTCTGTCTCTGTCTCTGTCTCAGTCTCAGTCTCTGTCTCTGTCTCTGTCTCCGTCTCAGTCGCTGTCTCCGTCTCCGTCTCTCTCTCTGTCTCTGTCTCTGCCTCTGTCTCTGTCTCTGTTTCTGTCTCTGTCTCTGTCTCTGTCTCTGTCTCTGTCTCTGTCTCTGTCTCTGTCTCTGTCTCTGTCTCTGTCTCTGTCTCTGTCTCTGTCTCTGTCTCTGTCTCTGTCTCTGTCTCTGTCTCTGTCTCTGTCTCTGTCTCAGTCTCTGTCTCTGTCTCTGTCTCTGTCTCTGTCTCTGTCTCTGTCTCTGTCTCTGTCTCTGTCTCTCTCTCTGTCTCTGTCTGTGTCGCTGTCTCTGACTCCGTCCCTGCCTCTGCCACTGTCTCTGTCTCCGTCTCCGTCTCAGTCTCTGTCTCTGCCTCCGTCTCTCTCTCTGTCCGCGTATCTGTCTCTGTCTCTGTTTCTGTCTCTGTCTCTGTCTCTGTCTCTGTCTCTGTCTCTGTCTCTGTCTCCGTCTCTGTCTCTGTCTCCGTCTCAGTCTCTGTCTCTGTCTCCGTCTCTCTCTCTGTCCGCGTATCTGTCTCTGTCTCTGTTTCTGTCTCTGTCTCTGTCTCTGTCTCTGTCTCTGTCTCTGTCTCTGTCTCTGTCTCTGTCTCTGTCTCCGTCTCTGTCTCTGTCTCTGTCTCTGTCTCTGTCTCTGTCTCTGTCTCAGTCTCTGTCTCTGTCTCTGTCTCTGTCTCTGTCTCTGTCTCTGTCTCTGTCTCTGTCTCTGTCTCTGTCTCTGTCTCTGTCTCTGTCTCTGTCTCTGTCTCTGTCTCTGTCTCTGTCTCTGTCTCTGTCTCTGTCTCTGTCTCTGTCTCTGTCTCTGTCTCTGTCTCCGTCTCCGTCTCTGTCTCTGTCTCTGTCTCTGTCTCTGTCTCTGTCTCTGTCTCAGTCTCTGTCTCTGTCTCTGTCTCTGTCTCTGTCTCTGTCTCTGTCTCTGTCTCTGTCTCTGTCTCTGTCTCTGTCTCTGTCTCTGTCTCTGTCTCTGTCTCTGTCTCTGTCTCTGTCTCTGTCTCTGTCTCTGTCTCTGTCTCTGTCTCTGTCTCTGTCTCTGTCTCTGTCTCTGTCTCTGTCTCTGTCTCTGTCTCTGTCTCTGTCTCTGTCTCTGTCTCTGTCTCTGTCGCTGTCCCTCCCTCTGTCTCTGTCTCTGTCTCTGTCCATGGCTCTGTCTCTGCCTCTGTCTCCGTCTCTGTTTCTGTCTCTGTCTCTGCCTCTGTCTCTGTCTCTGTCTCTGTCTCGGTCTCTGTCTCTGTCTCTGTCTCTATCTCCGTCTCTGTTTCTGTCTGTGACTCTGTCTCTGACTCTGTCTCTGTCTCTGTCTCCGTCTCTGTCTCTGTCTCTGTCTCTGTCTCTGTCTCTGTCTCTGTCTCTGTCTCTGTCTCTGTCTCTGTCGCTGTCCCTCCCTCTGTCTCTGTCTCTGTCTCTGTCCATGGCTCTGTCTCTGCCTCTGTCTCCGTCTCTGTTTCTGTCGCTGTCTCTCCCTCTGTCTCTGTCTCTGTCTCTGTCTCTGTCTGTGTCTCTGTCTCTGTGTCTATATTACACTCTGTCTCCGTCTTTGCCTTCGTCTTTGTCTCCGTCTTTGTGCCTGTCTTTGTCTCCGTATTTGTATCCGTCTGTGTAACCATCTTTGTCTCCGTCTTTGTCTCCGTCTTTGCCTCCGTCTTTGTCTTCGTCTTAGTCTCCGTCTTTGTCTCTGTCTTTGTCTCCGTCTTTGTGCCTGTCTTTGTCTCCATATTTGTCACCGCCTTTGTCTCTGTATTTGTCTCCGTCTGTGTCTCCATATTTGTCTCCGTCTTTGTCTCCGTCTTTGCCTCCGTCTTTGTCTACGTCTCCGTCTCTGTCTCTGTCTCTGTCTCTGTCTCTGTCTCTGTCTCTGTCTCTGTATCTGTCTCTGTCTCTGTCTCCGTCTCTGTCTCTGTCCCTGTCTCTGTCTCCGTCTCCGTCTTTGTCTCTGTCTCTGTCTGTGTCTCTGGCTCCATCTCTGTCTCTGTCTCAGTCTCAGTCTCTGTCTCTGTCTCAGTCTCAGTCTCTGTCTCTGTCTCTGTCTCTGTCTCCATCTCTGTCTCTGTCTCTGTCTCTGTCTCTGCCTCTGTTTCTGTCTCTGTCTCTGTCTCTGCCTCTGTCTCTGTCTCTGGCTCCATCTCTGTCTCTGCCTCTGTCTCTGTCTCTGTCTCTGCCTCTGTCTCTGTCTCTGTCTCCGTCTCTGTCTCTGTCCCTATCTCTGTCTCTGTCTCTGTTCCCGTCTCTGTCTCCGCCTCTGCCTCTGTCTCTATCTCTGTCTCTGTCTCTGTCTCTGTCTCTATCTCTGACTCTGTCTCTGTCGCTGTCTCTGCCTCTGTCTCTGTCCCCGTATCTGTCTCTGTCTCTGTTTCTGTCTCTGTCTCTGTCTCTATCTCTGTCTCTGTCTCTGTCTCTGTCTCTGTCTCTGTATCTGTCTGTGTCTCTGTCTCTGTCTCTGTCGCTGCCTCTGCCTCTGTCTCTGTTCCCGTATCTGTCTCTGTCTCTGTCTCTGTCTCTGTCTCTGTCTCTGTCTCTATCTCTGTCTCTGTCTCTGTCTCTGTCTCTGTCTCTGTCTCTGTCTCTGTCTCTGTCTCCGTCTCTGTCTCTGTCTGTGTCTCTGTCTCTGTCTCTGTCTCTGTCTCTGTCTCTGTCTCTGTCTCTGTCTCTGTCTCTGTCTCTGTCTCTGTCTCTGTCTCTGTCGCTGTCCCTCCCTCTGTCTCTGTCTCTGTCTCTGTCTCTGTCTCTCTCTCTGTCTCTGTCTGTGTCGCTGTCTCTGACTCCGTCCCTGCCTCTGCCACTGTCTCTGTCTCCGTCTCCGTCTCAGTCTCTGTCTCTGCCTCCGTCTCTCTCTCTGTCCGCGTATCTGTCTCTGTCTCTGTTTCTGTCTCTGTCTCTGTCTCTGTCTCTGTCTCTGTCTCTGTCTCTGTCTCCGTCTCTGTCGCTGTCTCTGTCTCTGTCTCTGTCTCTGTCTCTGTCTCTGTCTCTGTCTCTGTCTCTGTCTCTGTCTCTGTCTCTGTCTCTGTCTCTGTCTCTGTCTCTGTCTCTGTCTCTGTCTCTGTCTCTGTCTCTGTCTCTGTCTCTGTCTCTGTCTCTGTCTCTGTCTCTGTCTCTGTCTCTGTCTCTGTCTCTGTCTCTGTCTCTGTCTCTGTCTCTGTCTCTGTCTCTGTCTCTGTCTCTGTCGCTGTCCCTCCCTCTGTCTCTGTCTCTGTCTCTGTCTCTGTCTGTGTCTCTGTCTCTGTGTCTATATTACACTCTGTCTCCGTCTTTGCCTTCGTCTTTGTCTCCGTCTTTGTGCCTGTCTTTGTCTCCGTATTTGTATCCGTCTGTGTAACCATCTTTGTCTCCGTCTTTGTCTCCGTCTTTGCCTCCGTCTTTGTCTTCGTCTTAGTCTCCGTCTTTGTCTCTGTCTTTGTCTCCGTCTTTGTGCCTGTCTTTGTCTCCATATTTGTCACCGCCTTTGTCTCTGTATTTGTCTCCGTCTGTGTCTCCATATTTGTCTCCGTCTTTGTCTCCGTCTTTGCCTCCGTCTTTGTCTACGTCTCCGTCTCTGTCTCTGTCTCTGTCTCTGTCTCTGTCTCTGTCTCTGTCTCTGTATCTGTCTCTGTCTCTGTCTCCGTCTCTGTCTCTGTCCCTGTCTCTGTCTCCGTCTCCGTCTTTGTCTCTGTCTCTGTCTCTGTCTCTGGCTCCATCTCTGTCTCTGTCTCAGTCTCAGTCTCTGTCTCTGTCTCAGTCTCAGTCTCTGTCTCTGTCTCTGTCTCTGTCTCCATCTCTGTCTCTGTCTCTGTCTCTGTCTCTGCCTCTGTTTCTGTCTCTGTCTCTGTCTCTGCCTCTGTCTCTGTCTCTGGCTCCATCTCTGTCTCTGCCTCTGTCTCTGTCTCTGTCTCTGTCTCTGTCTCTGTCTCTGTCTCTGTCTCTGTCTCTGTCTCTGTCTCTGTCTCTGTCTCTGTCTCTGTCTCTGTCTCTGTCTCTGTCTCTGTCTCTGTCTCTGTCTCTGTCTCTGTCTCTGTCTCTGTCTCTGTCTCTGTCTCTGTCTCTGTCTCTGTCTCTGTCTCTGTCTCTGTCTCTGTCTCTGTCTCTGTCGCTGTCCCTCCCTCTGTCTCTGTCTCTGTCTCTGTCCATGGCTCTGTCTCTGCCTCTGTCTCCGTCTCTGTTTCTGTCGCTGTCTCTCCCTCTGTCTCTGTCTCTGTCTCTGTCTCTGTCTGTGTCTCTGTCTCTGTGTCTATATTACACTCTGTCTCCGTCTTTGCCTTCGTCTTTGTCTCCGTCTTTGTGCCTGTCTTTGTCTCCGTATTTGTATCCGTCTGTGTAACCATCTTTGTCTCCGTCTTTGTCTCCGTCTTTGCCTCCGTCTTTGTCTTCGTCTTAGTCTCCGTCTTTGTCTCTGTCTTTGTCTCCGTCTTTGTGCCTGTCTTTGTCTCCATATCTGTCACCGCCTTTGTCTCTGTATTTGTCTCCGTCTGTGTCTCCATATTTGTCTCCGTCTTTGTCTCCGTCTTTGCCTCCGTCTTTGTCTACGTCTCCGTCTCTGTCTCTGTCTCTGTCTCTGTCTCTGTCTCTGTCTCTGTCTCTGTCTCTGTCTCCGTCTCTGTCTCTGTCTCCGTCTCTGTCTCTGTCTCTGTCTCTGTCTCTGTCTCTGTCTCTGTCTCTGTCTCTGTCTCTGTCTCTGTCTCTGTCTCTGTCTCTGTCTCTGTCTCTGTCTCTGTCTCTGTCTCTGTCTCAGTCTCTGTCTCTGTCTCTGTCTCTGTCTCTGTCTCTCTCTCTGTCTCTGTCTGTGTCGCTGTCTCTGACTCCGTCCCTGCCTCTGCCACTGTCTCTGTCTCCGTCTCCGTCTCAGTCTCTGTCTCTGCCTCCGTCTCTCTCTCTGTCCGCGTATCTGTCTCTGTCTCTGTTTCTGTCTCTGTCTCTGTCTCTGTCTCTGTCTCTGTCTCTGTCTCTGTCTCCGTCTCTGTCTCTGTCTCCGTCTCAGTCTCTGTCTCTGTCTCCGTCTCTCTCTCTGTCCGCGTATCTGTCTCTGTCTCTGTTTCTGTCTCTGTCTCTGTCTCTGTCTCTGTCTCTGTCTCTGTCTCTGTCTCTGTCTCCGTCTCTGTCTCTGTCTCTGTCTCTGTCTCTGTCTCTGTCTCTGTCTCTGTCTCTGTCTCAGTCTCTGTCTCTGTCTCTGTCTCTGTCTCTGTCTCTGTCTCTGTCTCTGTCTCTGTCTCTGTCTCTGTCTCTGTCTCTGTCTCTGTCTCTGTCTCTGTCTCTGTCTCTGTCTCTGTCTCTGTCTCTGTCTCTGTCTCTGTCTCTGTCTCTGTCTCTGTCTCTGTCTCTGTCTCTGTCTCTGTCTCTGTCTCTGTCTCTGTCTCTGTCTCTGTCTCTGTCTCTGTCTCTGTCTCTGTCTCTGTCTCTGTCTCTGTCTCTGTCTCTGTCGCTGTCCCTCCCTCTGTCTCTGTCTCTGTCTCTGTCCATGGCTCTGTCTCTGCCTCTGTCTCCGTCTCTGTTTCTGTCTCTGTCTCTGCCTCTGTCTCTGTCTCTGTCTCTGTCTCGGTCTCTGTCTCTGTCTCTGTCTCTATCTCCGTCTCTGTTTCTGTCTGTGACTCTGTCTCTGACTCTGTCTCTGTCTCTGTCTCCGTCTCTGTCTCTGTCTCTGTCTCTGTCTCTGTCTCTGTCTCTGTCTCTGTCTCTGTCTCTGTCTCTGTCGCTGTCCCTCCCGCTGTCTCTGTCTCTGTCTCTGTCCATGGCTCTGTCTCTGCCTCTGTCTCCGTCTCTGTTTCTGTCGCTGTCTCTCCCTCTGTCTCTGTCTCTGTCTCTGTCTCTGTCTGTGTCTCTGTCTCTGTGTCTATATTACACTCTGTCTCCGTCTTTGCCTTCGTCTTTGTCTCCGTCTTTGTGCCTGTCTTTGTCTCCGTATTTGTATCCGTCTGTGTAACCATCTTTGTCTCCGTCTTTGTCTCCGTCTTTGCCTCCGTCTTTGTCTTCGTCTTAGTCTCCGTCTTTGTCTCTGTCTTTGTCTCCGTCTTTGTGCCTGTCTTTGTCTCCATATTTGTCACCGCCTTTGTCTCTGTATTTGTCTCCGTCTGTGTCTCCATATTTGTCTCCGTCTTTGTCTCCGTCTTTGCCTCCGTCTTTGTCTACGTCTCCGTCTCTGTCTCTGTCTCTGTCTCTGTCTCTGTCTCTGTCTCTGTCTCTGTCTCTGTCTCTGTATCTGTCTCTGTCTCTGTCTCCGTCTCTGTCTCTGTCCCTGTCTCTGTCTCCGTCTCCGTCTTTGTCTCTGTCTCTGTCTCTGTCTCTGGCTCCATCTCTGTCTCTGTCTCAGTCTCAGTCTCTGTCTCTGTCTCAGTCTCAGTCTCTGTCTCTGTCTCTGTCTCTGTCTCCATCTCTGTCTCTGTCTCTGTCTCTGTCTCTGCCTCTGTTTCTGTCTCTGTCTCTGTCTCTGCCTCTGTCTCTGTCTCTGGCTCCATCTCTGTCTCTGCCTCTGTCTCTGTCTCTGTCTCTGTCTCTGCCTCTGTCTCTGTCTCTGTCTCCGTCTCTGTCTCTGTCCCTATCTCTGTCTCTGTCTCTGTTCCCGTCTCTGTCTCCGCCTCTGCCTCTGTCTCTATCTCTGTCTCTGTCTCTGTCTCTGTCTCTATCTCTGACTCTGTCTCTGTCGCTGTCTCTGCCTCTGTCTCTGTCCCCGTATCTGTCTCTGTCTCTGTTTCTGTCTCTGTCTCTGTCTCTATCTCTGTCTCTGTCTCTGTCTCTGTCTCTGTCTCTGTATCTGTCTGTGTCTCTGTCTCTGTCTCTGTCGCTGCCTCTGCCTCTGTCTCTGTTCCCGTATCTGTCTCTGTCTCTGTCTCTGTCTCTGTCTCTGTCTCTGTCTCTATCTCTGTCTCTGTCTCTGTCTCTGTCTCTGTCTCTGTCTCTGTCTCTGTCTCCGTCTCTGTCTCTGTCTGTGTCTCTGTCTCTGTCTCTGTCTCTGTCTCTGTCTCTGTCTCTGTCTCTGTCTCTGTCTCTGTCTCTGTCTCTGTCTCTGTCTCTGTCTCTGTCTCTGTCTCTGTCGCTGTCCCTCCCTCTGTCTCTGTCTCTGTCTCTGTCTCTGTCTCTCTCTCTGTCTCTGTCTGTGTCGCTGTCTCTGACTCCGTCCCTGCCTCTGCCACTGTCTCTGTCTCCATCTCCGTCTCAGTCTCTGTCTCTGCCTCCGTCTCTCTCTCTGTCCGCGTATCTGTCTCTGTCTCTGTTTCTGTCTCTGTCTCTGTCTCTGTCTCTGTCTCTGTCTCTGTCTCTGTCCCCGTCTCTGTCGCTGTCTCTGTCTCTGTCTCTGTCTCTGTCTCTGTCTCTGTCTCTGTCTCTGTCTCTGTCTCTGTCTCTGTCTCTGTCTCTGTCTCTGTCTCTGTCTCTGTCTCTGTCTCTGTCTCTGTCTCTGTCTCTGTCTCTGTCTCTGTCTCTGTCTCTGTCTCTGTCTCTGTCTCTGTCTCTGTCTCTGTCTCTGTCTCTGTCTCTGTCTCTGTCTCTGTCTCTGTCTCTGTCTCTGTCTCTGTCTCTGTCTCTGTCTCTGTCTCTGTCTCTGTCTCTGTCTCTGTCGCTGTCCCTCCCTCTGTCTCTGTCTCTGTCTCTGTCTCTGTCTGTGTCTCTGTCTCTGTGTCTATATTACACTCTGTCTCCGTCTTTGCCTTCGTCTTTGTCTCCGTCTTTGTGCCTGTCTTTGTCTCCGTATTTGTATCCGTCTGTGTAACCATCTTTGTCTCCGTCTTTGTCTCCGTCTTTGCCTCCGTCTTTGTCTTCGTCTTAGTCTCCGTCTTTGTCTCCGTCTTTGTCTCCGTCTTTGTGCCTGTCTTTGTCTCCATATTTGTCACCGCCTTTGTCTCTGTATTTGTCTCCGTCTGTGTCTCCATATTTGTCTCCGTCTTTGTCTCCGTCTTTGCCTCCGTCTTTGTCTACGTCTCCGTCTCTGTCTCTGTCTCTGTCTCTGTCTCTGTCTCTGTCTCTGTCTCTGTATCTGTCTCTGTCTCTGTCTCCGTCTCTGTCTCTGTCCCTGTCTCTGTCTCCGTCTCCGTCTTTGTCTCTGTCTCTGTCTCTGTCTCTGGCTCCATCTCTGTCTCTGTCTCAGTCTCAGTCTCTGTCTCTGTCTCAGTCTCAGTCTCTGTCTCTGTCTCTGTCTCTGTCTCCATCTCTGTCTCTGTCTCTGTCTCTGTCTCTGCCTCTGTTTCTGTCTCTGTCTCTGTCTCTGCCTCTGTCTCTGTCTCTGGCTCCATCTCTGTCTCTGCCTCTGTCTCTGTCTCTGTCTCTGCCTCTGTCTCTGTCTCTGTCTCCGTCTCTGTCTCTGTCCCTATCTCTGTCTCTGTCTCTGTTCCCGTCTCTGTCTCCGCCTCTGCCTCTGTCTCTATCTCTGTCTCTGTCTCTGTCTCTGTCTCTATCTCTGACTCTGTCTCTGTCGCTGTCTCTGCCTCTGTCTCTGTCCCCGTATCTGTCTCTGTCTCTGTTTCTGTCTCTGTCTCTGTCTCTATCTCTGTCTCTGTCTCTGTCTCTGTCTCTGTCTCTGTATCTGTCTGTGTCTCTGTCTCTGTCTCTGTCGCTGCCTCTGCCTCTGTCTCTGTTCCCGTATCTGTCTCTGTCTCTGTCTCTGTCTCTGTCTCTGTCTCTGTCTCTATCTCTGTCTCTGTCTCTGTCTCTGTCTCTGTCTCTGTCTCTGTCTCTGTCTCCGTCTCTGTCTCTGTCTGTGTCTCTGTCTCTGTCTCTGTCTCTGTCTCTGTCTCTGTCTCTGTCTCTATGTCTGTCTCTGTCTCTGTCTCTTTCTATGTCTCTGTCTCTGTCTCTGTCTCTGTCTCTGTCTCTGTCTCTGTCTCTGTCTCCGTCTCTGTCTCTGTCTCTGGCTCTGTCTCTGTCTCTGTCTCAGTCTCTGTCTCTGTGTCTGTCTCTGTCTCTGTCTCTGTCTCTGTCTCTGTCTCTGTCTCTGTCTCTCTCTCTGTCTCTGTCTGTGTCGCTGTCTCTGACTCCGTCCCTGCCTCTGCCACTGTCTCTGTCTCCGTCTCCGTCTCAGTCTCTGTCTCTGCCTCCGTCTCTCTCTCTGTCCGCGTATCTGTCTCTGTCTCTGTTTCTGTCTCTGTCTCTGTCTCTGTCTCTGTCTCTGTCTCTGTCTCTGTCTCCGTCTCTGTCGCTGTCTCTGTCTCTGTCTCTGTCTCTGTCTCAGTCTCAGTCTCTGTCTCTGTCTCTGTCTCCGTCTCAGTCGCTGTCTCCGTCTCCGTCTCTCTCTCTGTCTCTGTCTCTGCCTCTGTCTCTGTCTCTGTTTCTGTCTCTGTCTCTGTCTCTGTCTCTGTCTCTGTCTCTGTCTCTGTCTCTGTCTCTGTCTCTGTCTCTGTCTCTGTCTCTGTCTCTGTCTCTGTCTCTGTCTCTGTCTCTGTCTCTGTCTCTGTCTCTGTCTCTGTCTCTGTCTCTGTCTCTGTCTCTGTCTCTGTCTCTGTCTCTGTCTCTGTCTCTGTCTCTGTCTCTGTCTCTGTCTCTGTCTCTGTCTCTGTCTCTGTCTCTGTCTCTGTCGCTGTCCCTCCCTCTGTCTCTGTCTCTGTCTCTGTCCATGGCTCTGTCTCTGCCTCTGTCTCCGTCTCTGTTTCTGTCGCTGTCTCTCCCTCTGTCTCTGTCTCTGTCTCTGTCTCTGTCTGTGTCTCTGTCTCTGTGTCTATATTACACTCTGTCTCCGTCTTTGCCTTCGTCTTTGTCTCCGTCTTTGTGCCTGTCTTTGTCTCCGTATTTGTATCCGTCTGTGTAACCATCTTTGTCTCCGTCTTTGTCTCCGTCTTTGCCTCCGTCTTTGTCTACGTCTCCGTCTCTGTCTCTGTCTCTGTCTCTGTCTCTGTCTCTGTCTCTGTCTCTGTCTCTGTCTCTGTCTCCGTCTCTGTCTCTGTCTCTGTCTCTGTCTCTGTCTCTGTCTCTGTCTCTGTCTCTGTCTCTGTCTCTGTCTCTGTCTCTGTCTCTGTCTCTGTCTCTGTCTCTGTCTCTGTCTCTGTCTCTGTCTCTGTCTCTGTCTCAGTCTCTGTCTCTGTCTCTGTCTCTGTCTCTGTCTCTGTCTCTGTCTCTGTCTCTGTCTCTCTCTCTGTCTCTGTCTGTGTCGCTGTCTCTGACTCCGTCCCTGCCTCTGCCACTGTCTCTGTCTCCGTCTCCGTCTCAGTCTCTGTCTCTGCCTCCGTCTCTCTCTCTGTCCGCGTATCTGTCTCTGTCTCTGTTTCTGTCTCTGTCTCTGTCTCTGTCTCTGTCTCTGTCTCTGTCTCTGTCTCCGTCTCTGTCTCTGTCTCCGTCTCAGTCTCTGTCTCTGTCTCCGTCTCTCTCTCTGTCCGCGTATCTGTCTCTGTCTCTGTTTCTGTCTCTGTCTCTGTCTCTGTCTCTGTCTCTGTCTCTGTCTCCGTCTCTGTCTCTGTCTCTGTCTCTGTCTCTGTCTCTGTCTCTGTCTCAGTCTCTGTCTCTGTCTCTGTCTCTGTCTCTGTCTCTGTCTCTGTCTCTGTCTCTGTCTCTGTCTCTGTCTCTGTCTCTGTCTCTGTCTCTGTCTCTGTCTCTGTCTCTGTCTCTGTCTCTGTCTCCGTCTCTGTCTCTGTCTCTGTCTCTGTCTCTGTCTCTGTCTCTGTCTCAGTCTCTGTCTCTGTCTCTGTCTCTGTCTCTGTCTCTGTCTCTGTCTCTGTCTCTGTCTCTGTCTCTGTCTCTGTCTCTGTCTCTGTCTCTGTCTCTGTCTCTGTCTCTGTCTCTGTCTCTGTCTCTGTCTCTGTCTCTGTCTCTGTCTCTGTCTCTGTCTCTGTCTCTGTCTCTGTCTCTGTCTCTGTCTCTGTCTCTGTCTCTGTCTCTGTCTCTGTCTCTGTCTCTGTCTCTGTCTCTGTCTCTGTCTCTGTCTCTGTCTCTGTCTCTGTCTCTGTCTCTGTCTCTGTCTCTGTCTCTGTCTCTGTCGCTGTCCCTCCCTCTGTCTCTGTCTCTGTCTCTGTCCATGGCTCTGTCTCTGCCTCTGTCTCCGTCTCTGTTTCTGTCTCTGTCTCTGCCTCTGTCTCTGTCTCTGTCTCTGTCTCGGTCTCTGTCTCTGTCTCTGTCTCTATCTCCGTCTCTGTTTCTGTCTGTGACTCTGTCTCTGACTCTGTCTCTGTCTCTGTCTCCGTCTCTGTCTCTGTCTCTGTCTCTGTCTCTGTCACTGTCTCTGTCTCTGTCTCTGTCTCTGTCTCTGTCGCTGTCCCTCCCTCTGTCTCTGTCTCTGTCTCTGTCCATGGCTCTGTCTCTGCCTCTGTCTCCGTCTCTGTTTCTGTCGCTGTCTCTCCCTCTGTCTCTGTCTCTGTCTCTGTCTCTGTCTGTGTCTCTGTCTCTGTGTCTATATTACACTCTGTCTCCGTCTTTGCCTTCGTCTTTGTCTCCGTCTTTGTGCCTGTCTTTGTCTCCGTATTTGTATCCGTCTGTGTAACCATCTTTGTCTCCGTCTTTGTCTCCGTCTTTGCCTCCGTCTTTGTCTTCGTCTTAGTCTCCGTCTTTGTCTCTGTCTTTGTCTCCGTCTTTGTGCCTGTCTTTGTCTCCATATTTGTCACCGCCTTTGTCTCTGTATTTGTCTCCGTCTGTGTCTCCATATTTGTCTCCGTCTTTGTCTCCGTCTTTGCCTCCGTCTTTGTCTACGTCTCCGTCTCTGTCTCTGTCTCTGTCTCTGTCTCTGTCTCTGTCTCTGTCTCTGTATCTGTCTCTGTCTCTGTCTCCGTCTCTGTCTCTGTCCCTGTCTCTGTCTCCGTCTCCGTCTTTGTCTCTGTCTCTGTCTCTGTCTCTGGCTCCATCTCTGTCTCTGTCTCAGTCTCAGTCTCTGTCTCTGTCTCAGTCTCAGTCTCTGTCTCTGTCTCTGTCTCTGTCTCCATCTCTGTCTCTGTCTCTGTCTCTGTCTCTGCCTCTGTTTCTGTCTCTGTCTCTGTCTCTGCCTCTGTCTCTGTCTCTGGCTCCATCTCTGTCTCTGCCTCTGTCTCTGTCTCTGTCTCTGCCTCTGTCTCTGTCTCTGTCTCCGTCTCTGTCTCTGTCCCTATCTCTGTCTCTGTCTCTGTTCCCGTCTCTGTCTCCGCCTCTGCCTCTGTCTCTATCTCTGTCTCTGTCTCTGTCTCTGTCTCTATCTCTGACTCTGTCTCTGTCGCTGTCTCTGCCTCTGTCTCTGTCCCCGTATCTGTCTCTGTCTCTGTTTCTGTCTCTGTCTCTGTCTCTATCTCTGTCTCTGTCTCTGTCTCTGTCTCTGTCTCTGTATCTGTCTGTGTCTCTGTCTCTGTCTCTGTCGCTGCCTCTGCCTCTGTCTCTGTTCCCGTATCTGTCTCTGTCTCTGTCTCTGTCTCTGTCTCTGTCTCTGTCTCTATCTCTGTCTCTGTCTCTGTCTCTGTCTCTGTCTCTGTCTCTGTCTCTGTCTCCGTCTCTGTCTCTGTCTGTGTCTCTGTCTCTGTCTCTGTCTCTGTCTCTGTCTCTGTCTCTATGTCTGTCTCTGTCTCTGTCTCTTTCTATGTCTCTGTCTCTGTCTCTGTCTCTGTCTCTGTCTCTGTCTCTGTCTCTGTCTCCGTCTCTGTCTCTGTCTCTGGCTCTGTCTCTGTCTCTGTCTCAGTCTCTGTCTCTGTCTCTGTCTCTGTCTCTGTCTCTGTCTCTGTCTCTGTCTCTGTCTCTGTCTCTCTCTCTGTCTCTGTCTGTGTCGCTGTCTCTGACTCCGTCCCTGCCTCTGCCACTGTCTCTGTCTCCGTCTCCGTCTCAGTCTCTGTCTCTGCCTCCGTCTCTCTCTCTGTCCGCGTATCTGTCTCTGTCTCTGTTTCTGTCTCTGTCTCTGTCTCTGTCTCTGTCTCTGTCTCTGTCTCTGTCTCCGTCTCTGTCGCTGTCTCTGTCTCTGTCTCTGTCTCTGTCTCAGTCTCTGTCTCTGTCTCTGTCTCTGTCTCCGTCTCAGTCTCTGTCTCCGTCTCCGTCTCTCTCTCTGTCTCTGTCTCTGCCTCTGTCTCTGTCTCTGTTTCTGTCTCTGTCTCTGTCTCTGTCTCTGTCTCTGTCTCTGTCTCTGTCTCTGTCTCTGTCTCTGTCTCTGTCTCTGTCTCTGTCTCTGTCTCTGTCTCTGTCTCTGTCTCTGTCTCTGTCTCTGTCTCTGTCTCTGTCTCTGTCTCTGTCTCTGTCTCTGTCTCTGTCACTGTCTCTGTCTCTGTCTCTGTCTCTGTCTCTGTCTCTGTCTCTGTCTCTGTCTCTGTCTCTGTCTCTGTCTCTGTCTCTGTCTCTGTCTCTGTCTCTGTCTCTGTCGCTGTCCCTCCCTCTGTCTCTGTCTCTGTCTCTGTCCATGGCTCTGTCTCTGCCTCTGTCTCCGTCTCTGTTTCTGTCGCTGTCTCTCCCTCTGTCTCTGTCTCTGTCTCTGTCTCTGTCTGTGTCTCTGTCTCTGTGTCTATATTACACTCTGTCTCCGTCTTTGCCTTCGTCTTTGTCTCCGTCTTTGTGCCTGTCTTTGTCTCCGTATTTGTATCCGTCTGTGTAACCATCTTTGTCTCCGTCTTTGTCTCCGTCTTTGCCTCCGTCTTTGTCTTCGTCTTAGTCTCCGTCTTTGTCTCTGTCTTTGTCTCCGTCTTTGTGCCTGTCTTTGTCTCCATATTTGTCACCGCCTTTGTCTCTGTATTTGTCTCCGTCTGTGTCTCCATATTTGTCTCCGTCTTTGTCTCCGTCTTTGCCTCCGTCTTTGTCTACGTCTCCGTCTCTGTCTCTGTCTCTGTCTCTGTCTCTGTCTCTGTCTCTGTCTCTGTCTCTGTATCTGTCTCTGTCTCTGTCTCCGTCTCTGTCTCTGTCCCTGTCTCTGTCTCCGTCTCCGTCTTTGTCTCTGTCTCTGTCTCTGTCTCTGGCTCCATCTCTGTCTCTGTCTCAGTCTCAGTCTCTGTCTCTGTCTCAGTCTCAGTCTCTGTCTCTGTCTCTGTCTCTGTCTCCATCTCTGTCTCTGTCTCTGTCTCTGTCTCTGCCTCTATTTCTGTCTCTGTCTCTGTCTCTGCCTCTGTCTCTGTCTCTGGCTCCATCTCTGTCTCTGCCTCTGTCTCTGTCTCTGCCTCTGTCTCTGTCTCTGTCTCCGTCTCTGTCTCTGTCCCTATCTCTGTCTCTGTCTCTGTTCCCGTCTCTGTCTCCGCCTCTGCCTCTGTCTCTATCTCTGTCTCTGTCTCTGTCTCTGTCTCTATCTCTGACTCTGTCTCTGTCGCTGTCTCTGCCTCTGTCTCTGTCCCCGTATCTGTCTCTGTCTCTGTTTCTGTCTCTGTCTCTGTCTCTATCTCTGTCTCTGTCTCTGTCTCTGTCTCTGTCTCTGTATCTGTCTGTGTCTCTGTCTCTGTCTCTGTCGCTGCCTCTGCCTCTGTCTCTGTTCCCGTATCTGTCTCTGTCTCTGTCTCTGTCTCTGTCTCTGTCTCTGTCTCTATCTCTGTCTCTGTCTCTGTCTCTGTCTCTGTCTCTGTCTCAGTCTCTGTCTCCGTCTCCGTCTCTCTCTCTGTCTCTGTCTTTGCCTCTGTCTCTGTCTCTGTTTCTGTCTCTGTCTCTGTCTCTGTCTCTGTCTCTGTCTCTGTCTCTGTCTCTGTCTCTGTCTCTGTCTCTGTCTCTGTCTCTGTCTCTGTCTCTGTCTCTGTCTCTGTCTCTGTCTCTGTCTCTGTCTCTGTCTCTGTCTCTGTCTCTGTCTCTGTCTCTGTCTCTGTCTCTGTCTCTGTCGCTGTCCCTCCCTCTGTCTCTGTCTCTGTCTCTGTCCATGGCTCTGTCTCTGCCTCTGTCTCCGTCTCTGTTTCTGTCGCTGTCTCTCCCTCTGTCTCTGTCTCTGTCTCTGTCTCTGTCTGTGTCTCTGTCTCTGTGTCTATATTACACTCTGTCTCCGTCTTTGCCTTCGTCTTTGTCTCCGTCTTTGTGCCTGTCTTTGTCTCCGTATTTGTATCCGTCTGTGTAACCATCTTTGTCTCCGTCTTTGTCTCCGTCTTTGCCTCCGTCTTTGTCTTCGTCTTAGTCTCCGTCTTTGTCTCTGTCTTTGTCTCCGTCTTTGTGCCTGTCTTTGTCTCCATATCTGTCACCGCCTTTGTCTCTGTATTTGTCTCCGTCTGTGTCTCCATATTTGTCTCCGTCTTTGTCTCCGTCTTTGCCTCCGTCTTTGTCTACGTCTCCGTCTCTGTCTCTGTCTCTGTCTCTGTCTCTGTCTCTGTCTCTGTCTCCGTCTCTGTCGCTGTCTCTGTCTCTGTCTCTGTCTCAGTCTCTGTCTCTGTCTCTGTCTCCGTCTCAGTCTCTGTCTCCGTCTCCGTCTCTCTCTCTGTCTCTGTCTCTGCCTCTGTCTCTGTCTCTGTTTCTGTCTCTGTCTCTGTCTCTGTCTCTGTCTCTGTCTCTGTCTCTGTCTCTGTCTCTGTCTCTGTCTCTGTCTCTGTCTCTGTCTCTGTCCCTGTCTCTGTCTCTGTCTCTGTCTCTGTCTCTGTCTCTGTCCCTGTCTCTGTCTCTGTCGCTGTCCCTCCCTCTGTCTCTGTCTCTGTCTCTGTCCATGGCTCTGTCGCTGCCTCTGTCTCCGTCTCTGTTTCTGTCGCTGTCTCTCCCTCTGTCTCTGTCTCTGTCTCTGTCTCTGTCTGTGTCTCTGTCTCTGTGTCTATATTACACTCTGTCTCCGTCTTTGCCTTCGTCTTTGTCTCCGTCTTTGTGCCTGTCTTTGTCTCCGTATTTGTATCCGTCTGTGTAACCATCTTTGTCTCCGTCTTTGTCTCCGTCTTTGCCTCCGTCTTTGTCTTCGTCTTAGTCTCCGTCTTTGTCTCTGTCTTTGTCTCCGTCTTTGTGCCTGTCTTTGTCTCCATATTTGTCACCGCCTTTGTCTCTGTATTTGTCTCCGTCTGTGTCTCCATATTTGTCTCCGTCTTTGTCTCCGTCTTTGCCTCCGTCTTTGTCTACGTCTCCGTCTCTGTCTCTGTCTCTTTCTCTGTCTCTGTCTCTGTCTCTGTCTCTGTCTCTGTCTCTGTCTCTGTCTCTGTCTCTGTCTCTGCCTCTGTCTCTGTCTCTGGCTCCATCTCTGTCTCTGCCTCTGTCTCTGTCTCTGTCTCTGTCTCTGTCTCTGTCTCTGTCTCTGTCTCTATCTCTGTCTCTGTCTGTGTCGCTGTCTCTGTCTCCGTCCCTGTCTCTGCCGCTGTCTCTGTCTCCGTCTCCGTCTCAGTCTCTGTCTCTGCCTCTGCCTCTGTCTCTATCTCTGTCTCTGTCTCTGTCTCTGTCTCTATCTCTGTCTCTGTCTCTGTCTCTGTCTCTTTCTCTGTCTCTCTCTCTGTCTCTGTCTCTGTCGCTGTCTCTCCCTCTGTCTCTGTCTCTTTCTCTGTCTCTGTCTCTGTCTCTGTCTCTGTCTCTGTTTCTGTCTCTGTCTCTGTCTCTGTCTCTGTCTCTGTCTCTGTCTCTGTCTCTGTCTCTGTCTCTGTCTCTGTCTCTGTCTCTGTCTCTGTCTCTGTCTCTGTCACTGTCTCTGTCACTGTCGCTGTCCCTCCCTCTGTCTCTGTCTCTGTCTCTGTCCATGGCTCTGTCTCTGCCTCTGTCTCCGTCTCTGTTTCTGTCTATGTCTCTGCCTCTGTCTCTGTCTCTGTCTCTGTCTCGGTCTCTGTCTCTGTCTCTGTCTCTATCTCCGTCTCTGTCTCTGTCTGTGACTCTGTCTCTGACTCTGTCTCTGTCTCTGGCTCTGTCTCTGCCTCTGTCTCCGTCTCTGTTTCTGTCTCTGTCTCTGCCTCTGTCTCTGTCTCTGTCTCTGTCTCGGTCTCTGTCTCTGTCTCTGTCTCTATCTCCGTCTCTGTCTCTGTCTGTGACTCTGTCTCTGACTCTGTCTCTGTCTCTGTCTCCGTCTCTGTCCCTGGCTCTGTCTCTGTCTCTGTCTCTGCCTCTGTCTCTGTCTCTGTCTCTGTCTCTGTCTCTCTCTCTGTCTCTGTCTCTGTCGCTGTCTCTCCCTCTGTCTCTGCCTCTTTCTCTGTCTCTGTCTCTGTCTCTGTCTCTGTCTCTGTCTCTGTCTCTGTCTCTGTCTCTGTCTCTGTCTCTGTCTCTGTATCTGTCTGTGTCTCTGTCTCTGTCTCTGTCGCTGTCTCTGCCTCTGTCTCTGTCCCCGTATCTGTCTCTGTCTCTGTTTCTGTCTCTGTCTCTGTCTCTATCTCTGTCTCTGTCTCTGTCTCTGTCTCTGTCTCTGTATCTGTCTGTGTCTCTGTCTCTGTCTCTGTCGCTGCCTCTGCCTCTGTCTCTGTTCCCGTATCTGTCTCTGTCTCTGTCTCTGTCTCTGTCTCTGTCTCTGTCTCTATCTCTGTCTCTGTCTCTGTCTCTGTCTCTGTCTCTGTCTCTGTCTCTGTCTCCGTCTCTGTCTCTGTCTGTGTCTCTGTCTCTGTCTCTGTCTCTGTCTCTGTCTCTGTCTCTATGTCTGTCTCTGTCTCTGTCTCTTTCTATGTCTCTGTCTCTGTCTCTGTCTCTGTCTCTGTCTCTGTCTCTGTCTCTGTCTCTGTCTCCGTCTCTGTCTCTGTCTCTGGCTCTGTCTCTGTCTCTGTCTCAGTCTCTGTCTCTGTCTCTGTCTCTGTCTCTGTCTCTGTCTCTGTCTCTGTCTCTGTCTCTGTCTCTCTCTCTGTCTCTGTCTGTGTCGCTGTCTCTGACTCCGTCCCTGCCTCTGCCACTGTCTCTGTCTCCGTCTCCGTCTCAGTCTCTGTCTCTGCCTCCGTCTCTCTCTCTGTCCGCGTATCTGTCTCTGTCTCTGTTTCTGTCTCTGTCTCTGTCTCTGTCTCTGTCTCTGTCTCTGTCTCTGTCTCCGTCTCTGTCGCTGTCTCTGTCTCTGTCTCTGTCTCTGTCTCAGTCTCTGTCTCTGTCTCTGTCTCTGTCTCCGTCTCAGTCTCTGTCTCCGTCTCCGTCTCTCTCTCTGTCTCTGTCTCTGCCTCTGTCTCTGTCTCTGTTTCTGTCTCTGTCTCTGTCTCTGTCTCTGTCTCTGTCTCTGTCTCTGTCTCTGTCTCTGTCTCTGTCTCTGTCTCTGTCTCTGTCTCTGTCTCTGTCTCTGTCTCTGTCTCTGTCTCTGTCTCTGTCTCTGTCTCTGTCTCTGTCTCTGTCTCTGTCTCTGTCTCTGTCACTGTCTCTGTCTCTGTCTCTGTCTCTGTCTCTGTCTCTGTCTCTGTCTCTGTCTCTGTCTCTGTCTCTGTCTCTGTCTCTGTCTCTGTCTCTGTCTCTGTCTCTGTCGCTGTCCCTCCCTCTGTCTCTGTCTCTGTCTCTGTCCATGGCTCTGTCTCTGCCTCTGTCTCCGTCTCTGTTTCTGTCGCTGTCTCTCCCTCTGTCTCTGTCTCTGTCTCTGTCTCTGTCTGTGTCTCTGTCTCTGTGTCTATATTACACTCTGTCTCCGTCTTTGCCTTCGTCTTTGTCTCCGTCTTTGTGCCTGTCTTTGTCTCCGTATTTGTATCCGTCTGTGTAACCATCTTTGTCTCCGTCTTTGTCTCCGTCTTTGCCTCCGTCTTTGTCTTCGTCTTAGTCTCCGTCTTTGTCTCTGTCTTTGTCTCCGTCTTTGTGCCTGTCTTTGTCTCCATATTTGTCACCGCCTTTGTCTCTGTATTTGTCTCCGTCTGTGTCTCCATATTTGTCTCCGTCTTTGTCTCCGTCTTTGCCTCCGTCTTTGTCTACGTCTCCGTCTCTGTCTCTGTCTCTGTCTCTGTCTCTGTCTCTGTCTCTGTCTCTGTCTCTGTATCTGTCTCTGTCTCTGTCTCCGTCTCTGTCTCTGTCCCTGTCTCTGTCTCCGTCTCCGTCTTTGTCTCTGTCTCTGTCTCTGTCTCTGGCTCCATCTCTGTCTCTGTCTCAGTCTCAGTCTCTGTCTCTGTCTCAGTCTCAGTCTCTGTCTCTGTCTCTGTCTCTGTCTCCATCTCTGTCTCTGTCTCTGTCTCTGTCTCTGCCTCTATTTCTGTCTCTGTCTCTGTCTCTGCCTCTGTCTCTGTCTCTGGCTCCATCTCTGTCTCTGCCTCTGTCTCTGTCTCTGCCTCTGTCTCTGTCTCTGTCTCCGTCTCTGTCTCTGTCCCTATCTCTGTCTCTGTCTCTGTTCCCGTCTCTGTCTCCGCCTCTGCCTCTGTCTCTATCTCTGTCTCTGTCTCTGTCTCTGTCTCTATCTCTGACTCTGTCTCTGTCGCTGTCTCTGCCTCTGTCTCTGTCCCCGTATCTGTCTCTGTCTCTGTTTCTGTCTCTGTCTCTGTCTCTATCTCTGTCTCTGTCTCTGTCTCTGTCTCTGTCTCTGTATCTGTCTGTGTCTCTGTCTCTGTCTCTGTCGCTGCCTCTGCCTCTGTCTCTGTTCCCGTATCTGTCTCTGTCTCTGTCTCTGTCTCTGTCTCTGTCTCTGTCTCTATCTCTGTCTCTGTCTCTGTCTCTGTCTCTGTCTCTGTCTCAGTCTCTGTCTCCGTCTCCGTCTCTCTCTCTGTCTCTGTCTTTGCCTCTGTCTCTGTCTCTGTTTCTGTCTCTGTCTCTGTCTCTGTCTCTGTCTCTGTCTCTGTCTCTGTCTCTGTCTCTGTCTCTGTCTCTGTCTCTGTCTCTGTCTCTGTCTCTGTCTCTGTCTCTGTCTCTGTCTCTGTCTCTGTCTCTGTCTCTGTCTCTGTCTCTGTCTCTGTCTCTGTCTCTGTCTCTGTCTCTGTCTCTGTCGCTGTCCCTCCCTCTGTCTCTGTCTCTGTCTCTGTCCATGGCTCTGTCTCTGCCTCTGTCTCCGTCTCTGTTTCTGTCGCTGTCTCTCCCTCTGTCTCTGTCTCTGTCTCTGTCTCTGTCTGTGTCTCTGTCTCTGTGTCTATATTACACTCTGTCTCCGTCTTTGCCTTCGTCTTTGTCTCCGTCTTTGTGCCTGTCTTTGTCTCCGTATTTGTATCCGTCTGTGTAACCATCTTTGTCTCCGTCTTTGTCTCCGTCTTTGCCTCCGTCTTTGTCTTCGTCTTAGTCTCCGTCTTTGTCTCTGTCTTTGTCTCCGTCTTTGTGCCTGTCTTTGTCTCCATATCTGTCACCGCCTTTGTCTCTGTATTTGTCTCCGTCTGTGTCTCCATATTTGTCTCCGTCTTTGTCTCCGTCTTTGCCTCCGTCTTTGTCTACGTCTCCGTCTCTGTCTCTGTCTCTGTCTCTGTCTCTGTCTCTGTCTCTGTCTCCGTCTCTGTCGCTGTCTCTGTCTCTGTCTCTGTCTCAGTCTCTGTCTCTGTCTCTGTCTCCGTCTCAGTCTCTGTCTCCGTCTCCGTCTCTCTCTCTGTCTCTGTCTCTGCCTCTGTCTCTGTCTCTGTTTCTGTCTCTGTCTCTGTCTCTGTCTCTGTCTCTGTCTCTGTCTCTGTCTCTGTCTCTGTCTCTGTCTCTGTCTCTGTCTCTGTCTCTGTCCCTGTCTCTGTCTCTGTCTCTGTCTCTGTCTCTGTCTCTGTCCCTGTCTCTGTCTCTGTCGCTGTCCCTCCCTCTGTCTCTGTCTCTGTCTCTGTCCATGGCTCTGTCGCTGCCTCTGTCTCCGTCTCTGTTTCTGTCGCTGTCTCTCCCTCTGTCTCTGTCTCTGTCTCTGTCTCTGTCTGTGTCTCTGTCTCTGTGTCTATATTACACTCTGTCTCCGTCTTTGCCTTCGTCTTTGTCTCCGTCTTTGTGCCTGTCTTTGTCTCCGTATTTGTATCCGTCTGTGTAACCATCTTTGTCTCCGTCTTTGTCTCCGTCTTTGCCTCCGTCTTTGTCTTCGTCTTAGTCTCCGTCTTTGTCTCTGTCTTTGTCTCCGTCTTTGTGCCTGTCTTTGTCTCCATATTTGTCACCGCCTTTGTCTCTGTATTTGTCTCCGTCTGTGTCTCCATATTTGTCTCCGTCTTTGTCTCCGTCTTTGCCTCCGTCTTTGTCTACGTCTCCGTCTCTGTCTCTGTCTCTTTCTCTGTCTCTGTCTCTGTCTCTGTCTCTGTCTCTGTCTCTGTCTCTGTCTCTGTCTCTGTCTCTGCCTCTGTCTCTGTCTCTGGCTCCATCTCTGTCTCTGCCTCTGTCTCTGTCTCTGTCTCTGTCTCTGTCTCTGTCTCTGTCTCTGTCTCTATCTCTGTCTCTGTCTGTGTCGCTGTCTCTGTCTCCGTCCCTGTCTCTGCCGCTGTCTCTGTCTCCGTCTCCGTCTCAGTCTCTGTCTCTGCCTCTGCCTCTGTCTCTATCTCTGTCTCTGTCTCTGTCTCTGTCTCTATCTCTGTCTCTGTCTCTGTCTCTGTCTCTTTCTCTGTCTCTCTCTCTGTCTCTGTCTCTGTCGCTGTCTCTCCCTCTGTCTCTGTCTCTTTCTCTGTCTCTGTCTCTGTCTCTGTCTCTGTCTCTGTTTCTGTCTCTGTCTCTGTCTCTGTCTCTGTCTCTGTCTCTGTCTCTGTCTCTGTCTCTGTCTCTGTCTCTGTCTCTGTCTCTGTCTCTGTCTCTGTCTCTGTCACTGTCTCTGTCACTGTCGCTGTCCCTCCCTCTGTCTCTGTCTCTGTCTCTGTCCATGGCTCTGTCTCTGCCTCTGTCTCCGTCTCTGTTTCTGTCTATGTCTCTGCCTCTGTCTCTGTCTCTGTCTCTGTCTCGGTCTCTGTCTCTGTCTCTGTCTCTATCTCCGTCTCTGTCTCTGTCTGTGACTCTGTCTCTGACTCTGTCTCTGTCTCTGGCTCTGTCTCTGCCTCTGTCTCCGTCTCTGTTTCTGTCTCTGTCTCTGCCTCTGTCTCTGTCTCTGTCTCTGTCTCGGTCTCTGTCTCTGTCTCTGTCTCTATCTCCGTCTCTGTCTCTGTCTGTGACTCTGTCTCTGACTCTGTCTCTGTCTCTGTCTCCGTCTCTGTCCCTGGCTCTGTCTCTGTCTCTGTCTCTGCCTCTGTCTCTGTCTCTGTCTCTGTCTCTGTCTCTCTCTCTGTCTCTGTCTCTGTCGCTGTCTCTCCCTCTGTCTCTGCCTCTTTCTCTGTCTCTGTCTCTGTCTCTGTCTCTGTCTCTGTCTCTGTCTCTGTCTCTGTCTCTGTCTCTGTCTCTGTCTCTGTATCTGTCTGTGTCTCTGTCTCTGTCTCTGTCGCTGTCTCTGCCTCTGTCTCTGTCCCCGTATCTGTCTCTGTCTCTGTTTCTGTCTCTGTCTCTGTCTCTATCTCTGTCTCTGTCTCTGTCTCTGTTTCTGTCTCTGTCTCTGTCTCTGTCTCTGTCTCTGTCTCTGTCTCTGTCTCTGTCTCTGTCTCTGTCCCTGCCTCTGTCTCTGTCTCTGTCTGTGTCTGTGTCCCTGTCTCTGTCTCCGTCCCTGTCTCTGCCGATGTCGCTGTCTCTCCCTCTGTCTCTGTCTATGTCTCTGTCCCTGGCTCTGTCTCTGCCTCTGTCTCCGTCTCTGTCTCTGTCTCTGTCTCTATCTCCGTCTCTGTCTCTGTCTGTGTCTCTGTCTCTGACTCTGTCTCTGTCTCCGTCTGTCTCTCTGTCTCTGTCTCTGCCTCTGTCTCTGTCCGCGTATCTGTCTCTGTCTCTGTTTCTGTCTCTGTCTCTGTCGCTGTCTCTCCCTCTGTCTCTGTCTCCGTCTCTGTCCCTGGCTCTGTCTCTGCCTCTGTCTCCGTCTCTGTCTCTGTCTCGGTCTTTGTCTCCGTCTCTGTCTCCGTCTCTGTCTCTGTCTCTGTCTCTATCTCCGTCTCTGTCTCTGTATCTGTCTGTGTCTGTGTCTTTGTCTCTGCCTCTGTCGCTGTCTCTGCCTCTGTCTCTGTCCCCGTATCTGTCCCTGTCTCTGTTTCTGTCTCTGTCTCTGTCTCTGTCTCTGTCTCTGTCTCTGTCTCTGTCTCCGTCTCTGTCTCTGTCTCTGTCTCTGTCTCTGTCTCTGTCGCTGTCTCTCCCTCAGTCTCTGTCTCTGTCTCCGTCCCTGGCTCTGACTCTGCCTCTGTCTCCGTCTTTGTCCCTGTCTCTGCCTCTGTCTCTGTCTCTGTCTCTGTCTCTGTCTCTGCATCTGCCTCTGTCTCTATCTCTGTCTCTGTCTCTGTCTCTGCCTCTGTCTCTGTCTCTGTCTCTGTCTCTGTCTCTGTCTCTGTCTCTGTCTCTGTGTCTGTCTCTGTCTCTGTCTCTGTCTCTGTCTCTGTCTCTGTCTCTGTCGCTGTCTCTCCCTCTGTCTCCGTCTCTGTCTCTGTCTCTGTCTCTGTCTCTGTCTCTGTCTCTTTCTCTGTCTCTGGCTCTGTCTCTGTCTCTGTCTCTGTCTCTGTCTCTGTCTCTGTCTCTGACTCTGTCTCTGTCTCTGTCCATGGCTCTGTCTCTGCCTCTGTCTCCGTCTCTGTTTCTGTCTCTGTCTCTGCCTCTGTCTCTGTCTCTGTCTCTGTCTCGGTCTCTGTCTCTGTCTCTGTCTCTATCTCCGTCTCTGTCTCTGTCTGTGACTCTGTCTCTGACTCTGTCTCTGTCTCTGTCTCCGTCTCTGTCCCTGGCTCTGTCTCTGTCTCTGTCTCTGTCTCTGTCTCTGTCTCTGTCTCTGTCTCTGTCTCTGTCGCTGTCCCTCCCTCTGTCTCTGTCTCTGTCTCTGTCCATGGCTCTGTCTCTGCCTCTGTCTCCGTCTCTGTTTCTGTCGCTGTCTCTCCCTCTGTCTCTGTCTCTGTCTCTGTCTCTGTCTGTGTCTCTGTCTCTGTGTCTATATTACACTCTGTCTCCGTCTTTGCCTTCGTCTTTGTCTCCGTCTTTGTGCCTGTCTTTGTCTCCGTATTTGTATCCGTCTGTGTAACCATCTTTGTCTCCGTCTTTGTCTCCGTCTTTGCCTCCGTCTTTGTCTTCGCCTTAGTCTCCGTCTTTGTCTCTGTCTTTGTCTCCGTCTTTGTGCCTGTCTTTGTCTCCATATCTGTCACCGCCTTTGTCTCTGTATTTGTCTCCGTCTGTGTCTCCATATTTGTCTCCGTCTTTGTCTCCATCTTTGCCTCCGTCTTTGTCTACGTCTCCGTCTCTGTCTCTGTCTCTGTCTCTGTCTCTGTCTCTGTCTCTGTCTCCGTCTCTGTCGCTGTCTCTGTCTCTGTCTCTGTCTCAGTCTCTGTCTCTGTCTCTGTCTCCGTCTCAGTCTCTGTCTCCGTCTCCGTCTCTCTCTCTGTCTCTGTCTCTGTCTCTGTCTCTATCTCTGTCTCTGTCTGTGTCGCTGTCTCTGTCTCCGTCCCTGTCTCTGCCGCTGTCTCTGTCTCCGTCTCCGTCTCAGTCTCTGTCTCTGCCTCTGCCTCTGTCTCTATCTCTGTCTCTGTCTCTGTCTCTGTCTCTATCTCTGTCTCTGTCTCTGTCTCTGTCTCTTTCTCTGTCTCTCTCTCTGTCTCTGTCTCTGTCGCTGTCTCTCCCTCTGTCTCTGTCTCTTTCTCTGTCTCTGTCTCTGTCTCTGTCTCTGTCTCTGTCTCTGTCTCTGTCTCTGTCTCTGTCTCTGTCTCTGTCTCTGTCTCTGTCTCTGTCTCTGTCTCTGTCTCTGTCTCTGTCTCTGTCTCTGTCACTGTCTCTGTCACTGTCGCTGTCCCTCCCTCTGTCTCTGTCTCTGTCTCTGTCCATGGCTCTGTCTCTGCCTCTGTCTCCGTCTCTGTTTCTGTCTATGTCTCTGCCTCTGTCTCTGTCTCTGTCTCTGTCTCGGTCTCTGTCTCTGTCTCTGTCTCTATCTCCGTCTCTGTCTCTGTCTGTGACTCTGTCTCTGACTCTGTCTCTGTCTCTGGCTCTGTCTCTGCCTCTGTCTCCGTCTCTGTTTCTGTCTCTGTCTCTGCCTCTGTCTCTGTCTCTGTCTCTGTCTCGGTCTCTGTCTCTGTCTCTGTCTCTATCTCCGTCTCTGTCTCTGTCTGTGACTCTGTCTCTGACTCTGTCTCTGTCTCTGTCTCCGTCTCTGTCCCTGGCTCTGTCTCTGTCTCTGTCTCTGCCTCTGTCTCTGTCTCTGTCTCTGTCTCTGTCTCTCTCTCTGTCTCTGTCTCTGTCGCTGTCTCTCCCTCTGTCTCTGCCTCTTTCTCTGTCTCTGTCTCTGTCTCTGTCTCTGTCTCTGTCTCTGTCTCTGTCTCTGTCTCTGTCTCTGTCTCTGTCTCTGTCTCTGTATCTGTCTGTGTCTCTGTCTCTGTCTCTGTCGCTGTCTCTGCCTCTGTCTCTGTCCCCGTATCTGTCTCTGTCTCTGTTTCTGTCTCTGTCTCCGTCTCTGTCTCTGTCTCTGTCTCTGTCTCCGTCTCTGTCTCTGTCTCTGTCTCTGTCTCTGTCTCTGTCTCTGTCTCTGTCTCTGTCTCTGTCTCTGTCTCTGTCTCTGTCTCTGTCTTTGTCTCCGTCTCTGTCTCCGTCTCTGTCTCTGTCTCTGTCTCTATCTCCGTCTCTGTATCTGTATCTGTCTGTGTCTGTGTCTTTGTCTCTGCCTCTGTCGCTGTCTCTGCCTCTGTCTCTGTCCCCGTATCTGTCCCTGTCTCTGTTTCTGTCTCTGTCTCTGTCTCTGTCTCTGTCTCTGTCTCTGTCTCTGTCTCCGTCTCTGTCTCTGTCTCTGTCTCTGTCTCTGTCTCTGTCTCTGTCTCTGCCTCTGCCTCTGTCTCTATCTCTGTCTCTGTCGCTGTCTCTCCCTCAGTCTCTGTCTCTGTCTCTGTCCCTGGTTCTGTCTCTGCCTCTGTCTCCGTCTTTGTCCCTGTCTCTGCCTCTGCCTCTGTCTCTGTCTCTGTCTCTGCCTCTGCCTCTGTCTCTATCTCTGTCTCTGTCTCTGTCTCTGCCTCTGTCTCTGTCTCTGTCTCTGTCCCTGGCTCTGTCTCTGCCTCTGTCTCCGTCTTTGTCCCTGTCTCTGCCTCTGTCTCTGTCTCTGTCTCTGTCTCTGCCTCTGCCTCTGTCTCTATCTCTGTCTCTGTCTCTGTCTCTGCCACAGTCTCTGTCTCAGTCTCTGTCTCTGTCTCCGTCTCTCTCTCTGTCCGCGTATCTGTCTCTGTCTCTGTCTCTGTCTCTGTCTCTGTCTCCGTCTCAGTCTCTGTCTCTGTCTCCGTCTCTCTCTCTGTCCGCGTATCTGTCTCTGTCTCTGTTTCTGTCTCTGTCTCTGTCTCTGTCTCTGTCTCTGTCTCTGTCTCTGTCTCCGTCTCTGTCTCTGTCTCTGTCTCTGTCTCTGTCTCTGTCTCTGTCTCAGTCTCTGTCTCTGTCTCTGTCTCTGTCTCCGTCTCAGTCTCTGTCTCTGTCTCCGTCTCTCTCTCTGTCTCTGTCTCTGTCTCTATCTCTGTCTCTGTCTCTGTCTCTGTCGCTGTCGCTGTCTCTGCCTCTGTCTCTGTCCCCGTATCTGTCTCTGTCTCTGTTTCTGTATCTGTCTCTGTCTCTATCTCTGTCTCTGTCTCTGTCTCTGTCTCTGTATCTGTCTGTGTCTCTGTCTCTGTCTCCGTCCCTGTCTCTGCCGCTGTCTCTGTCTCCGTCTCCGTCTCAGTCTCTGTCTCTGCCTCTGCCTCTGTCTCTATCTCTGTCTCTGTCTCTGTCTCTGTCTCTATCTCTGTCTCTGTCTCTGTCTCTGTCTCTTTCTCTGTCTCTGTCTCTGTCTCTGTCTCTGTCTCTGTCTCTGTCTCTGTCTCTGTCTCTGTCTCTGTCTCTATCTCCGTCTCTTCCTCTGTCTGTGTCTCTGTCTCTGACTCTGTCTCTGTCTCTGTCTCCGTCTCTGTCCCTGGCTCTGTCTCTGTCTCTGACTCTGTCTCTGTCTCTGTCTCTGTCTCTGTCTCTCTCTCTGTCTCTGTCTCTGTCGCTGTCTCTCCCTCTGTCTCTGTCTCTTTCTCTGTCTCTGTCTCTGTCTCTGTCTCTGTCTCTGTCTCTGTCTCTGTCTCTGTCTCCGTCTCTGTCTCTGTCTCTGTCTCTGTCTCTGTCTCTGTCTCTGTCTCAGTCTCTGTCTCTGTCTCTGTCTCTGTCTCCGTCTCAGTCTCTGTCTCTGTCTCCGTCTCTCTCTCTGTCCGCGTATCTGTCCCTGTCTCTGTTTCTGTCTCTGTCTCTGTCTCTGTCTCTGTCTCTGTCTCTGTCTCTGTCTCCGTCTCTGTCTCTGTCTCTGTCTCTGTCTCTGTCTCTGTCTCTGTCGCTGTCTCTCCCTCAGTCTCTGTCTCTGTCTCTGTCCCTGGCTCTGTCTCTGCCTCTGTCTCTGTCTCTGTATCTGTCTGTGTCTGTGTCTTTGTCTCTGCCTCTGTCGCTGTCTCTGCCTCTGTCTCTGTCCCCGTATCTGTCCCTGTCTCTGTTTCTGTCTCTGTCTCTGTCTCTGTCTCTGTCTCTGTCTCCGTCTCTGTCTCTGTCTCTGTCTCTGTCGCTGTCTCTCCCTCAGTCTCTGTCTCTGTCTCTGTCCCTGGCTCTGTCTCTGTCTCTGTATCTGTCTGTGTCTGTGTCTTTGTCTCTGCCTCTGTCGCTGTCTCTGCCTCTGTCTCTGTCCCCGTATCTGTCCCTGTCTCTGTTTCTGTCTCTGTCTCTGTCTCTGTCTCTGTCTCTGTCTCCGTCTCTGTCTCTGTCTCGGTCTCTGTCGCTGTCTCTCCCTCAGTCTCTGTCTCTGTCTCTGTCCCTGGCTCTGTCTCTGCCTCTGTCTCCGTCTTTGTCCCTGTCTCTGCCTCTGTCTCTGTCTCTGTCTCTGTCTTTGTCTCCGTCTCTGTCTCCGTCTCTGTCTCTGTCTCTGTCTCTATCTCCGTCTCTGTCTCTGTATCTGTCTGTGTCTGTGTCTTTGTCTCTGCCTCTGTCGCTGTCTCTGCCTCTGTCTCTGTCCCCGGATCTGTCCCTGTCTCTGTTTCTGTCTCTGTCTCTGTCTCTGTCTCTGTCTCTGTCTCTGTCTCCGTCTCTGTCTCTGTCTCTGTCTCTGTCGCTGTCTCTCCCTCAGTCTCTGTCTCTGTCTCTGTCCCTGGCTCTGTCTCTGCCTCTGTCTCCGTCTTTGTCCCTGTCTCTGCCTCTGTCTCTGTCTCTGTCTCTGTCTCTGCCTCTGCCTCTGTCTCTATCTCTGTCTCTGTCTCTGTCTCTGCCTCTGTCTCTGTCTCTGTCTCTGTCCCTGGCTCTGTCTCTGCCTCTGTCTCCGCCTTTGTCCCTGTCTCTGCCTCTGTCTCTGTCTCTGTCTCTGTCTCTGCCTCTGCCTCTGTCTCTATCTCTGTCTCTGTCTCTGTCTCTGCCACAGTCTCCGTCTCAGTCTCTGTCTCTGTCTCCGTCTCTCTCTCTGTCCGCGTATCTGTCTCTGTCTCTGTTTCTGTCTCTGTCTCTGTCTCTGTCTCTGTCTCTGTCTCTGTGTCTGTCTCTGTCTCTGTCTCCGTCTCTGTCTCTGTCTCTGTCTCCGTCTCTGTCTCTGTCTCTGTCTCTGTCTCTGTCTCTGTCTCTGTCTCTGTCTCTGTCTCTGTCTCTGTCTCTGTCTCTGTCTCTGTCTCTGTCTCTGTCTCTGTCTCTGTCTCTGTCTCTGTCTCTGTCTCTGTCTCTGTCTCTGTCTCTGTCTCTGTCTCTGTCTCTGTCTCTGTCTCTGTCTCTGTCTCTGTCTCTGTCTCTGTCTCTGTCTCTGTCTCTGTCTCTGTCTCTGTCTCTGTCTCTGTCTCTGTCTCTGTCTCTGTCTCTGTCTCTGTCTCTGTCTCTGTCTCTGTCTCTGTCTCTGTCTCTGTCGCTGTCCCTCCCTCTGTCTCTGTCTCTGTCTCTGTCTCTGTCTGTGTCTCTGTCTCTGTGTCTATATTACACTCTGTCTCCGTCTTTGCCTTCGTCTTTGTCTCCGTCTTTGTGCCTGTCTTTGTCTCCGTATTTGTATCCGTCTGTGTAACCATCTTTGTCTCCGTCTTTGTCTCCGTCTTTGCCTCCGTCTTTGTCTTCGTCTTAGTCTCCGTCTTTGTCTCTGTCTTTGTCTCCGTCTTTGTGCCTGTCTTTGTCTCCATATTTGTCACCGCCTTTGTCTCTGTATTTGTCTCCGTCTGTGTCTCCATATTTGTCTCCGTCTTTGTCTCCGTCTTTGCCTCCGTCTTTGTCTACGTCTCCGTCTCTGTCTCTGTCTCTGTCTCTGTCTCTGTCTCTGTCTCTGTCTCTGTATCTGTCTCTGTCTCTGTCTCCGTCTCTGTCTCTGTCCCTGTCTCTGTCTCCGTCTCCGTCTTTGTCTCTGTCTCTGTCTCTGTCTCTGGCTCCATCTCTGTCTCTGTCTCAGTCTCAGTCTCTGTCTCTGTCTCAGTCTCAGTCTCTGTCTCTGTCTCTGTCTCTGTCTCCATCTCTGTCTCTGTCTCTGTCTCTGTCTCTGCCTCTGTTTCTGTCTCTGTCTCTGTCTCTGCCTCTGTCTCTGTCTCTGGCTCCATCTCTGTCTCTGCCTCTGTCTCTGTCTCTGTCTCTGCCTCTGTCTCTGTCTCTGTCTCCGTCTCTGTCTCTGTCCCTATCTCTGTCTCTGTCTCTGTTCCCGTCTCTGTCTCCGCCTCTGCCTCTGTCTCTATCTCTGTCTCTGTCTCTGTCTCTGTCTCTATCTCTGACTCTGTCTCTGTCGCTGTCTCTGCCTCTGTCTCTGTCCCCGTATCTGTCTCTGTCTCTGTTTCTGTCTCTGTCTCTGTCTCTATCTCTGTCTCTGTCTCTGTCTCTGTCTCTGTCTCTGTATCTGTCTGTGTCTCTGTCTCTGTCTCTGTCGCTGCCTCTGCCTCTGTCTCTGTTCCCGTATCTGTCTCTGTCTCTGTCTCTGTCTCTGTCTCTGTCTCTGTCTCTATCTCTGTCTCTGTCTCTGTCTCTGTCTCTGTCTCTGTCTCTGTCTCTGTCTCTGTCTCCGTCTCTGTCTCTGTCTGTGTCTCTGTCTCTGTCTCTGTCTCTGTCTCTGTCTCTGTCTCTGTCTCTATGTCTGTCTCTGTCTCTGTCTCTTTCTATGTCTCTGTCTCTGTCTCTGTCTCTGTCTCTGTCTCTGTCTCTGTCTCTGTCTCTGTCTCCGTCTCTGTCTCTGTCTCTGGCTCTGTCTCTGTCTCTGTCTCAGTCTCTGTCTCTGTGTCTGTCTCTGTCTCTGTCTCTGTCTCTGTCTCTGTCTCTGTCTCTGTCTCTCTCTCTGTCTCTGTCTGTGTCGCTGTCTCTGACTCCGTCCCTGCCTCTGCCACTGTCTCTGTCTCCGTCTCCGTCTCAGTCTCTGTCTCTGCCTCCGTCTCTCTCTCTGTCCGCGTATCTGTCTCTGTCTCTGTTTCTGTCTCTGTCTCTGTCTCTGTCTCTGTCTCTGTCTCTGTCTCTGTCTCCGTCTCTGTCGCTGTCTCTGTCTCTGTCTCTGTCTCTGTCTCAGTCTCAGTCTCTGTCTCTGTCTCTGTCTCCGTCTCAGTCGCTGTCTCCGTCTCCGTCTCTCTCTCTGTCTCTGTCTCTGCCTCTGTCTCTGTCTCTGTTTCTGTCTCTGTCTCTGTCTCTGTCTCTGTCTCTGTCTCTGTCTCTGTCTCTGTCTCTGTCTCTGTCTCTGTCTCTGTCTCTGTCTCTGTCTCTGTCTCTGTCTCTGTCTCTGTCTCTGTCTCTGTCTCAGTCTCTGTCTCTGTCTCTGTCTCTGTCTCTGTCTCTGTCTCTGTCTCTGTCTCTGTCTCTGTCTCTCTCTCTGTCTCTGTCTGTGTCGCTGTCTCTGACTCCGTCCCTGCCTCTGCCACTGTCTCTGTCTCCGTCTCCGTCTCAGTCTCTGTCTCTGCCTCCGTCTCTCTCTCTGTCCGCGTATCTGTCTCTGTCTCTGTTTCTGTCTCTGTCTCTGTCTCTGTCTCTGTCTCTGTCTCTGTCTCTGTCTCTGTCTCTGTCTCTGTCTCTGTCTCTGTCTCTGTCTCTGTCTCTGTCTCTGTCTCTGTCTCTGTCTCTGTCTCTGTCTCTGTCTCTGTCTCTGTCTCTGTCTCTGTCTCTGTCTCTGTCTCTGTCGCTGTCCCTCCCTCTGTCTCTGTCTCTGTCTCTGTCCATGGCTCTGTCTCTGCCTCTGTCTCCGTCTCTGTTTCTGTCTCTGTCTCTGCCTCTGTCTCTGTCTCTGTCTCTGTCTCGGTCTCTGTCTCTGTCTCTGTCTCTATCTCCGTCTCTGTTTCTGTCTGTGACTCTGTCTCTGACTCTGTCTCTGTCTCTGTCTCCGTCTCTGTCTCTGTCTCTGTCTCTGTCTCTGTCTCTGTCTCTGTCTCTGTCTCTGTCTCTGTCGCTGTCCCTCCCTCTGTCTCTGTCTCTGTCTCTGTCCATGGCTCTGTCTCTGCCTCTGTCTCCGTCTCTGTTTCTGTCGCTGTCTCTCCCTCTGTCTCTGTCTCTGTCTCTGTCTCTGTCTGTGTCTCTGTCTCTGTGTCTATATTACACTCTGTCTCCGTCTTTGCCTTCGTCTTTGTCTCCGTCTTTGTGCCTGTCTTTGTCTCCGTATTTGTATCCGTCTGTGTAACCATCTTTGTCTCCGTCTTTGTCTCCGTCTTTGCCTCCGTCTTTGTCTTCGTCTTAGTCTCCGTCTTTGTCTCTGTCTTTGTCTCCGTCTTTGTGCCTGTCTTTGTCTCCATATTTGTCACCGCCTTTGTCTCTGTATTTGTCTCCGTCTGTGTCTCCATATTTGTCTCCGTCTTTGTCTCCGTCTTTGCCTCCGTCTTTGTCTACGTCTCCGTCTCTGTCTCTGTCTCTGTCTCTGTCTCTGTCTCTGTCTCTGTCTCTGTATCTGTCTCTGTCTCTGTCTCCGTCTCTGTCTCTGTCCCTGTCTCTGTCTCCGTCTCCGTCTTTGTCTCTGTCTCTGTCTCTGTCTCTGGCTCCATCTCTGTCTCTGTCTCAGTCTCAGTCTCTGTCTCTGTCTCAGTCTCAGTCTCTGTCTCTGTCTCTGTCTCTGTCTCCATCTCTGTCTCTGTCTCTGTCTCTGTCTCTGCCTCTGTTTCTGTCTCTGTCTCTGTCTCTGCCTCTGTCTCTGTCTCTGGCTCCATCTCTGTCTCTGCCTCTGTCTCTGTCTCTGTCTCTGCCTCTGTCTCTGTCTCTGTCTCCGTCTCTGTCTCTGTCCCTATCTCTGTCTCTGTCTCTGTTCCCGTCTCTGTCTCCGCCTCTGCCTCTGTCTCTATCTCTGTCTCTGTCTCTGTCTCTGTCTCTATCTCTGACTCTGTCTCTGTCGCTGTCTCTGCCTCTGTCTCTGTCCCCGTATCTGTCTCTGTCTCTGTTTCTGTCTCTGTCTCTGTCTCTATCTCTGTCTCTGTCTCTGTCTCTGTCTCTGTCTCTGTATCTGTCTGTGTCTCTGTCTCTGTCTCTGTCGCTGCCTCTGCCTCTGTCTCTGTTCCCGTATCTGTCTCTGTCTCTGTCTCTGTCTCTGTCTCTGTCTCTGTCTCTGTCTCTATCTCTGTCTCTGTCTCTGTCTCTGTCTCTGTCTCTGTCTCTGTCTCTGTCTCCGTCTCTGTCTCTGTCTGTGTCTCTGTCTCTGTCTCTGTCTCTGTCTCTGTCTCTGTCTCTGTCTCTGTCTCTGTCTCTGTCTCTGTCTCTGTCTCTGTCTCTGTCTCTGTCGCTGTCCCTCCCTCTGTCTCTGTCTCTGTCTCTGTCTCTGTCTCTCTCTCTGTCTCTGTCTGTGTCGCTGTCTCTGACTCCGTCCCTGCCTCTGCCACTGTCTCTGTCTCCGTCTCCGTCTCAGTCTCTGTCTCTGCCTCCGTCTCTCTCTCTGTCCGCGTATCTGTCTCTGTCTCTGTTTCTGTCTCTGTCTCTGTCTCTGTCTCTGTCTCTGTCTCTGTCTCTGTCTCCGTCTCCGTCGCTGTCTCTGTCTCTGTCTCTGTCTCTGTCTCTGTCTCTGTCTCTGTCTCTGTCTCTGTCTCTGTCTCTGTCTCTGTCTCTGTCTCTGTCTCTGTCTCTGTCTCTGTCTCTGTCTCTGTCTCTGTCTCTGTCTCTGTCTCTGTCTCTGTCTCTGTCTCTGTCTCTGTCTCTGTCTCTGTCTCTGTCTCTGTCTCTGTCTCTGTCTCTGTCTCTGTCTCTGTCTCTGTCTCTGTCTCTGTCTCTGTCTCTGTCGCTGTCCCTCCCTCTGTCTCTGTCTCTGTCTCTGTCTGTGTCTCTGTCTCTGTGTCTATATTACACTCTGTCTCCGTCTTTGCCTTCGTCTTTGTCTCCGTCTTTGTGCCTGTCTTTGTCTCCGTATTTGTATCCGTCTGTGTAACCATCTTTGTCTCCGTCTTTGTCTCCGTCTTTGCCTCCGTCTTTGTCTTCGTCTTAGTCTCCGTCTTTGTCTCTGTCTTTGTCTCCGTCTTTGTGCCTGTCTTTGTCTCCATATTTGTCACCGCCTTTGTCTCTGTATTTGTCTCCGTCTGTGTCTCCATATTTGTCTCCGTCTTTGTCTCCGTCTTTGCCTCCGTCTTTGTCTACGTCTCCGTCTCTGTCTCTGTCTCTGTCTCTGTCTCTGTCTCTGTCTCTGTCTCTGTCTCTGTATCTGTCTCTGTCTCTGTCTCCGTCTCTGTCTCTGTCCCTGTCTCTGTCTCCGTCTCCGTCTTTGTCTCTGTCTCTGTCTCTGTCTCTGGCTCCATCTCTGTCTCTGTCTCAGTCTCAGTCTCTGTCTCTGTCTCAGTCTCAGTCTCTGTCTCTGTCTCTGTCTCTGTCTCCATCTCTGTCTCTGTCTCTGTCTCTGTCTCTGCCTCTGTTTCTGTCTCTGTCTCTGTCTCTGCCTCTGTCTCTGTCTCTGGCTCCATCTCTGTCTCTGCCTCTGTCTCTGTCTCTGTCTCTGCCTCTGTCTCTGTCTCTGTCTCCGTCTCTGTCTCTGTCCCTATCTCTGTCTCTGTCTCTGTTCCCGTCTCTGTCTCCGCCTCTGCCTCTGTCTCTATCTCTGTCTCTGTCTCTGTCTCTGTCTCTATCTCTGACTCTGTCTCTGTCGCTGTCTCTGCCTCTGTCTCTGTCCCCGTATCTGTCTCTGTCTCTGTTTCTGTCTCTGTCTCTGTCTCTATCTCTGTCTCTGTCTCTGTCTCTGTCTCTGTCTCTGTATCTGTCTGTGTCTCTGTCTCTGTCTCTGTCGCTGCCTCTGCCTCTGTCTCTGTTCCCGTATCTGTCTCTGTCTCTGTCTCTGTCTCTGTCTCTGTCTCTGTCTCTATCTCTGTCTCTGTCTCTGTCTCTGTCTCTGTCTCTGTCTCTGTCTCTGTCTCCGTCTCTGTCTCTGTCTGTGTCTCTGTCTCTGTCTCTGTCTCTGTCTCTGTCTCTGTCTCTGTCCCTATGTCTGTCTCTGTCTCTGTCTCTTTCTATGTCTCTGTCTCTGTCTCTGTCTCTGTCTCTGTCTCTGTCTCTGTCTCTGTCTCCGTCTCTGTCTCTGTCTCTGGCTCTGTCTCTGTCTCTGTCTCAGTCTCTGTCTCTGTGTCTGTCTCTGTCTCTGTCTCTGTCTCTGTCTCTGTCTCTGTCTCTGTCTCTGTCTCTGTCTCTGTCTCTGTCGCTGTCCCTCCCTCTGTCTCTGTCTCTGTCTCTGTCTCTGTCTGTGTCTCTGTCTCTGTGTCTATATTACACTCTGTCTCCGTCTTTGCCTTCGTCTTTGTCTCCGCCTTTGTGCCTGTCTTTGTCTCCGTATTTGTATCCGTCTGTGTAACCATCTTTGTCTCCGTCTTTGTCTCCGTCTTTGCCTCCGTCTTTGTCTTCGTCTTAGTCTCCGTCTTTGTCTCTGTCTTTGTCTCCGTCTTTGTGCCTGTCTTTGTCTCCATATTTGTCACCGCCTTTGTCTCTGTATTTGTCTCCGTCTGTGTCTCCATATTTGTCTCCGTCTTTGTCTCCGTCTTTGCCTCCGTCTTTGTCTACGTCTCCGTCTCTGTCTCTGTCTCTGTCTCTGTCTCTGTCTCTGTCTCTGTCTCTGTATCTGTCTCTGTCTCTGTCTCCGTCTCTGTCTCTGTCCCTGTCTCTGTCTCCGTCTCCGTCTTTGTCTCTGTCTCTGTCTCTGTCTCTGGCTCCATCTCTGTCTCTGTCTCAGTCTCAGTCTCTGTCTCTGTCTCAGTCTCAGTCTCTGTCTCTGTCTCTGTCTCTGTCTCCATCTCTGTCTCTGTCTCTGTCTCTGTCTCTGCCTCTGTTTCTGTCTCTGTCTCTGTCTCTGCCTCTGTCTCTGTCTCTGGCTCCATCTCTGTCTCTGCCTCTGTCTCTGTCTCTGTCTCTGCCTCTGTCTCTGTCTCTGTCTCCGTCTCTGTCTCTGTCCCTATCTCTGTCTCTGTCTCTGTTCCCGTCTCTGTCTCCGCCTCTGCCTCTGTCTCTATCTCTGTCTCTGTCTCTGTCTCTGTCTCTATCTCTGACTCTGTCTCTGTCGCTGTCTCTGCCTCTGTCTCTGTCCCCGTATCTGTCTCTGTCTCTGTTTCTGTCTCTGTCTCTGTCTCTATCTCTGTCTCTGTCTCTGTCTCTGTCTCTGTCTCTGTATCTGTCTGTGTCTCTGTCTCTGTCTCTGTCGCTGCCTCTGCCTCTGTCTCTGTTCCCGTATCTGTCTCTGTCTCTGTCTCTGTCTCTGTCTCTGTCTCTGTCTCTATCTCTGTCTCTGTCTCTGTCTCTGTCTCTGTCTCTGTCTCTGTCTCTGTCTCCGTCTCTGTCTCTGTCTGTGTCTCTGTCTCTGTCTCTGTCTCTGTCTCTGTCTCTGTCTCTGTCTCTATGTCTGTCTCTGTCTCTGTCTCTTTCTATGTCTCTGTCTCTGTCTCTGTCTCTGTCTCTGTCTCTGTCTCTGTCTCTGTCTCTGTCTCTGTCTCTCTCTCTGTCTCTGTCTGTGTCGCTGTCTCTGACTCCGTCCCTGCCTCTGCCACTGTCTCTGTCTCCGTCTCCGTCTCAGTCTCTGTCTCTGCCTCCGTCTCTCTCTCTGTCCGCGTATCTGTCTCTGTCTCTGTTTCTGTCTCTGTCTCTGTCTCTGTCTCTGTCTCTGTCTCTGTCTCTGTCTCCGTCTCTGTCGCTGTCTCTGTCTCTGTCTCTGTCTCTGTCTCAGTCTCAGTCTCTGTCTCTGTCTCTGTCTCCGTCTCAGTCGCTGTCTCCGTCTCCGTCTCTCTCTCTGTCTCTGTCTCTGCCTCTGTCTCTGTCTCTGTTTCTGTCTCTGTCTCTGTCTCTGTCTCTGTCTCTGTCTCTGTCTCTGTCTCTGTCTCTGTCTCTGTCTCTGTCTCTGTCTCTGTCTCTGTCTCTGTCTCTGTCTCTGTCTCTGTCTCTGTCTCTGTCTCAGTCTCTGTCTCTGTCTCTGTCTCTGTCTCTGTCTCTGTCTCTGTCTCTGTCTCTGTCTCTGTCTCTCTCTCTGTCTCTGTCTGTGTCGCTGTCTCTGACTCCGTCCCTGCCTCTGCCACTGTCTCTGTCTCCGTCTCCGTCTCAGTCTCTGTCTCTGCCTCCGTCTCTCTCTCTGTCCGCGTATCTGTCTCTGTCTCTGTTTCTGTCTCTGTCTCTGTCTCTGTCTCTGTCTCTGTCTCTGTCTCTGTCTCTGTTTCCGTCTCTGTCTCTGTCTCCGTCTCAGTCTCTGTCTCTGTCTCCGTCTCTCTCTCTGTCCGCGTATCTGTCTCTGTCTCTGTTTCTGTCTCTGTCTCTGTCTCTGTCTCTGTCTCTGTCTCTGTCTCTGTCTCTGTCTCCGTCTCTGTCTCTGTCTCTGTCTCTGTCTCTGTCTCTGTCTCTGTCTCTGTCTCAGTCTCTGTCTCTGTCTCTGTCTCTGTCTCTGTCTCTGTCTCTGTCTCTGTCTCTGTCTCTGTCTCTGTCTCTGTCTCTGTCTCTGTCTCTGTCTCTGTCTCTGTCTCTGTCTCTGTCTCTGTCTCTGTCTCTGTCTCTGTCTCTGTCTCTGTCTCTGTCTCTGTCTCTGTCTCCGTCTCCGTCTCTGTCTCTGTCTCTGTCTCTGTCTCTGTCTCTGTCTCTGTCTCTGTCTCAGTCTCTGTCTCTGTCTCTGTCTCTGTCTCTGTCTCTGTCTCTGTCTCTGTCTCTGTCTCTGTCTCTGTCTCTGTCTCTGTCTCTGTCTCTGTCTCTGTCTCTGTCTCTGTCTCTGTCTCTGTCTCTGTCTCTGTCTCTGTCTCTGTCTCTGTCTCTGTCTCTGTCTCTGTCTCTGTCTCTGTCTCTGTCTCTGTCTCTGTCTCTGTCTCTGTCTCTGTCGCTGTCCCTCCCTCTGTCTCTGTCTCTGTCTCTGTCCATGGCTCTGTCTCTGCCTCTGTCTCCGTCTCTGTTTCTGTCTCTGTCTCTGCCTCTGTCTCTGTCTCTGTCTCTGTCTCGGTCTCTGTCTCTGTCTCTGTCTCTATCTCCGTCTCTGTTTCTGTCTGTGACTCTGTCTCTGACTCTGTCTCTGTCTCTGTCTCCGTCTCTGTCTCTGTCTCTGTCTCTGTCTCTGTCTCTGTCTCTGTCTCTGTCTCTGTCTCTGTCTCTGTCGCTGTCCCTCCCTCTGTCTCTGTCTCTGTCTCTGTCCATGGCTCTGTCTCTGCCTCTGTCTCCGTCTCTGTTTCTGTCGCTGTCTCTCCCTCTGTCTCTGTCTCTGTCTCTGTCTCTGTCTGTGTCTCTGTCTCTGTGTCTATATTACACTCTGTCTCCGTCTTTGCCTTCGTCTTTGTCTCCGTCTTTGTGCCTGTCTTTGTCTCCGTATTTGTATCCGTCTGTGTAACCATCTTTGTCTCCGTCTTTGTCTCCGTCTTTGCCTCCGTCTTTGTCTTCGTCTTAGTCTCCGTCTTTGTCTCTGTCTTTGTCTCCGTCTTTGTGCCTGTCTTTGTCTCCATATTTGTCACCGCCTTTGTCTCTGTATTTGTCTCCGTCTGTGTCTCCATATTTGTCTCCGTCTTTGTCTCCGTCTTTGCCTCCGTCTTTGTCTACGTCTCCGTCTCTGTCTCTGTCTCTGTCTCTGTCTCTGTCTCTGTCTCTGTCTCTGTATCTGTCTCTGTCTCTGTCTCCGTCTCTGTCTCTGTCCCTGTCTCTGTCTCCGTCTCCGTCTTTGTCTCTGTCTCTGTCTCTGTCTCTGGCTCCATCTCTGTCTCTGTCTCAGTCTCAGTCTCTGTCTCTGTCTCAGTCTCAGTCTCTGTCTCTGTCTCTGTCTCTGTCTCCATCTCTGTCTCTGTCTCTGTCTCTGTCTCTGCCTCTGTTTCTGTCTCTGTCTCTGTCTCTGCCTCTGTCTCTGTCTCTGGCTCCATCTCTGTCTCTGCCTCTGTCTCTGTCTCTGTCTCTGCCTCTGTCTCTGTCTCTGTCTCCGTCTCTGTCTCTGTCCCTATCTCTGTCTCTGTCTCTGTTCCCGTCTCTGTCTCCGCCTCTGCCTCTGTCTCTATCTCTGTCTCTGTCTCTGTCTCTGTCTCTATCTCTGACTCTGTCTCTGTCGCTGTCTCTGCCTCTGTCTCTGTCCCCGTATCTGTCTCTGTCTCTGTTTCTGTCTCTGTCTCTGTCTCTATCTCTGTCTCTGTCTCTGTCTCTGTCTCTGTCTCTGTATCTGTCTGTGTCTCTGTCTCTGTCTCTGTCGCTGCCTCTGCCTCTGTCTCTGTTCCCGTATCTGTCTCTGTCTCTGTCTCTGTCTCTGTCTCTGTCTCTGTCTCTGTCTCTATCTCTGTCTCTGTCTCTGTCTCTGTCTCTGTCTCTGTCTCTGTCTCTGTCTCCGTCTCTGTCTCTGTCTGTGTCTCTGTCTCTGTCTCTGTCTCTGTCTCTGTCGCTGTCCCTCCCTCTGTCTCTGTCTCTGTCTCTGTCTCTGTCTCTCTCTCTGTCTCTGTCTGTGTCGCTGTCTCTGACTCCGTCCCTGCCTCTGCCACTGTCTCTGTCTCCGTCTCCGTCTCAGTCTCTGTCTCTGCCTCCGTCTCTCTCTCTGTCCGCGTATCTGTCTCTGTCTCTGTTTCTGTCTCTGTCTCTGTCTCTGTCTCTGTCTCTGTCTCTGTCTCCGTCTCTGTCGCTGTCTCTGTCTCTGTCTCTGTCTCTCCCTCTGTCTCTGTCTCTGTCTCTGTCTCTGTCTCTGTCTCTGTCTCTGTCTCTGTCTCTGTCTCCGTCTCCGTCTCTGTCTCTGTCTCTGTCTCTGTCTCTGTCTCTGTCTCTGTCTCTGTCTCAGTCTCTGTCTCTGTCTCTGTCTCTGTCTCTGTCTCTGTCTCTGTCTCTGTCTCTGTCTCTGTCTCTGTCTCTGTCTCTGTCTCTGTCTCTGTCTCTGTCTCTGTCTCTGTCTCTGTCTCTGTCTCTGTCTCTGTCTCTGTCTCTGTCTCTGTCTCTGTCTCTGTCTCTGTCTCTGTCTCTGTCTCTGTCTCTGTCTCTGTCTCTGTCTCTGTCGCTGTCCCTCCCTCTGTCTCTGTCTCTGTCTCTGTCCATGGCTCTGTCTCTGCCTCTGTCTCCGTCTCTGTTTCTGTCTCTGTCTCTGCCTCTGTCTCTGTCTCTGTCTCTGTCTCGGTCTCTGTCTCTGTCTCTGTCTCTATCTCCGTCTCTGTTTCTGTCTGTGACTCTGTCTCTGACTCTGTCTCTGTCTCTGTCTCCGTCTCTGTCTCTGTCTCTGTCTCTGTCTCTGTCTCTGTCTCTGTCTCTGTCTCTGTCTCTGTCTCTGTCGCTGTCCCTCCCTCTGTCTCTGTCTCTGTCTCTGTCCATGGCTCTGTCTCTGCCTCTGTCTCCGTCTCTGTTTCTGTCGCTGTCTCTCCCTCTGTCTCTGTCTCTGTCTCTGTCTCTGTCTGTGTCTCTGTCTCTGTGTCTATATTACACTCTGTCTCCGTCTTTGCCTTCGTCTTTGTCTCCGTCTTTGTGCCTGTCTTTGTCTCCGTATTTGTATCCGTCTGTGTAACCATCTTTGTCTCCGTCTTTGTCTCCGTCTTTGCCTCCGTCTTTGTCTTCGTCTTAGTCTCCGTCTTTGTCTCTGTCTTTGTCTCCGTCTTTGTGCCTGTCTTTGTCTCCATATTTGTCACCGCCTTTGTCTCTGTATTTGTCTCCGTCTGTGTCTCCATATTTGTCTCCGTCTTTGTCTCCGTCTTTGCCTCCGTCTTTGTCTACGTCTCCGTCTCTGTCTCTGTCTCTGTCTCTGTCTCTGTCTCTGTCTCTGTCTCTGTATCTGTCTCTGTCTCTGTCTCCGTCTCTGTCTCTGTCCCTGTCTCTGTCTCCGTCTCCGTCTTTGTCTCTGTCTCTGTCTCTGTCTCTGGCTCCATCTCTGTCTCTGTCTCAGTCTCAGTCTCTGTCTCTGTCTCAGTCTCAGTCTCTGTCTCTGTCTCTGTCTCTGTCTCCATCTCTGTCTCTGTCTCTGTCTCTGTCTCTGCCTCTGTTTCTGTCTCTGTCTCTGTCTCTGCCTCTGTCTCTGTCTCTGGCTCCATCTCTGTCTCTGCCTCTGTCTCTGTCTCTGTCTCTGCCTCTGTCTCTGTCTCTGTCTCCGTCTCTGTCTCTGTCCCTATCTCTGTCTCTGTCTCTGTTCCCGTCTCTGTCTCCGCCTCTGCCTCTGTCTCTATCTCTGTCTCTGTCTCTGTCTCTGTCTCTATCTCTGACTCTGTCTCTGTCGCTGTCTCTGCCTCTGTCTCTGTCCCCGTATCTGTCTCTGTCTCTGTTTCTGTCTCTGTCTCTGTCTCTATCTCTGTCTCTGTCTCTGTCTCTGTCTCTGTCTCTGTATCTGTCTGTGTCTCTGTCTCTGTCTCTGTCGCTGCCTCTGCCTCTGTCTCTGTTCCCGTATCTGTCTCTGTCTCTGTCTCTGTCTCTGTCTCTGTCTCTGTCTCTGTCTCTATCTCTGTCTCTGTCTCTGTCTCTGTCTCTGTCTCTGTCTCTGTCTCTGTCTCCGTCTCTGTCTCTGTCTGTGTCTCTGTCTCTGTCTCTGTCTCTGTCTCTGTCGCTGTCCCTCCCTCTGTCTCTGTCTCTGTCTCTGTCTCTGTCTCTCTCTCTGTCTCTGTCTGTGTCGCTGTCTCTGACTCCGTCCCTGCCTCTGCCACTGTCTCTGTCTCCGTCTCCGTCTCAGTCTCTGTCTCTGCCTCCGTCTCTCTCTCTGTCCGCGTATCTGTCTCTGTCTCTGTTTCTGTCTCTGTCTCTGTCTCTGTCTCTGTCTCTGTCTCTGTCTCCGTCTCTGTCGCTGTCTCTGTCTCTGTCTCTGTCTCTGTCTCTGTCTCTGTCTCTGTCTCTGTCTCTGTCTCTGTCTCTGTCTCTGTCTCTGTCTCTGTCTCTGTCTCTGTCTCTGTCTCTGTCTCTGTCTCTGTCTCTGTCTCTGTCTCTGTCTCTGTCTCTGTCTCTGTCTCTGTATCTGTCTCTGTCTCTGTCTCCGTCTCTGTCTCTGTCCCTGTCTCTGTCTCCGTCTCCGTCTTTGTCTCTGTCTCTGTCTCTGTCTCTGGCTCCATCTCTGTCTCTGTCTCAGTCTCAGTCTCTGTCTCTGTCTCAGTCTCAGTCTCTGTCTCTGTCTCTGTCTCTGTCTCCATCTCTGTCTCTGTCTCTGTCTCTGTCTCTGCCTCTGTTTCTGTCTCTGTCTCTGTCTCTGCCTCTGTCTCTGTCTCTGGCTCCATCTCTGTCTCTGCCTCTGTCTCTGTCTCTGTCTCTGCCTCTGTCTCTGTCTCTGTCTCCGTCTCTGTCTCTGTCCCTATCTCTGTCTCTGTCTCTGTTCCCGTCTCTGTCTCCGCCTCTGCCTCTGTCTCTATCTCTGTCTCTGTCTCTGTCTCTGTCTCTATCTCTGACTCTGTCTCTGTCGCTGTCTCTGCCTCTGTCTCTGTCCCCGTATCTGTCTCTGTCTCTGTTTCTGTCTCTGTCTCTGTCTCTATCTCTGTCTCTGTCTCTGTCTCTGTCTCTGTCTCTGTATCTGTCTGTGTCTCTGTCTCTGTCTCTGTCGCTGCCTCTGCCTCTGTCTCTGTTCCCGTATCTGTCTCTGTCTCTGTCTCTGTCTCTGTCTCTGTCTCTGTCTCTATCTCTGTCTCTGTCTCTGTCTCTGTCTCTGTCTCTGTCTCTGTCTCTGTCTCCGTCTCTGTCTCTGTCTGTGTCTCTGTCTCTGTCTCTGTCTCTGTCTCTGTCTCTGTCTCTGTCCCTATGTCTGTCTCTGTCTCTGTCTCTTTCTATGTCTCTGTCTCTGTCTCTGTCTCTGTCTCTGTCTCTGTCTCTGTCTCTGTCTCCGTCTCTGTCTCTGTCTCTGGCTCTGTCTCTGTCTCTGTCTCAGTCTCTGTCTCTGTGTCTGTCTCTGTCTCTGTCTCTGTCTCTGTCTCTGTCTCTGTCTCTGTCTCTGTCTCTCTCTCTGTCTCTGTCTGTGTCGCTGTCTCTGACTCCGTCCCTGCCTCTGCCACTGTCTCTGTCTCCGTCTCCGTCTCAGTCTCTGTCTCTGCCTCCGTCTCTCTCTCTGTCTGCGTATCTGTCTCTGTCTCTGTTTCTGTCTCTGTCTCTGTCTCTGTCTCTGTCTCTGTCTCTGTCTCTGTCTCCGTCTCTGTCGCTGTCTCTGTCTCTGTCTCTGTCTCTGTCTCAGTCTCAGTCTCTGTCTCCGTCTCAGTCGCTGTCTCCGTCTCCGTCTCTCTCTCTGTCTCTGTCTCTGCCTCTGTCTCTGTCTCTGTTTCTGTCTCTGTCTCTGTCTCTGTCTCTGTCTCTGTCTCTGTCTCTGTCTCTGTCTCTGTCTCTGTCTCTGTCTCTGTCTCTGTCTCTGTCTCTGTCTCTGTCTCTGTCTCTGTCTCTGTCTCTGTCTCTGTCTCTGTCTCTGTCTCTGTCTCTGTCTCTGTCTCTGTCTCTGTCTCTGTCTCTGTCGCTGTCCCTCCCTCTGTCTCTGTCTCTGTCTCTGTCCATGGCTCTGTCTCTGCCTCTGTCTCCGTCTCTGTTTCTGTCGCTGTCTCTCCCTCTGTCTCCGTCTCTGTCTCTGTCCCTATCTCTGTCTCTGTCTCTGTTCCCGTCTCTGTCTCCGCCTCTGCCTCTGTCTCTATCTCTGTCTCTGTCTCTGTCTCTGTCTCTATCTCTGACTCTGTCTCTGTCGCTGTCTCTGCCTCTGTCTCTGTCCCCGTATCTGTCTCTGTCTCTGTTTCTGTCTCTGTCTCTGTCTCTATCTCTGTCTCTGTCTCTGTCTCTGTCTCTGTCTCTGTATCTGTCTGTGTCTCTGTCTCTGTCTCTGTCGCTGCCTCTGCCTCTGTCTCTGTTCCCGTATCTGTCTCTGTCTCTGTCTCTGTCTCTGTCTCTGTCTCTGTCTCTATCTCTGTCTCTGTCTCTGTCTCTGTCTCTGTCTCTGTCTCTGTCTCTGTCTCCGTCTCTGTCTCTGTCTGTGTCTCTGTCTCTGTCTCTGTCTCTGTCTCTGTCTCTGTCTCTGTCCCTATGTCTGTCTCTGTCTCTGTCTCTTTCTATGTCTCTGTCTCTGTCTCTGTCTCTGTCTCTGTCTCTGTCTCTGTCTCTGTCTCCGTCTCTGTCTCTGTCTCTGGCTCTGTCTCTGTCTCTGTCTCTGTCTCAGTCTCTGTCTCTGTGTCTGTCTCTGTCTCTGTCTCTGTCTCTGTCTCTGTCTCTGTCTCTGTCTCTCTCTCTGTCTCTGTCTGTGTCGCTGTCTCTGACTCCGTCCCTGCCTCTGCCACTGTCTCTGTCTCCGTCTCCGTCTCAGTCTCTGTCTCTGCCTCCGTCTCTCTCTCTGTCTGCGTATCTGTCTCTGTCTCTGTTTCTGTCTCTGTCTCTGTCTCTGTCTCTGTCTCTGTCTCTGTCTCTGTCTCCGTCTCTGTCGCTGTCTCTGTCTCTGTCTCTGTCTCTGTCTCAGTCTCAGTCTCTGTCTCTGTCTCTGTCTCCGTCTCAGTCGCTGTCTCCGTCTCCGTCTCTCTCTCTGTCTCTGTCTCTGCCTCTGTCTCTGTCTCTGTTTCTGTCTCTGTCTCTGTCTCTGTCTCTGTCTCTGTCTCTGTCTCTGTCTCTGTCTCTGTCTCTGTCTCTGTCTCTGTCTCTGTCTCTGTCTCTGTCTCTGTCTCTGTCTCTGTCTCTGTCTCTGTCTCTGTCTCTGTCTCTGTCTCTGTCTCTGTCTCTGTCTCTGTCTCTGTCTCTGTCTCTGTCTCTGTCTCTGTCTCTGTCTCTGTCTCTGTCGCTGTCCCTCCCTCTGTCTCTGTCTCTGTCTCTGTCCATGGCTCTGTCTCTGCCTCTGTCTCCGTCTCTGTTTCTGTCGCTGTCTCTCCCTCTGTCTCTGTCTCTGTCTCTGTCTCTGTCTGTGTCTCTGTCTCTGTGTCTATATTACACTCTGTCTCCGTCTTTGCCTTCGTCTTTGTCTCCGTCTTTGTGCCTGTCTTTGTCTCCGTATTTGTATCCGTCTGTGTAACCATCTTTGTCTCCGTCTTTGTCTCCGTCTTTGCCTCCGTCTTTGTCTTCGTCTTAGTCTCCGTCTTTGTCTCTGTCTTTGTCTCCGTCTTTGTGCCTGTCTTTGTCTCCATATTTGTCACCGCCTTTGTCTCTGTATTTGTCTCCGTCTTTGCCTCCGTCTTTGTCTACGTCTCCGTCTCTGTCTCTGTCTCTGTATCTGTCTCTGTCTCTGTCTCCGTCTCTGTCTCTGTCCCTGTCTCTGTCTCCGTCTCCGTCTTTGTCTCTGTCTCTGTCTCTGTCTCTGGCTCCATCTCTGTCTCTGTCTCAGTCTCAGTCTCTGTCTCTGTCTCAGTCTCAGTCTCTGTCTCTGTCTCTGTCTCTGTCTCCATCTCTGTCTCTGTCTCTGTCTCTGTCTCTGCCTCTGTTTCTGTCTCTGTCTCTGTCTCTGCCTCTGTCTCTGTCTCTGGCTCCATCTCTGTCTCTGCCTCTGTCTCTGTCTCTGTCTCTGCCTCTGTCTCTGTCTCTGTCTCCGTCTCTGTCTCTGTCCCTATCTCTGTCTCTGTCTCTGTTCCCGTCTCTGTCTCCGCCTCTGCCTCTGTCTCTATCTCTGTCTCTGTCTCTGTCTCTGTCTCTATCTCTGACTCTGTCTCTGTCGCTGTCTCTGCCTCTGTCTCTGTCCCCGTATCTGTCTCTGTCTCTGTTTCTGTCTCTGTCTCTGTCTCTATCTCTGTCTCTGTCTCTGTCTCTGTCTCTGTCTCTGTATCTGTCTGTGTCTCTGTCTCTGTCTCTGTCGCTGCCTCTGCCTCTGTCTCTGTTCCCGTATCTGTCTCTGTCTCTGTCTCTGTCTCTGTCTCTGTCTCTGTCTCTATCTCTGTCTCTGTCTCTGTCTCTGTCTCTGTCTCTGTCTCTGTCTCTGTCTCCGTCTCTGTCTCTGTCTGTGTCTCTGTCTCTGTCTCTGTCTCTGTCTCTGTCTCTGTCTCTGTCTCTGTCTCTGTCTCTGTCTCTGTCTCTGTCTCTGTCTCTGTCTCTGTCTCTGTCGCTGTCCCTCCCTCTGTCTCTGTCTCTGTCTCTGTCTCTGTCTCTCTCTCTGTCTCTGTCTGTGTCGCTGTCTCTGACTCCGTCCCTGCCTCTGCCACTGTCTCTGTCTCCGTCTCCGTCTCAGTCTCTGTCTCTGCCTCCGTCTCTCTCTCTGTCCGCGTATCTGTCTCTGTCTCTGTTTCTGTCTCTGTCTCTGTCTCTGTCTCTGTCTCTGTCTCTGTCTCTGTCCCCGTCTCTGTCGCTGTCTCTGTCTCTGTCTCTGTCTCTGTCTCTGTCTCTGTCTCTGTCTCTGTCTCTGTCTCTGTCTCTGTCTCTGTCTCTGTCTCTGTCTCTGTCTCTGTCTCTGTCTCTGTCTCTGTCTCTGTCTCTGTCTCTGTCTCTGTCTCTGTCTCTGTCTCTGTCTCTGTCTCTGTCTCTGTCTCTGTCTCTGTCTCTGTCTCTGTCTCTGTCTCTGTCGCTGTCCCTCCCTCTGTCTCTGTCTCTGTCTCTGTCTCTGTCTGTGTCTCTGTCTCTGTGTCTATATTACACTCTGTCTCCGTCTTTGCCTTCGTCTTTGTCTCCGTCTTTGTGCCTGTCTTTGTCTCCGTATTTGTATCCGTCTGTGTAACCATCTTTGTCTCCGTCTTTGTCTCCGTCTTTGCCTCCGTCTTTGTCTTCGTCTTAGTCTCCGTCTTTGTCTCTGTCTTTGTCTCCGTCTTTGTGCCTGTCTTTGTCTCCATATTTGTCACCGCCTTTGTCTCTGTATTTGTCTCCGTCTGTGTCTCCATACTTGTCTCCGTCTTTGTCTCCGTCTTTGCCTCCGTCTTTGTCTACGTCTCCGTCTCTGTCTCTGTCTCTGTCTCTGTCTCTGTCTCTGTCTCTGTCTCTGTATCTGTCTCTGTCTCTGTCTCCGTCTCTGTCTCTGTCCCTGTCTCTGTCTCCGTCTCCGTCTTTGTCTCTGTCTCTGTCTCTGTCTCTGGCTCCATCTCTGTCTCTGTCTCAGTCTCAGTCTCTGTCTCTGTCTCAGTCTCAGTCTCTGTCTCTGTCTCTGTCTCTGTCTCCATCTCTGTCTCTGTCTCTGTCTCTGTCTCTGCCTCTGTTTCTGTCTCTGTCTCTGTCTCTGCCTCTGTCTCTGTCTCTGGCTCCATCTCTGTCTCTGCCTCTGTCTCTGTCTCTGTCTCTGCCTCTGTCTCTGTCTCTGTCTCCGTCTCTGTCTCTGTCCCTATCTCTGTCTCTGTCTCTGTTCCCGTCTCTGTCTCCGCCTCTGCCTCTGTCTCTATCTCTGTCTCTGTCTCTGTCTCTGTCTCTATCTCTGACTCTGTCTCTGTCGCTGTCTCTGCCTCTGTCTCTGTCCCCGTATCTGTCTCTGTCTCTGTTTCTGTCTCTGTCTCTGTCTCTATCTGTGTCTCTGTCTCTGTCTCTGTCTCTGTCTCTGTATCTGTCTGTGTCTCTGTCTCTGTCTCTGTCGCTGCCTCTGCCTCTGTCTCTGTTCCCGTATCTGTCTCTGTCTCTGTCTCTGTCTCTGTCTCTGTCTCTGTCTCTATCTCTGTCTCTGTCTCTGTCTCTGTCTCTGTCTCTGTCTCTGTCTCTGTCTCCGTCTCTGTCTCTGTCTGTGTCTCTGTCTCTGTCTCTGTCTCTGTCTCTGTCTCTGTCTCTGTCTCTATGTCTGTCTCTGTCTCTGTCTCTTTCTATGTCTCTGTCTCTGTCTCTGTCTCTGTCTCTGTCTCTGTCTCTGTCTCTGTCTCCGTCTCTGTCTCTGTCTCTGGCTCTGTCTCTGTCTCTGTCTCAGTCTCTGTCTCTGTGTCTGTCTCTGTCTCTGTCTCTGTCTCTGTCTCTGTCTCTGTCTCTGTCTCTCTCTCTGTCTCTGTCTGTGTCACTGTCTCTGACTCCGTCCCTGCCTCTGCCACTGTCTCTGTCTCCGTCTCCGTCTCAGTCTCTGTCTCTGCCTCCGTCTCTCTCTCTGTCCGCGTATCTGTCTCTGTCTCTGTTTCTGTCTCTGTCTCTGTCTCTGTCTCTGTCTCTGTCTCTGTCTCTGTCTCCGTCTCTGTCGCTGTCTCTGTCTCTGTCTCTGTCTCTGTCTCAGTCTCAGTCTCTGTCTCTGTCTCTGTCTCCGTCTCAGTCGCTGTCTCCGTCTCCGTCTCTCTCTCTGTCTCTGTCTCTGCCTCTGTCTCTGTCTCTGTTTCTGTCTCTGTCTCTGTCTCTGTCTCTGTCTCTGTCTCTGTCTCTGTCTCTGTCTCTGTCTCTGTCTCTGTCTCTGTCTCTGTCTCTGTCTCTGTCTCTGTCTCTGTCTCTGTCTCTGTCTCTGTCTCTGTCTCTGTCTCTGTCTCTGTCTCTGTCTCTGTCTCTGTCTCTGTCTCTGTCTCTGTCTCTGTCTCTGTCTCTGTCTCTGTCTCTGTCTCTGTCTCTGTCTCTGTCGCTGTCCCTCCCTCTGTCTCTGTCTCTGTCTCTGTCCATGGCTCTGTCTCTGCCTCTGTCTCCGTCTCTGTTTCTGTCGCTGTCTCTCCCTCTGTCTCTGTCTCTGTCTCTGTCTCTGTCTGTGTCTCTGTCTCTGTGTCTATATTACACTCTGTCTCCGTCTTTGCCTTCGTCTTTGTCTCCGTCTTTGTGCCTGTCTTTGTCTCCGTATTTGTATCCGTCTGTGTAACCATCTTTGTCTCCGTCTTTGTCTCCGTCTTTGCCTCCGTCTTTGTCTTCGTCTTAGTCTCCGTCTTTGTCTCTGTCTTTGTCTCCGTCTTTGTGCCTGTCTTTGTCTCCATATCTGTCACCGCCTTTGTCTCTGTATTTGTCTCCGTCTGTGTCTCCATATTTGTCTCCGTCTTTGTCTCCGTCTTTGCCTCCGTCTTTGTCTACGTCTCCGTCTCTGTCTCTGTCTCTGTCTCTGTCTCTGTCTCTGTCTCTGTCTCTGTCTCTGTCTCTGTCTCCGTCTCTGTCTCTGTCTCTGTCTCTGTCTCTGTCTCTGTCTCTGTCTCTGTCTCTGTCTCTGTCTCTGTCTCTGTCTCTGTCTCTGTCTCTGTCTCTGTCTCTGTCTCTGTCTCTGTCTCTGTCTCTGTCTCAGTCTCTGTCTCTGTCTCTGTCTCTGTCTCTGTCTCTGTCTCTGTCTCTGTCTCTGTTCCCGTCTCTGTCTCCGCCTCTGCCTCTGTCTCTATCTCTGTCTCTGTCTCTGTCTCTGTCTCTATCTCTGACTCTGTCTCTGTCGCTGTCTCTGCCTCTGTCTCTGTCCCCGTATCTGTCTCTGTCTCTGTTTCTGTCTCTGTCTCTGTCTCTATCTCTGTCTCTGTCTCTGTCTCTGTCTCTGTCTCTGTATCTGTCTGTGTCTCTGTCTCTGTCTCTGTCGCTGCCTCTGCCTCTGTCTCTGTTCCCGTATCTGTCTCTGTCTCTGTCTCTGTCTCTGTCTCTGTCTCTGTCTCTATCTCTGTCTCTGTCTCTGTCTCTGTCTCTGTCTCTGTCTCTGTCTCTGTCTCCGTCTCTGTCTCTGTCTGTGTCTCTGTCTCTGTCTCTGTCTCTGTCTCTGTCTCTGTCTCTGTCTCTATGTCTGTCTCTGTCTCTGTCTCTTTCTATGTCTCTGTCTCTGTCTCTGTCTCTGTCTCTGTCTCTGTCTCTGTCTCTGTCTCCGTCTCTGTCTCTGTCTCTGGCTCTGTCTCTGTCTCTGTCTCAGTCTCTGTCTCTGTGTCTGTCTCTGTCTCTGTCTCTGTCTCTGTCTCTGTCTCTGTCTCTGTCTCTCTCTCTGTCTCTGTCTGTGTCGCTGTCTCTGACTCCGTCCCTGCCTCTGCCACTGTCTCTGTCTCCGTCTCCGTCTCAGTCTCTGTCTCTGCCTCCGTCTCTCTCTCTGTCCGCGTATCTGTCTCTGTCTCTGTTTCTGTCTCTGTCTCTGTCTCTGTCTCTGTCTCTGTCTCTGTCTCTGTCTCCGTCTCTGTCGCTGTCTCTGTCTCTGTCTCTGTCTCTCTCTCAGTCTCAGTCTCTGTCTCTGTCTCTGTCTCCGTCTCAGTCGCTGTCTCCGTCTCCGTCTCTCTCTCTGTCTCTGTCTCTGCCTCTGTCTCTGTCTCTGTTTCTGTCTCTGTCTCTGTCTCTGTCTCTGTCTCTGTCTCTGTCTCTGTCTCTGTCTCTGTCTCTGTCTCTGTCTCTGTCTCTGTCTCTGTCTCTGTCTCTGTCTCTGTCTCTGTCTCTGTCTCTGTCTCTGTCTCTGTCTCTGTCTCTGTCTCTGTCTCTGTCTCTGTCTCTGTCTCTGTCTCTGTCTCTGTCTCTGTCTCTGTCTCTGTCTCTGTCTCTGTCTCTGTCTCTGTCTCTGTCTCTGTCGCTGTCCCTCCCTCTGTCTCTGTCTCTGTCTCTGTCCATGGCTCTGTCTCTGCCTCTGTCTCCGTCTCTGTTTCTGTCGCTGTCTCTCCCTCTGTCTCTGTCTCTGTCTCTGTCTCTGTCTGTGTCTCTGTCTCTGTGTCTATATTACACTCTGTCTCCGTCTTTGCCTTCGTCTTTGTCTCCGTCTTTGTGCCTGTCTTTGTCTCCGTATTTGTATCCGTCTGTGTAACCATCTTTGTCTCCGTCTTTGTCTCCGTCTTTGCCTCCGTCTTTGTCTTCGTCTTAGTCTCCGTCTTTGTCTCTGTCTTTGTCTCCGTCTTTGTGCCTGTCTTTGTCTCCATATCTGTCACCGCCTTTGTCTCTGTATTTGTCTCCGTCTGTGTCTCCATATTTGTCTCCGTCTTTGTCTCCGTCTTTGCCTCCGTCTTTGTCTACGTCTCCGTCTCTGTCTCTGTCTCTGTCTCTGTCTCTGTCTCTGTCTCTGTCTCTGTCTCTGTCTCTGTCTCCGTCTCTGTCTCTGTCTCTGTCTCTGTCTCTGTCTCTGTCTCTGTCTCTGTCTCTGTCTCTGTCTCTGTCCCTGTCTCTGTCTCTGTCTCTGTCTCTGTCTCTGTCTCTGTCTCTGTCTCTGTCTCTGTCTCAGTCTCTGTCTCTGTCTCTGTCTCTGTCTCTGTCTCTGTCTCTGTCTCTGTCTCTGTCTCTCTCTCTGTCTCTGTCTGTGTCGCTGTCTCTGACTCCGTCCCTGCCTCTGCCACTGTCTCTGTCTCCGTCTCCGTCTCAGTCTCTGTCTCTGCCTCCGTCTCTCTCTCTGTCCGCGTATCTGTCTCTGTCTCTGTTTCTGTCTCTGTCTCTGTCTCTGTCTCTGTCTCTGTCTCTGTCTCTGTCTCCGTCTCTGTCTCTGTCTCCGTCTCAGTCTCTGTCTCTGTCTCCGTCTCTCTCTCTGTCCGCGTATCTGTCTCTGTCTCTGTTTCTGTCTCTGTCTCTGTCTCTGTCTCTGTCTCTGTCTCTGTCTCTGTCTCCGTCTCTGTCTCTGTCTCTGTCTCTGTCTCTGTCTCTGTCTCTGTCTCAGTCTCTGTCTCTGTCTCTGTCTCTGTCTCTGTCTCTGTCTCTGTCTCTGTCTCTGTCTCTGTCTCTGTCTCTGTCTCTGTCTCTGTCTCTGTCTCTGTCTCTGTCTCTGTCTCTGTCTCTGTCTCTGTCTCTGTCTCTGTCTCTGTCTCTGTCTCTGTCTCTGTCTCTGTCTCTGTCTCTGTCTCTGTCTCTGTCTCTGTCTCTGTCTCTGTCTCTGTCTCTGTCTCTGTCTCTGTCTCTGTCTCTGTCTCTGTCGCTGTCCCTCCCTCTGTCTCTGTCTCTGTCTCTGTCCATGGCTCTGTCTCTGCCTCTGTCTCCGTCTCTGTTTCTGTCTCTGTCTCTGCCTCTGTCTCTGTCTCTGTCTCTGTCTCGGTCTCTGTCTCTGTCTCTGTCTCTATCTCCGTCTCTGTTTCTGTCTGTGACTCTGTCTCTGACTCTGTCTCTGTCTCTGTCTCCGTCTCTGTCTCTGTCTCTGTCTCTGTCTCTGTCTCTGTCTCTGTCTCTGTCTCTGTCTCTGTCGCTGTCCCTCCCTCTGTCTCTGTCTCTGTCTCTGTCCATGGCTCTGTCTCTGCCTCTGTCTCCGTCTCTGTTTCTGTCGCTGTCTCTCCCTCTGTCTCTGTCTCTGTCTCTGTCTCTGTCTGTGTCTCTGTCTCTGTGTCTATATTACACTCTGTCTCCGTCTTTGCCTTCGTCTTTGTCTCCGTCTTTGTGCCTGTCTTTGTCTCCGTATTTGTATCCGTCTGTGTAACCATCTTTGTCTCCGTCTTTGTCTCCGTCTTTGCCTCCGTCTTTGTCTTCGTCTTAGTCTCCGTCTTTGTCTCTGTCTTTGTCTCCGTCTTTGTGCCTGTCTTTGTCTCCATATTTGTCACCGCCTTTGTCTCTGTATTTGTCTCCGTCTGTGTCTCCATATTTGTCTCCGTCTTTGTCTCCGTCTTTGCCTCCGTCTTTGTCTACGTCTCCGTCTCTGTCTCTGTCTCTGTCTCTGTCTCTGTCTCTGTCTCTGTCTCTGTCTCTGTATCTGTCTCTGTCTCTGTCTCCGTCTCTGTCTCTGTCCCTGTCTCTGTCTCCGTCTCCGTCTTTGTCTCTGTCTCTGTCTCTGTCTCTGGCTCCATCTCTGTCTCTGTCTCAGTCTCAGTCTCTGTCTCTGTCTCTGTCTCTGTCTCTGTCTCTGTCTCTGTCTCTGTCTCTGTCTCTGTCTCTGTCTCTGTCTCTGTCTCTGTCTCTGTCTCTGTCTCTGTCTCTGTCTCTGTCTCTGTCTCTGTCTCTGTCTCTGTCTCTGTCTCTGTCTCTGTCTCTGTCTCTGTCTCTGTCTCTGTCTCTGTCTCTGTCGCTGTCCCTCCCTCTGTCTCTGTCTCTGTCTCTGTCCATGGCTCTGTCTCTGCCTCTGTCTCCGTCTCTGTTTCTGTCTCTGTCTCTGCCTCTGTCTCTGTCTCTGTCTCTGTCTCGGTCTCTGTCTCTGTCTCTGTCTCTATCTCCGTCTCTGTTTCTGTCTGTGACTCTGTCTCTGACTCTGTCTCTGTCTCTGTCTCCGTCTCTGTCTCTGTCTCTGTCTCTGTCTCTGTCTCTGTCTCTGTCTCTGTCTCTGTCTCTGTCGCTGTCCCTCCCTCTGTCTCTGTCTCTGTCTCTGTCCATGGCTCTGTCTCTGCCTCTGTCTCCGTCTCTGTTTCTGTCGCTGTCTCTCCCTCTGTCTCTGTCTCTGTCTCTGTCTCTGTCTGTGTCTCTGTCTCTGTGTCTATATTACACTCTGTCTCCGTCTTTGCCTTCGTCTTTGTCTCCGTCTTTGTGCCTGTCTTTGTCTCCGTATTTGTATCCGTCTGTGTAACCATCTTTGTCTCCGTCTTTGTCTCCGTCTTTGCCTCCGTCTTTGTCTTCGTCTTAGTCTCCGTCTTTGTCTCTGTCTTTGTCTCCGTCTTTGTGCCTGTCTTTGTCTCCATATTTGTCACCGCCTTTGTCTCTGTATTTGTCTCCGTCTGTGTCTCCATATTTGTCTCCGTCTTTGTCTCCGTCTTTGCCTCCGTCTTTGTCTACGTCTCCGTCTCTGTCTCTGTCTCTGTCTCTGTCTCTGTCTCTGTCTCTGTCTCTGTCTCTGTATCTGTCTCTGTCTCTGTCTCCGTCTCTGTCTCTGTCCCTGTCTCTGTCTCCGTCTCCGTCTTTGTCTCTGTCTCTGTCTCTGTCTCTGGCTCCATCTCTGTCTCTGTCTCAGTCTCAGTCTCTGTCTCTGTCTCAGTCTCAGTCTCTGTCTCTGTCTCTGTCTCTGTCTCCATCTCTGTCTCTGTCTCTGTCTCTGTCTCTGCCTCTGTTTCTGTCTCTGTCTCTGTCTCTGCCTCTGTCTCTGTCTCTGGCTCCATCTCTGTCTCTGCCTCTGTCTCTGTCTCTGTCTCTGCCTCTGTCTCTGTCTCTGTCTCCGTCTCTGTCTCTGTCCCTATCTCTGTCTCTGTCTCTGTTCCCGTCTCTGTCTCCGCCTCTGCCTCTGTCTCTATCTCTGTCTCTGTCTCTGTCTCTGTCTCTATCTCTGACTCTGTCTCTGTCGCTGTCTCTGCCTCTGTCTCTGTCCCCGTATCTGTCTCTGTCTCTGTTTCTGTCTCTGTCTCTGTCTCTATCTCTGTCTCTGTCTCTGTCTCTGTCTCTGTCTCTGTATCTGTCTGTGTCTCTGTCTCTGTCTCTGTCGCTGCCTCTGCCTCTGTCTCTGTTCCCGTATCTGTCTCTGTCTCTGTCTCTGTCTCTGTCTCTGTCTCTGTCTCTATCTCTGTCTCTGTCTCTGTCTCTGTCTCTGTCTCTGTCTCTGTCTCTGTCTCCGTCTCTGTCTCTGTCTGTGTCTCTGTCTCTGTCTCTGTCTCTGTCTCTGTCTCTGTCTCTATGTCTGTCTCTGTCTCTGTCTCTTTCTATGTCTCTGTCTCTGTCTCTGTCTCTGTCTCTGTCTCTGTCTCTGTCTCCGTCTCTGTCTCTGTCTCTGGCTCTGTCTCTGTCTCTGTCTCAGTCTCTGTCTCTGTCTCTGTCTCTGTCTCTGTCTCTGTCTCTGTCTCTGTCTCTGTCTCTGTCTCTCTCTCTGTCTCTGTCTGTGTCGCTGTCTCTGACTCCGTCCCTGCCTCTGCCACTGTCTCTGTCTCCGTCTCCGTCTCAGTCTCTGTCTCTGCCTCCGTCTCTCTCTCTGTCCGCGTATCTGTCTCTGTCTCTGTTTCTGTCTCTGTCTCTGTCTCTGTCTCTGTCTCTGTCTCTGTCTCTGTCTCTGTCTCCGTCTCTGTCGCTGTCTCTGTCTCTGTCTCTGTCTCTGTCTCAGTCTCTGTCTCTGTCTCTGTCTCTGTCTCCGTCTCAGTCTCTGTCTCCGTCTCCGTCTCTCTCTCTGTCTCTGTCTCTGCCTCTGTCTCTGTCTCTGTTTCTGTCTCTGTCTCTGTCTCTGTCTCTGTCTCTGTCTCTGTCTCTGTCTCTGTCTCTGTCTCTGTCTCTGTCTCTGTCTCTGTCTCTGTCTCTGTCTCTGTCTCTGTCTCTGTCTCTGTCTCTGTCTCTGTCTCTGTCTCTGTCTCTGTCTCTGTCTCTGTCTCTGTCTCTGTCTCTGTCTCTGTCTCTGTCTCTGTCTCTGTCTCTGTCTCTGTCTCTGTCGCTGTCCCTCCCTCTGTCTCTGTCTCTGTCTCTGTCCATGGCTCTGTCTCTGCCTCTGTCTCCGTCTCTGTTTCTGTCGCTGTCTCTCCCTCTGTCTCTGTCTCTGTCTCTGTCTCTGTCTGTGTCTCTGTCTCTGTGTCTATATTACACTCTGTCTCCGTCTTTGCCTTCGTCTTTGTCTCCGTCTTTGTGCCTGTCTTTGTCTCCGTATTTGTATCCGTCTGTGTAACCATCTTTGTCTCCGTCTTTGTCTCCGTCTTTGCCTCCGTCTTTGTCTTCGTCTTAGTCTCCGTCTTTGTCTCTGTCTTTGTCTCCGTCTTTGTGCCTGTCTTTGTCTCCATATTTGTCACCGCCTTTGTCTCTGTATTTGTCTCCGTCTGTGTCTCCATATTTGTCTCCGTCTTTGTCTCCGTCTTTGCCTCCGTCTTTGTCTACGTCTCCGTCTCTGTCTCTGTCTCTGTCTCTGTCTCTGTCTCTGTCTCTGTCTCTGTATCTGTCTCTGTCTCTGTCTCCGTCTCTGTCTCTGTCCCTGTCTCTGTCTCCGTCTCCGTCTTTGTCTCTGTCTCTGTCTCTGTCTCTGGCTCCATCTCTGTCTCTGTCTCAGTCTCAGTCTCTGTCTCTGTCTCAGTCTCAGTCTCTGTCTCTGTCTCTGTCTCTGTCTCCATCTCTGTCTCTGTCTCTGTCTCTGTCTCTGCCTCTATTTCTGTCTCTGTCTCTGTCTCTGCCTCTGTCTCTGTCTCTGGCTCCATCTCTGTCTCTGCCTCTGTCTCTGTCTCTGTCTCTGCCTCTGTCTCTGTCTCTGTCTCCGTCTCTGTCTCTGTCCCTATCTCTGTCTCTGTCTCTGTTCCCGTCTCTGTCTCCGCCTCTGCCTCTGTCTCTATCTCTGTCTCTGTCTCTGTCTCTGTCTCTATCTCTGACTCTGTCTCTGTCGCTGTCTCTGCCTCTGCCTCTGTCTCTGTCCCCGTATCTGTCTCTGTCTCTGTTTCTGTCTCTGTCTCTGTCTCTATCTCTGTCTCTGTCTCTGTCTCTGTCTCTGTCTCTGTATCTGTCTGTGTCTCTGTCTCTGTCTCTGTCGCTGCCTCTGCCTCTGTCTCTGTTCCCGTATCTGTCTCTGTCTCTGTCTCTGTCTCTGTCTCTGTCTCTGTCTCTATCTCTGTCTCTGTCTCTGTCTCTGTCTCTGTCTCTGTCTCTGTCTCTGTCTCCGTCTCTGTCTCTGTCTGTGTCTCTGTCTCTGTCTCTGTCTCTGTCTCTGTCTCTGTCTCTGTCTCTGTCTCTATGTCTGTCTCTGTCTCTGTCTCTTTCTATGTCTCTGTCTCTGTCTCTGTCTCTGTCTCTGTCTCTGTCTCTGTCTCCGTCTCTGTCTCTGTCTCTGGCTCTGTCTCTGTCTCTGTCTCAGTCTCTGTCTCTGTCTCTGTCTCTGTCTCTGTCTCTGTCTCTGTCTCTGTCTCTGTCTCTGTCTCTCTCTCTGTCTCTGTCTGTGTCGCTGTCTCTGACTCCGTCCCTGCCTCTGCCACTGTCTCTGTCTCCGTCTCCGTCTCAGTCTCTGTCTCTGCCTCCGTCTCTCTCTCTGTCCGCGTATCTGTCTCTGTCTCTGTTTCTGTCTCTGTCTCTGTCTCTGTCTCTGTCTCTGTCTCTGTCTCTGTCTCCGTCTCTGTCGCTGTCTCTGTCTCTGTCTCTGTCTCTGTCTCAGTCTCTGTCTCTGTCTCTGTCTCTGTCTCCGTCTCAGTCTCTGTCTCCGTCTCCGTCTCTCTCTCTGTCTCTGTCTCTGCCTCTGTCTCTGTCTCTGTTTCTGTCTCTGTCTCTGTCTCTGTCTCTGTCTCTGTCTCTGTCTCTGTCTCTGTCTCTGTCTCTGTCTCTGTCTCTGTCTCTGTCTCTGTCTCTGTCTCTGTCTCTGTCTCTGTCTCTGTCTCTGTCTCTGTCTCTGTCTCTGTCTCTGTCTCTGTCTCTGTCTCTGTCTCTGTCTCTGTCTCTGTCTCTGTCTCTGTCTCTGTCTCTGTCTCTGTCTCTGTCTCTGTCTCTGTCGCTGTCCCTCCCTCTGTCTCTGTCTCTGTCTCTGTCCATGGCTCTGTCTCTGCCTCTGTCTCCGTCTCTGTTTCTGTCGCTGTCTCTCCCTCTGTCTCTGTCTCTGTCTCTGTCTCTGTCTGTGTCTCTGTCTCTGTGTCTATATTACACTCTGTCTCCGTCTTTGCCTTCGTCTTTGTCTCCGTCTTTGTGCCTGTCTTTGTCTCCGTATTTGTATCCGTCTGTGTAACCATCTTTGTCTCCGTCTTTGTCTCCGTCTTTGCCTCCGTCTTTGTCTTCGTCTTAGTCTCCGTCTTTGTCTCTGTCTTTGTCTCCGTCTTTGTGCCTGTCTTTGTCTCCATATCTGTCACCGCCTTTGTCTCTGTATTTGTCTCCGTCTGTGTCTCCATATTTGTCTCCGTCTTTGTCTCCGTCTTTGCCTCCGTCTTTGTCTACGTCTCCGTCTCTGTCTCTGTCTCTGTCTCTGTCTCTGTCTCTGTCTCTGTCTCCGTCTCTGTCGCTGTCTCTGTCTCTGTCTCTGTCTCAGTCTCTGTCTCTGTCTCTGTCTCCGTCTCAGTCTCTGTCTCCGTCTCCGTCTCTCTCTCTGTCTCTGTCTCTGCCTCTGTCTCTGTCTCTGTTTCTGTCTCTGTCTCTGTCTCTGTCTCTGTCTCTGTCTCTGTCTCTGTCTCTGTCTCTGTCTCTGTCTCTGTCTCTGTCTCTGTCTCTGTCTCTGTCTCTGTCCCTGTCTCTGTCTCTGTCTCTGTCTCTGTCTCTGTCTCTGTCCCTGTCTCTGTCTCTGTCGCTGTCCCTCCCTCTGTCTCTGTCTCTGTCTCTGTCCATGGCTCTGTCGCTGCCTCTGTCTCCGTCTCTGTTTCTGTCGCTGTCTCTCCCTCTGTCTCTGTCTCTGTCTCTGTCTCTGTCTGTGTCTCTGTCTCTGTGTCTATATTACACTCTGTCTCCGTCTTTGCCTTCGTCTTTGTCTCCGTCTTTGTGCCTGTCTTTGTCTCCGTATTTGTATCCGTCTGTGTAACCATCTTTGTCTCCGTCTTTGTCTCCGTCTTTGCCTCCGTCTTTGTCTTCGTCTTAGTCTCCGTCTTTGTCTCTGTCTTTGTCTCCGTCTTTGTGCCTGTCTTTGTCTCCATATTTGTCACCGCCTTTGTCTCTGTATTTGTCTCCGTCTGTGTCTCCATATTTGTCTCCGTCTTTGTCTCCGTCTTTGCCTCCGTCTTTGTCTACGTCTCCGTCTCTGTCTCTGTCTCTTTCTCTGTCTCTGTCTCTGTCTCTGTCTCTGTCTCTGTCTCTGTCTCTGTCTCTGTCTCTGTCTCTGCCTCTGTCTCTGTCTCTGGCTCCATCTCTGTCTCTGCCTCTGTCTCTGTCTCTGTCTCTGTCTCTGTCTCTGTCTCTGTCTCTGTCTCTATCTCTGTCTCTGTCTGTGTCGCTGTCTCTGTCTCCGTCCCTGTCTCTGCCGCTGTCTCTGTCTCCGTCTCCGTCTCAGTCTCTGTCTCTGCCTCTGCCTCTGTCTCTATCTCTGTCTCTGTCTCTGTCTCTGTCTCTATCTCTGTCTCTGTCTCTGTCTCTGTCTCTTTCTCTGTCTCTCTCTCTGTCTCTGTCTCTGTCGCTGTCTCTCCCTCTGTCTCTGTCTCTTTCTCTGTCTCTGTCTCTGTCTCTGTCTCTGTCTCTGTCTCTGTCTCTGTCTCTGTCTCTGTCTCTGTCTCTGTCTCTGTCTCTGTCTCTGTCTCTGTCTCTGTCTCTGTCTCTGTCTCTGTCTCTGTCTCTGTCTCTCACTGTCTCGGTCACTGTCGCTGTCCCTCCCTCTGTCTCTGTCTCTGTCTCTGTCCATGGCTCTGTCTCTGCCTCTGTCTCCGTCTCTGTTTCTGTCTATGTCTCTGCCTCTGTCTCTGTCTCTGTCTCTGTCTCGGTCTCTGTCTCTGTCTCTGTCTCTATCTCCGTCTCTGTCTCTGTCTGTGACTCTGTCTCTGACTCTGTCTCTGTCTCTGGCTCTGTCTCTGCCTCTGTCTCCGTCTCTGTTTCTGTCTCTGTCTCTGCCTCTGTCTCTGTCTCTGTCTCTGTCTCGGTCTCTGTCTCTGTCTCTGTCTCTATCTCCGTCTCTGTCTCTGTCTGTGACTCTGTCTCTGACTCTGTCTCTGTCTCTGTCTCCGTCTCTGTCCCTGGCTCTGTCTCTGTCTCTGTCTCTGCCTCTGTCTCTGTCTCTGTCTCTGTCTCTGTCTCTCTCTCTGTCTCTGTCTCTGTCGCTGTCTCTCCCTCTGTCTCTGCCTCTTTCTCTGTCTCTGTCTCTGTCTCTGTCTCTGTCTCTGTCTCTGTCTCTGTCTCTGTCTCTGTCTCTGTCTCTGTATCTGTCTGTGTCTCTGTCTCTGTCTCTGTCGCTGTCTCTGCCTCTGTCTCTGTCCCCGTATCTGTCTCTGTCTCTGTTTCTGTCTCTGTCTCTGTCTCTATCTCTGTCTCTGTCTCTGTCTCTGTTTCTGTCTCTGTCTCTGTCTCTGTCTCTGTCTCTGTCTCTGTCTCTGTCTCTGTCTCTGTCTCCGTCTCTGTCCCTGCCTCTGTCTCTGTCTCTGTCTGTGTCTGTGTCCCTGTCTCTGTCTCCGTCCCTGTCTCTGCCGATGTCGCTGTCTCTCCCTCTGTCTCTGTCTATGTCTCTGTCCCTGGCTCTGTCTCTGCCTCTGTCTCCGTCTCTGTCTCTGTCTCTGTCTCTATCTCCGTCTCTGTCTCTGTCTGTGTCTCTGTCTCTGACTCTGTCTCTGTCTCCGTCTGTCTCTCTGTCTCTGTCTCTGCCTCTGTCTCTGTCCGCGTATCTGTCTCTGTCTCTGTTTCTGTCTCTGTCTCTGTCGCTGTCTCTCCCTCTGTCTCTGTCTCCGTCTCTGTCCCTGGCTCTGTCTCTGCCTCTGTCTCCGTCTCTGTCTCTGTCTCGGTCTTTGTCTCCGTCTCTGTCTCCGTCTCTGTCTCTGTCTCTGTCTCTATCTCCGTCTCTGTCTCTGTATCTGTCTGTGTCTGTGTCTTTGTCTCTGCCTCTGTCGCTGTCTCTGCCTCTGTCTCTGTCCCCGTATCTGTCCCTGTCTCTGTTTCTGTCTCTGTCTCTATCTCTGTCTCTGTCTGTGTCGCTGTCTCTGTCTCCGTCCCTGTCTCTGCCGCTGTCTCTGTCTCCGTCTCCGTCTCAGTCTCTGTCTCTGCCTCTGCCTCTGTCTCTATCTCTGTCTCTGTCTCTGTCTCTGTCTCTATCTCTGTCTCTGTCTCTGTCTCTGTCTCTTTCTCTGTCTCTCTCTCTGTCTCTGTCTCTGTCGCTGTCTCTCCCTCTGTCTCTGTCTCTTTCTCTGTCTCTGTCTCTGTCTCTGTCTCTGTCTCTGTCTCTGTCTCTGTCTCTGTCTCTGTCTCTGTCTCTGTCTCTGTCTCTGTCTCTGTCTCTGTCTCTGTCTCTGTCTCTGTCTCTGTCTCTGTCACTGTCTCTGTCACTGTCGCTGTCCCTCCCTCTGTCTCTGTCTCTGTCTCTGTCCATGGCTCTGTCTCTGCCTCTGTCTCCGTCTCTGTTTCTGTCTATGTCTCTGCCTCTGTCTCTGTCTCTGTCTCTGTCTCGGTCTCTGTCTCTGTCTCTGTCTCTATCTCCGTCTCTGTCTCTGTCTGTGACTCTGTCTCTGACTCTGTCTCTGTCTCTGGCTCTGTCTCTGCCTCTGTCTCCGTCTCTGTTTCTGTCTCTGTCTCTGCCTCTGTCTCTGTCTCTGTCTCTGTCTCGGTCTCTGTCTCTGTCTCTGTCTCTATCTCCGTCTCTGTCTCTGTCTGTGACTCTGTCTCTGACTCTGTCTCTGTCTCTGTCTCCGTCTCTGTCCCTGGCTCTGTCTCTGTCTCTGTCTCTGCCTCTGTCTCTGTCTCTGTCTCTGTCTCTGTCTCTCTCTCTGTCTCTGTCTCTGTCGCTGTCTCTCCCTCTGTCTCTGCCTCTTTCTCTGTCTCTGTCTCTGTCTCTGTCTCTGTCTCTGTCTCTGTCTCTGTCTCTGTCTCTGTCTCTGTCTCTGTATCTGTCTGTGTCTCTGTCTCTGTCTCTGTCGCTGTCTCTGCCTCTGTCTCTGTCCCCGTATCTGTCTCTGTCTCTGTTTCTGTCTCTGTCTCTGTCTCTATCTCTGTCTCTGTCTCTGTCTCTGTCTCTGTCTCTGTCTCTGTCTCTATCTCTGTCTCTGTCTGTGTCGCTGTCTCTGTCTCCGTCCCTGTCTCTGCCGCTGTCTCTGTCTCCGTCTCCGTCTCAGTCTCTGTCTCTGCCTCTGCCTCTGTCTCTATCTCTGTCTCTGTCTCTGTCTCTGTCTCTATCTCTGTCTCTGTCTCTGTCTCTGTCTCTTTCTCTGTCTCTCTCTCTGTCTCTGTCTCTGTCGCTGTCTCTCCCTCTGTCTCTGTCTCTTTCTCTGTCTCTGCCTCTGTCTCTGTCTCTGTCTCTGTCTCTGTCTCTGTCTCTGTCTCTGTCTCTGTCTCTGTCTCTGTCTCTGTCTCTGTCTCTGTCTCTGTCTCTGTCTCTGTCTCTGTCTCTGTCACTGTCTCTGTCACTGTCGCTGTCCCTCCCTCTGTCTCTGTCTCTGTCTCTGTCCATGGCTCTGTCTCTGCCTCTGTCTCCGTCTCTGTTTCTGTCTATGTCTCTGCCTCTGTCTCTGTCTCTGTCTCTGTCTCGGTCTCTGTCTCTGTCTCTGTCTCTATCTCCGTCTCTGTCTCTGTCTGTGACTCTGTCTCTGACTCTGTCTCTGTCTCTGGCTCTGTCTCTGCCTCTGTCTCCGTCTCTGTTTCTGTCTCTGTCTCTGCCTCTGTCTCTGTCTCTGTCTCTGTCTCGGTCTCTGTCTCTGTCTCTGTCTCTATCTCCGTCTCTGTCTCTGTCTGTGACTCTGTCTCTGACTCTGTCTCTGTCTCTGTCTCCGTCTCTGTCCCTGGCTCTGTCTCTGTCTCTGTCTCTGCCTCTGTCTCTGTCTCTGTCTCTGTCTCTGTCTCTCTCTCTGTCTCTGTCTCTGTCGCTGTCTCTCCCTCTGTCTCTGCCTCTTTCTCTGTCTCTGTCTCTGTCTCTGTCTCTGTCTCTGTCTCTGTCTCTGTCTCTGTCTCTGTCTCTGTCTCTGTATCTGTCTGTGTCTCTGTCTCTGTCTCTGTCGCTGTCTCTGCCTCTGTCTCTGTCCCCGTATCTGTCTCTGTCTCTGTTTCTGTCTCTGTCTCTGTCTCTATCTCTGTCTCTGTCTCTGTCTCTGTTTCTGTCTCTGTCTCTGTCTCTGTCTCTGTCTCTGTCTCTGTCTCTGTCTCTGTCTCTGTCTCTGTCTCTGTCCCTGCCTCTGTCTCTGTCTCTGTCTGTGTCTGTGTCCCTGTCTCTGTCTCCGTCCCTGTCTCTGCCGATGTCGCTGTCTCTCCCTCTGTCTCTGTCTATGTCTCTGTCCCTGGCTCTGTCTCTGCCTCTGTCTCCGTCTCTGTCTCTGTCTCTGTCTCTATCTCCGTCTCTGTCTCTGTCTGTGTCTCTGTCTCTGACTCTGTCTCTGTCTCCGTCTGTCTCTCTGTCTCTGTCTCTGCCTCTGTCTCTGTCCGCGTATCTGTCTCTGTCTCTGTTTCTGTCTCTGTCTCTGTCGCTGTCTCTCCCTCTGTCTCTGTCTCCGTCTCTGTCCCTGGCTCTGTCTCTGCCTCTGTCTCCGTCTCTGTCTCTGTCTCGGTCTTTGTCTCCGTCTCTGTCTCCGTCTCTGTCTCTGTCTCTGTCTCTATCTCCGTCTCTGTCTCTGTATCTGTCTGTGTCTGTGTCTTTGTCTCTGCCTCTGTCGCTGTCTCTGCCTCTGTCTCTGTCCCCGTATCTGTCCCTGTCTCTGTTTCTGTCTCTGTCTCTGTCTCTGTCTCTGTCTCTGTCTCTGTCTCTGTCTCCGTCTCTGTCTCTGTCTCTGTCTCTGTCTCTGTCTCTGTCGCTGTCTCTCCCTCAGTCTCTGTCTCTGTCTCCGTCCCTGGCTCTGACTCTGCCTCTGTCTCCGTCTTTGTCCCTGTCTCTGCCTCTGTCTCTGTCTCTGTCTCTGTCTCTGTCTCTGCATCTGCCTCTGTCTCTATCTCTGTCTCTGTCTCTGTCTCTGCCTCTGTCTCTGTCTCTGTCTCTGTCTCTGTCTCTGTCTCTGTCTCTGTCTCTGTCTCTGTGTCTGTCTCTGTCTCTGTCTCTGTCTCTGTCTCTGTCTCTGTCTCTGTCTCTGTCGCTGTCTCTCCCTCTGTCTCCGTCTCTGTCTCTGTCTCTGTCTCTGTCTCTGTCTCTGTCTCTTTCTCTGTCTCTGGCTCTGTCTCTGTCTCTGTCTCTGTCTCTGTCTCTGTCTCTGTCTCTGACTCTGTCTCTGTCTCTGTCCATGGCTCTGTCTCTGCCTCTGTCTCCGTCTCTGTTTCTGTCTCTGTCTCTGCCTCTGTCTCTGTCTCTGTCTCTGTCTCGGTCTCTGTCTCTGTCTCTGTCTCTATCTCCGTCTCTGTCTCTGTCTGTGACTCTGTCTCTGACTCTGTCTCTGTCTCTGTCTCCGTCTCTGTCCCCGGCTCTGTCTCTGTCTCTGTCTCTGTCTCTGTCTCTGTCTCTGTCTCTGTCTCTGTCTCTGTCGCTGTCCCTCCCTCTGTCTCTGCCTCTGTCTCTGTCCATGGCTCTGTCTCTGCCTCTGTCTCCGTCTCTGTTTCTGTCGCTGTCTCTCCCTCTGTCTCTGTCTCTGTCTCTGTCTCTGTCTGTGTCTCTGTCTCTGTGTCTATATTACACTCTGTCTCCGTCTTTGCCTTCGTCTTTGTCTCCGTCTTTGTGCCTGTCTTTGTCTCCGTATTTGTATCCGTCTGTGTAACCATCTTTGTCTCCGTCTTTGTCTCCGTCTTTGCCTCCGTCTTTGTCTTCGTCTTAGTCTCCGTCTTTGTCTCTGTCTTTGTCTCCGTCTTTGTGCCTGTCTTTGTCTCCATATCTGTCACCGCCTTTGTCTCTGTATTTGTCTCCGTCTGTGTCTCCATATTTGTCTCCGTCTTTGTCTCCGTCTTTGCCTCCGTCTTTGTCTACGTCTCCGTCTCTGTCTCTGTCTCTGTCTCTGTCTCTGTCTCTGTCTCTGTCTCCGTCTCTGTCGCTGTCTCTGTCTCTGTCTCTGTCTCAGTCTCTGTCTCTGTCTCTGTCTCCGTCTCAGTCTCTGTCTCCGTCTCCGTCTCTCTCTCTGTCTCTGTCTCTGCCTCTGTCTCTGTCTCTGTTTCTGTCTCTGTCTCTGTCTCTGTCTCTGTCTCTGTCTCTGTCTCTGTCTCTGTCTCTGTCTCTGTCTCTGTCTCTGTCTCTGTCTCTGTCTCTGTCTCTGTCTCTGTCTCTGTCCCTGTCTCTGTCTCTGTCTCTGTCTCTGTCTCTGTCTCTGTCCCTGTCTCTGTCTCTGTCGCTGTCCCTCCCTCTGTCTCTGTCTCTGTCTCTGTCCATGGCTCTGTCGCTGCCTCTGTCTCCGTCTCTGTTTCTGTCGCTGTCTCTCCCTCTGTCTCTGTCTCTGTCTCTGTCTCTGTCTGTGTCTCTGTCTCTGTGTCTATATTACACTCTGTCTCCGTCTTTGCCTTCGTCTTTGTCTCCGTCTTTGTGCCTGTCTTTGTCTCCGTATTTGTATCCGTCTGTGTAACCATCTTTGTCTCCGTCTTTGTCTCCGTCTTTGCCTCCGTCTTTGTCTTCGTCTTAGTCTCCGTCTTTGTCTCTGTCTTTGTCTCCGTCTTTGTGCCTGTCTTTGTCTCCATATTTGTCACCGCCTTTGTCTCTGTATTTGTCTCCGTCTGTGTCTCCATATTTGTCTCCGTCTTTGTCTCCGTCTTTGCCTCCGTCTTTGTCTACGTCTCCGTCTCTGTCTCTGTCTCTTTCTCTGTCTCTGTCTCTGTCTCTGTCTCTGTCTCTGTCTCTGTCTCTGTCTCTGTCTCTGTCTCTGCCTCTGTCTCTGTCTCTGGCTCCATCTCTGTCTCTGCCTCTGTCTCTGTCTCTGTCTCTGTCTCTGTCTCTGTCTCTGTCTCTATCTCTGTCTCTGTCTGTGTCGCTGTCTCTGTCTCCGTCCCTGTCTCTGCCGCTGTCTCTGTCTCCGTCTCCGTCTCAGTCTCTGTCTCTGCCTCTGCCTCTGTCTCTATCTCTGTCTCTGTCTCTGTCTCTGTCTCTATCTCTGTCTCTGTCTCTGTCTCTGTCTCTTTCTCTGTCTCTCTCTCTGTCTCTGTCTCTGTCGCTGTCTCTCCCTCTGTCTCTGTCTCTTTCTCTGTCTCTGTCTCTGTCTCTGTCTCTGTCTCTGTCTCTGTCTCTGTCTCTGTCTCTGTCTCTGTCTCTGTCTCTGTCTCTGTCTCTGTCTCTGTCTCTGTCTCTGTCTCTGTCTCTGTCTCTGTCTCTGTCACTGTCTCTGTCACTGTCGCTGTCCCTCCCTCTGTCTCTGTCTCTGTCTCTGTCCATGGCTCTGTCTCTGCCTCTGTCTCCGTCTCTGTTTCTGTCTCTATCTCTGTCTCTGTCTCTGTCTCTGTCTCTGTCTCTGTCTCTGTCTCTGTCTCTGTCTCTGTCTCTGTCTCTGTCTCTGTCTCTGTCTCTGTCTCTGTCTCTGTCTCTGTCTCTATCTCCGTCTCTGTCTCTGTCTGTGTCTCTGTCTCTGACTCTGTCTCTCTCTCCGTCTGTCTCTCTGTCTCTGTCTCTGCCTCTGTCTCTGTCCGCGTATCTGTCTCTGTCTCTGTTTCTGTCTCTGTCTCTGTCGCTGTCTCTCCCTCTGTCTCTGTCTCCGTCTCTGTCCCTGGCTCTGTCTCTGCCTCTGTCTCCGTCTCTGTCTCTGTCTGGGTCTTTGTCTCCGTCTCTGTCTCCGTCTCTGTCTCTGTCTCTGTCTCTATCTCCGTCTCTGTCTCTGTATCTGTCTGTGTCTGTGTCTTTGTCTCTGCCTCTGTCGCTGTCTCTGCCTCTGTCTCTGTCCCCGTATCTGTCCCTGTCTCTGTTTCTGTCTCTGTCTCTGTCTCTGTCTCTGTCTCTGTCTCTGTCTCTGTCTCCGTCTCTGTCTCTGTCTCTGTCTCTGTCTCTGTCTCTGTCGCTGTCTCTCCCTCAGTCTCTGTCTCTGTCTCCGTCCCTGGCTCTGACTCTGCCTCTGTCTCCGTCTTTGTCCCTGTCTCTGCCTCTGTCTCTGTCTCTGTCTCTGTCTCTGTCTCTGCATCTGCCTCTGTCTCTATCTCTGTCTCTGTCTCTGTCTCTGCCTCTGTCTCTGTCTCTGTCTCTGTCTCTGTCTCTGTCTCTGTCTCTGTCTCTGTGTCTGTCTCTGTCTCTGTCTCTGTCTCTGTCTCTGTCTCTGTCTCTGTCTCTGTCGCTGTCTCTCCCTCTGTCTCCGTCTCTGTCTCTGTCTCTGTCTCTGTCTCTGTCTCTGTCTCTTTCTCTGTCTCTGGCTCTGTCTCTGTCTCTGTCTCTGTCTCTGTCTCTGTCTCTGACTCTGTCTCTGTCTCTGTCCATGGCTCTGTCTCTGCCTCTGTCTCCGTCTCTGTTTCTGTCTCTGTCTCTGCCTCTGTCTCTGTCTCTGTCTCTGTCTCGGTCTCTGTCTCTGTCTCTGTCTCTATCTCCGTCTCTGTCTCTGTCTGTGACTCTGTCTCTGACTCTGTCTCTGTCTCTGTCTCCGTCTCTGTCCCTGGCTCTGTCTCTGTCTCTGTCTCTGTCTCTGTCTCTGTCTCTGTCTCTGTCTCTCTCTCTGTCTCTGTCTCTGTCGCTGTCTCTCCCTCTGTCTCTGTCTCTTTCTCTGTCTCTGTCTCTGTCGCTGTCTCTGTCTCTGTCTCTGTCTCTGTCTCTGTCTCTGTCTCTGTCTCTGTATCTGTCTGTGTCTCTGTCTCTGTCTCTGTCGCTGTCTCTGCCTCTGTCTCTGTCCCCGTATCTGTCTCTGTCTCTGTTTCTGTCTCTGTCTCTGTCTCTATCTCTGTCTCTGTCTCTGTCTCTGTCGCTGTCTCTCCCTCTGTCTCTGTCTCTGTCTCTGTCTCTGTCTCTGTCTCTGTCTCTGTCTCTGTCTCTGCCTCTGTCTCTGTCTCTGTCTCTGTCTCTGTATCTGTCTGTGTCTCTGTCTCTGTCTCTGTCGCTGTCTCTGCCTCTGTCTCTGTCCCCGTATCTGTCTCTGTCTCTGTTTCTGTCTCTGTCTCTGTCTCTATCTCTGTCTCTGTCTCTGTCTCTGTTTCTGTCTCTGTCTCTGTCTCTGTCTCTGTCTCTGTCTCTGTCTCTGTCTCTGTCTCTGTCTCTGTCTCTGTCCCTGCCTCTGTCTCTGTCTCTGTCTGTGTCTGTGTCCCTGTCTCTGTCTCCGTCCCTGTCTCTGCCGATGTCGCTGTCTCTCCCTCTGTCTCTGTCTATGTCTCTGTCCCTGGCTCTGTCTCTGCCTCTGTCTCCGTCTCTGTCTCTGTCTCTGTCTCTATCTCCGTCTCTGTCTCTGTCTGTGTCTCTGTCTCTGACTCTGTCTCTGTCTCCGTCTGTCTCTCTGTCTCTGTCTCTGCCTCTGTCTCTGTCCGCGTATCTGTCTCTGTCTCTGTTTCTGTCTCTGTCTCTGTCGCTGTCTCTCCCTCTGTCTCTGTCTCCGTCTCTGTCCCTGGCTCTGTCTCTGCCTCTGTCTCCGTCTCTGTCTCTGTCTCGGTCTTTGTCTCCGTCTCTGTCTCCGTCTCTGTCTCTGTCTCTGTCTCTATCTCCGTCTCTGTCTCTGTATCTGTCTGTGTCTGTGTCTTTGTCTCTGCCTCTGTCGCTGTCTCTGCCTCTGTCTCTGTCCCCGTATCTGTCCCTGTCTCTGTTTCTGTCTCTGTCTCTGTCTCTGTCTCTGTCTCTGTCTCTGTCTCTGTCTCTGTCTCTGTCTCCGTCTCTGTCGCTGTCTCTGTCTCTGTCTCTGTCTCTGTCGCTGTCTCTGCCTCTGTCTCTGTCCCCGTATCTGTCTCTGTCTCTGTCTCTGTCTCTGTCTGTGTCTGTGTCCCTGTCTCTGTCTCCGTCCCTGTCTCTGCCGATGTCGCTGTCTCTCCCTCTGTCTCTGTCTATGTCTCTGTCCCTGGCTCTGTCTCTGTCTCTGTCTCGGTCTCTGTCTCTGTCTCTGTCTCTATCTCCGTCTCTGTCTCTGTCTGTGACTCTGTCTCTGACTCTGTCTCTGTCTCTGTCTCCGTCTCTGTCCCTGGCTCTGTCTCTGTCTCTGTCTCTGTCTCTGTCTCCGTCTCTGTCTCTGTCTCTGTCTCTGTCTCTGTCTCTGTCGCTGTCTCTCCCTCAGTCTCTGTCTCTGTCTCCGTCCCTGGCTCTGACTCTGCCTCTGTCTCCGTCTTTGTCCCTGTCTCTGCCTCTGTCTCTGTCTCTGTCTCTGTCTCTGTCTCTGCATCTGCCTCTGTCTCTATCTCTGTCTCTGTCTCTGTCTCTGCCTCTGTCTCTGTCTCTGTCTCTGTCTCTGTCTCTGTCTCTGTCTCTGTCTCTGTGTCTGTCTCTGTCTCTGTCTCTGTCTCTGTCTCTGTCTCTGTCTCTGTCTCTGTCGCTGTCTCTCCCTCTGTCTCCGTCTCTGTCTCTGTCTCTGTCTCTGTCTCTGTCTCTGTCTCTTTCTCTGTCTCTGGCTCTGTCTCTGTCTCTGTCTCTGTCTCTGTCTCTGTCTCTGTCTCTGACTCTGTCTCTGTCTCTGTCCATGGCTCTGTCTCTGCCTCTGTCTCCGTCTCTGTTTCTGTCTCTGTCTCTGCCTCTGTCTCTGTCTCTGTCTCTGTCTCGGTCTCTGTCTCTGTCTCTGTCTCTATCTCCGTCTCTGTCTCTGTCTGTGACTCTGTCTCTGACTCTGTCTCTGTCTCTGTCTCCGTCTCTGTCCCCGGCTCTGTCTCTGTCTCTGTCTCTGTCTCTGTCTCTGTCTCTGTCTCTGTCTCTGTCTCTGTCGCTGTCCCTCCCTCTGTCTCTGCCTCTGTCTCTGTCCATGGCTCTGTCTCTGCCTCTGTCTCCGTCTCTGTTTCTGTCGCTGTCTCTCCCTCTGTCTCTGTCTCTGTCTCTGTCTCTGTCTGTGTCTCTGTCTCTGTGTCTATATTACACTCTGTCTCCGTCTTTGCCTTCGTCTTTGTCTCCGTCTTTGTGCCTGTCTTTGTCTCCGTATTTGTATCCGTCTGTGTAACCATCTTTGTCTCCGTCTTTGTCTCCGTCTTTGCCTCCGTCTTTGTCTTCGTCTTAGTCTCCGTCTTTGTCTCTGTCTTTGTCTCCGTCTTTGTGCCTGTCTTTGTCTCCATATCTGTCACCGCCTTTGTCTCTGTATTTGTCTCCGTCTGTGTCTCCATATTTGTCTCCGTCTTTGTCTCCGTCTTTGCCTCCGTCTTTGTCTACGTCTCCGTCTCTGTCTCTGTCTCTGTCTCTGTCTCTGTCTCTGTCTCTGTCTCCGTCTCTGTCGCTGTCTCTGTCTCTGTCTCTGTCTCAGTCTCTGTCTCTGTCTCTGTCTCCGTCTCAGTCTCTGTCTCCGTCTCCGTCTCTCTCTCTGTCTCTGTCTCTGCCTCTGTCTCTGTCTCTGTTTCTGTCTCTGTCTCTGTCTCTGTCTCTGTCTCTGTCTCTGTCTCTGTCTCTGTCTCTGTCTCTGTCTCTGTCTCTGTCTCTGTCTCTGTCTCTGTCTCTGTCTCTGTCTCTGTCCCTGTCTCTGTCTCTGTCTCTGTCTCTGTCTCTGTCTCTGTCCCTGTCTCTGTCTCTGTCGCTGTCCCTCCCTCTGTCTCTGTCTCTGTCTCTGTCCATGGCTCTGTCGCTGCCTCTGTCTCCGTCTCTGTTTCTGTCGCTGTCTCTCCCTCTGTCTCTGTCTCTGTCTCTGTCTCTGTCTGTGTCTCTGTCTCTGTGTCTATATTACACTCTGTCTCCGTCTTTGCCTTCGTCTTTGTCTCCGTCTTTGTGCCTGTCTTTGTCTCCGTATTTGTATCCGTCTGTGTAACCATCTTTGTCTCCGTCTTTGTCTCCGTCTTTGCCTCCGTCTTTGTCTTCGTCTTAGTCTCCGTCTTTGTCTCTGTCTTTGTCTCCGTCTTTGTGCCTGTCTTTGTCTCCATATTTGTCACCGCCTTTGTCTCTGTATTTGTCTCCGTCTGTGTCTCCATATTTGTCTCCGTCTTTGTCTCCGTCTTTGCCTCCGTCTTTGTCTACGTCTCCGTCTCTGTCTCTGTCTCTTTCTCTGTCTCTGTCTCTGTCTCTGTCTCTGTCTCTGTCTCTGTCTCTGTCTCTGTCTCTGTCTCTGCCTCTGTCTCTGTCTCTGGCTCCATCTCTGTCTCTGCCTCTGTCTCTGTCTCTGTCTCTGTCTCTGTCTCTGTCTCTGTCTCTATCTCTGTCTCTGTCTGTGTCGCTGTCTCTGTCTCCGTCCCTGTCTCTGCCGCTGTCTCTGTCTCCGTCTCCGTCTCAGTCTCTGTCTCTGCCTCTGCCTCTGTCTCTATCTCTGTCTCTGTCTCTGTCTCTGTCTCTATCTCTGTCTCTGTCTCTGTCTCTGTCTCTTTCTCTGTCTCTCTCTCTGTCTCTGTCTCTGTCGCTGTCTCTCCCTCTGTCTCTGTCTCTTTCTCTGTCTCTGTCTCTGTCTCTGTCTCTGTCTCTGTCTCTGTCTCTGTCTCTGTCTCTGTCTCTGTCTCTGTCTCTGTCTCTGTCTCTGTCTCTGTCTCTGTCTCTGTCTCTGTCTCTGTCTCTGTCACTGTCTCTGTCACTGTCGCTGTCCCTCCCTCTGTCTCTGTCTCTGTCTCTGTCCATGGCTCTGTCTCTGCCTCTGTCTCCGTCTCTGTTTCTGTCTATGTCTCTGCCTCTGTCTCTGTCTCTGTCTCTGTCTCGGTCTCTGTCTCTGTCTCTGTCTCTATCTCCGTCTCTGTCTCTGTCTGTGACTCTGTCTCTGACTCTGTCTCTGTCTCTGGCTCTGTCTCTGCCTCTGTCTCCGTCTCTGTTTCTGTCTCTGTCTCTGCCTCTGTCTCTGTCTCTGTCTCTGTCTCGGTCTCTGTCTCTGTCTCTGTCTCTATCTCCGTCTCTGTCTCTGTCTGTGACTCTGTCTCTGACTCTGTCTCTGTCTCTGTCTCCGTCTCTGTCCCTGGCTCTGTCTCTGTCTCTGTCTCTGCCTCTGTCTCTGTCTCTGTCTCTGTCTCTGTCTCTCTCTCTGTCTCTGTCTCTGTCGCTGTCTCTCCCTCTGTCTCTGCCTCTTTCTCTGTCTCTGTCTCTGTCTCTGTCTCTGTCTCTGTCTCTGTCTCTGTCTCTGTCTCTGTCTCTGTCTCTGTATCTGTCTGTGTCTCTGTCTCTGTCTCTGTCGCTGTCTCTGCCTCTGTCTCTGTCCCCGTATCTGTCTCTGTCTCTGTTTCTGTCTCTGTCTCTGTCTCTATCTCTGTCTCTGTCTCTGTCTCTGTTTCTGTCTCTGTCTCTGTCTCTGTCTCTGTCTCTGTCTCTGTCTCTGTCTCTGTCTCTGTCTCTGTCTCTGTCTCTGTCCCTGCCTCTGTCTCTGTCTCTGTCTGTGTCTGTGTCCCTGTCTCTGTCTCCGTCCCTGTCTCTGCCGATGTCGCTGTCTCTCCCTCTGTCTCTGTCTATGTCTCTGTCCCTGGCTCTGTCACTGCCTCTGTCTCCGTCTCTGTCTCTGTCTCTGTCTCTATCTCCGTCTCTGTCTCTGTCTGTGTCTCTGTCTCTGACTCTGTCTCTGTCTCCGTCTGTCTCTCTGTCTCTGTCTCTGCCTCTGTCTCTGTCCGCGTATCTGTCTCTGTCTCTGTTTCTGTCTCTGTCTCTGTCGCTGTCTCTCCCTCTGTCTCTGTCTCCGTCTCTGTCCCTGGCTCTGTCTCTGCCTCTGTCTCCGTCTCTGTCTCTGTCTCGGTCTTTGTCTCCGTCTCTGTCTCCGTCTCTGTCTCTGTCTCTGTCTCTATCTCCGTCTCTGTCTCTGTATCTGTCTGTGTCTGTGTCTTTGTCTCTGCCTCTGTCGCTGTCTCTGCCTCTGTCTCTGTCCCCGTATCTGTCCCTGTCTCTGTTTCTGTCTCTGTCTCTGTCTCTGTCTCTGTCTCTGTCTCTGTCTCTGTCTCCGTCTCTGTCTCTGTCTCTGTCTCTGTCTCTGTCTCTGTCGCTGTCTCTCCCTCAGTCTCTGTCTCTGTCTCCGTCCCTGGCTCTGACTCTGCCTCTGTCTCCGTCTTTGTCCCTGTCTCTGCCTCTGTCTCTGTCTCTGTCTCTGTCTCTGTCTCTGCATCTGCCTCTGTCTCTATCTCTGTCTCTGTCTCTGTCTCTGCCTCTGTCTCTGTCTCTGTCTCTGTCTCTGTCTCTGTCTCTGTCTCTGTCTCTGTGTCTGTCTCTGTCTCTGTCTCTGTCTCTGTCTCTGTCTCTGTCTCTGTCTCTGTCGCTGTCTCTCCCTCTGTCTCCGTCTCTGTCTCTGTCTCTGTCTCTGTCTCTGTCTCTGTCTCTTTCTCTGTCTCTGGCTCTGTCTCTGTCTCTGTCTCTGTCTCTGTCTCTGTCTCTGTCTCTGACTCTGTCTCTGTCTCTGTCCATGGCTCTGTCTCTGCCTCTGTCTCCGTCTCTGTTTCTGTCTCTGTCTCTGCCTCTGTCTCTGTCTCTGTCTCTGTCTCGGTCTCTGTCTCTGTCTCTGTCTCTATCTCCGTCTCTGTCTCTGTCTGTGACTCTGTCTCTGACTCTGTCTCTGTCTCTGTCTCCGTCTCTGTCCCTGGCTCTGTCTCTGTCTCTGTCTCTGTCTCTGTCTCTGTCTCTGTCTCTGTCTCTCTCTCTGTCTCTGTCTCTGTCGCTGTCTCTCCCTCTGTCTCTGTCTCTTTCTCTGTCTCTGTCTCTGTCGCTGTCTCTGTCTCTGTCTCTGTCTCTGTCTCTGTCTCTGTCTCTGTCTCTGTATCTGTCTGTGTCTCTGTCTCTGTCTCTGTCGCTGTCTCTGCCTCTGTCTCTGTCCCCGTATCTGTCTCTGTCTCTGTTTCTGTCTCTGTCTCTGTCTCTATCTCTGTCTCTGTCTCTGTCTCTGTCGCTGTCTCTCCCTCTGTCTCAGTCTCTGTCTCTGTCTCTGTCTCTGTCTCTGTCTCTGTCTCTGTCTCTGCCTCTGTCTCTGTCTCTGTCTCTGTCTCTGTATCTGTCTGTGTCTCTGTCTCTGTCTCTGTCGCTGTCTCTGCCTCTGTCTCTGTCCCCGTATCTGTCTCTGTCTCTGTTTCTGTCTCTGTCTCTGTCTCTATCTCTGTCTCTGTCTCTGTCTCTGTTTCTGTCTCTGTCTCTGTCTCTGTCTCTGTCTCTGTCTCTGTCTCTGTCTCTGTCTCTGTCTCTGTCTCTGTCTCTGTCCCTGCCTCTGTCTCTGTCTCTGTCTGTGTCTGTGTCCCTGTCTCTGTCTCCGTCCCTGTCTCTGCCGATGTCGCTGTCTCTCCCTCTGTCTCTGTCTATGTCTCTGTCCCTGGCTCTGTCTCTGCCTCTGTCTCCGTCTCTGTCTCTGTCTCTGTCTCTATCTCCGTCTCTGTCTCTGTCTGTGTCTCTGTCTCTGACTCTGTCTCTGTCTCCGTCTGTCTCTCTGTCTCTGTCTCTGCCTCTGTCTCTGTCCGCGTATCTGTCTCTGTCTCTGTTTCTGTCTCTGTCTCTGTCGCTGTCTCTCCCTCTGTCTCTGTCTCCGTCTCTGTCCCTGGCTCTGTCTCTGCCTCTGTCTCCGTCTCTGTCTCTGTCTCGGTCTTTGTCTCCGTCTCTGTCTCCGTCTCTGTCTCTGTCTCTGTCTCTATCTCCGTCTCTGTCTCTGTATCTGTCTGTGTCTGTGTCTTTGTCTCTGCCTCTGTCGCTGTCTCTGCCTCTGTCTCTGTCCCCGTATCTGTCCCTGTCTCTGTTTCTGTCTCTGTCTCTGTCTCTGTCTCTGTCTCTGTCTCTGTCTCTGTCTCCGTCTCTGTCTCTGTCTCTGTCTCTGTCTCTGTCTCTGTCGCTGTCTCTCCCTCAGTCTCTGTCTCTGTCTCCGTCCCTGGCTCTGACTCTGCCTCTGTCTCCGTCTTTGTCCCTGTCTCTGCCTCTGTCTCTGTCTCTGTCTCTGTCTCTGTCTCTGCATCTGCCTCTGTCTCTATCTCTGTCTCTGTCTCTGTCTCTGCCTCTGTCTCTGTCTCTGTCTCTGTCTCTGTCTCTGTCTCTGTCTCTGTCTCTGTCTCTGTGTCTGTCTCTGTCTCTGTCTCTGTCTCTGTCTCTGTCTCTGTCTCTGTCTCTGTCGCTGTCTCTCCCTCTGTCTCCGTCTCTGTCTCTGTCTCTGTCTCTGTCTCTGTCTCTGTCTCTTTCTCTGTCTCTGGCTCTGTCTCTGTCTCTGTCTCTGTCTCTGTCTCTGTCTCTGTCTCTGACTCTGTCTCTGTCTCTGTCCATGGCTCTGTCTCTGCCTCTGTCTCCGTCTCTGTTTCTGTCTCTGTCTCTGCCTCTGTCTCTGTCTCTGTCTCTGTCTCGGTCTCTGTCTCTGTCTCTGTCTCTATCTCCGTCTCTGTCTCTGTCTGTGACTCTGTCTCTGACTCTGTCTCTGTCTCTGTCTCCGTCTCTGTCCCTGGCTCTGTCTCTGTCTCTGTCTCTGTCTCTGTCTCTGTCTCTGTCTCTGTCTCTCTCTCTGTCTCTGTCTCTGTCGCTGTCTCTCCCTCTGTCTCTGTCTCTTTCTCTGTCTCTGTCTCTGTCGCTGTCTCTGTCTCTGTCTCTGTCTCTGTCTCTGTCTCTGTCTCTGTATCTGTCTGTGTCTCTGTCTCTGTCTCTGTCGCTGTCTCTGCCTCTGTCTCTGTCCCCGTATCTGTCTCTGTCTCTGTTTCTGTCTCTGTCTCTGTCTCTATCTCTGTCTCTGTCTCTGTCTCTGTTTCTGTCTCTGTCTCTGTCTCTGTCTCTGTCTCTGTCTCTGTCTCTGTCTCTGTCTCTGTCTCTGTCTCTGTCTCTGCCTCTGTCTCTGTCTCTGTCTGTGTCTGTGTCCCTGTCTCTGTCTCCGTCCCTGTCTCTGCCGATGTCGCTGTCTCTCCCTCTGTCTCTGTCTCTGTCTCTGTCCCTGGCTCTGTCTCTGCCTCTGTCTCCGTCTCTGTCTCTGTCTCTGTCTCTATCTCCGTCTCTGTCTCTGTCTGTGTCTCTGTCTCTGACTCTGTCTCTGTCTCCGTCTGTCTCTCTGTCTCTGTCTCTGCCTCTGTCTCTGTCCGCGTATCTGTCTCTGTCTCTGTTTCTGTCTCTGTCTCTGTCGCTGTCTCTCCCTCTGCCTCTGTCTCCGTCTCTGTCCCTGGCTCTGTCTCTGCCTCTGTCTCCGTCTCTGTCTCTGTCTCTGTCTCGGTCTTTGTCTCCGTCTCTGTCTCCGTCTCTGTCTCTGTCTCTGTCTCTATCTCCGTCTCTGTCTCTGTATCTGTCTGTGTCTGTGTCTTTGTCTCTGCCTCTGTCGCTGTCTCTGCCTCTGTCTCTGTCCCCGTATCTGTCCCTGTCTCTGTTTCTGTCTCTGTCTCTGTCTCTGTCTCTGTCTCTGTCTCTGTCTCCGTCTCTGTCTCTGTCTCTGTCTCTGTCTCTGTCTCTGTCGCTGTCTCTCCCTCAGTCTCTGTCTCTGTCTCTGTCCCTGTCTCTGTCTCTGTCTCTGTCTCTGTCTCTGTCTCTGTCTCTGTCTCTGCCTCTGTCTCTGTCTCTGTCTCTGTCTCTGTCTCTGTCGCTGTCCCTCCCTCTGTCTCTGTCTCTGTCTCTGTCCATGGCTCTGTCTCTGCCTCTGTCTCCGCCTCTGTTTCTGTCTCTGTCTCTGCCTCTGTCTCTGTCTCTGTCTCTGTCTCGGTCTCTGTCTCTGTCTCTGTCTCTATCTCCGTCTCTGTCTCTGTCTGTGACTCTGTCTCTGACTCTGTCTCTGTCTCTGTCTCCGTCTCTGTCCCTGGCTCTGTCTCTGTCTCTGTCTCTGTCTCTGTCTCTGTCTCTGTCTCTCTCTCTGTCTCTGTCTCTGTCGCTGTCTCTCCCTCTGTCTCTGTCTCTTTCTCTGTCTCTGTCTCTGTCTCTGTCTCTGTCTCTGTCTCTGTCTCTGTCTCTGTCTCTGTCTCTGTCTCTGTCTCTGTCTCTGTATCTGTCTGTGTCTCTGTCTCTGTCTCTGTCGCTGTCTCTGCCTCTGTCTCTGTCCCCGTATCTGTCTCTATCTCTGTCTCTGTCTCTGTCTCTGTTTCTGTCTCTGTCTCTGTCTCTGTCTCTGTCTCTGTCTCTGTCTCTGTCTCTGTCTCTGTCTCTGCCTCTGTCTCTGTCTCTGTCTGTGTCTGTGTCCCTGTCTCTGTCTCCGTCCCTGTCTCTGCCGATGTTGCTGTCTCTCCCTCTGTCTCTGTCTCTGTCTCTGTCCCTGGCTCTGTCTCTGCCTCTGTCTCCGTCTCTGTCTCTGTCTCTGTCTCTATCTCCGTCTCTGTCTCTGTCTGTGTCTCTGTCTCTGACTCTGTCTCTGTCTCCGTCTGTCTCTCTGTCTCTGTCTCTGCCTCTGTCTCTGTCCGCGTATCTGTCTCTGTCTCTGTTTCTGTCTCTGTCTCTGTCGCTGTCTCTCACTCTGTCTCTGTCTCCGTCTCTGTCCCTGGCTCTGTCTCTGCCTCTGTCTCCGTCTCTGTCTCTGTCTCGGTCTTTGTCTCCGTCTCTGTCTCCGTCTCTGTCTCTGTCTCTGTCTCTATCTCCGTCTCTGTCTCTGTCTCTGTCTCTGTCGCTGTCTCTCCCTCAGTCTCTGTCTCTGTCTCTGTCCCTGGCTCTGTCTCTGCCTCTGTCTCCGTCTTTGTCCCTGTCTCTGCCTCTGTCTCTGTCTCTGTCTCTGTCTCTGCCTCTGCCTCTGTCTCTATCTCTGTCTCTGTCTCTGTCTCTGCCTCTGTCTCTGTCTCTGTCTCTGTCTCTGTCTCTGTCTCTGTCTCTGTCTCTGTCTCTGTCTCCGTCTCTGTCTCTGTCTCTGTCTCTGTCTCTGTCTCTGTCGCTGTCTCTCCCTCAGTCTCTGTCTCTGTCTCTGTCCCTGGCTCTGTCTCTGCCTCTGTCTCCGTCTTTGTCCCTGTCTCTGCCTCTGTCTCTGTCTCTGTCTCTGTCTCTGCCTCTGCCTCTGTCTCTATCTCTGTCTCTGTCTCTGTCTCTGCCTCAGTCTCTGTCTCAGTCTCTGTCTCTGTCTCCGTCTCTCTCTCTGTCCGCGTATCTGTCTCTGTCTCTGATTCTGTCTCTGTCTCTGTCTCTGTCTCTGTCTCTGTCTCTGTCTCCGTCTCTGTCTCTGTCTCTGTCTCTGTCTCTGTCTCTGTCTCTGTCTCAGTCTCTGTCTCTGTCTCTGTCTCTGTCTCCGTCTCAGTCTCTGTCTCTGTCTCCGTCTCTCTCTCTGTCTCTGTCTCTGCCTCTGTCTCTGTCCGCGTATCTGTCTCTGTCTCTGTTTCTGTCTCTGTCTCTGTCTCTGTCTCTGTCTCTGTCTCTGTCTCTGTCTCTGTCTCTGTCTCTGTCTCTGTATCTGTCTCTGTCTCTGTCTCTGTCTCTGTCTCTGTCTCTGTCTCTGTCTCTGTCTCTGTCTCTGTCTCTGTCTCTGTCTCTGTCTCTGTCTCTGTCTCTGTCTCTGTCTCTGTCTCTGTCTCTGTCTCTGTCTCTGTCTCTGTCTCTGTCTCTGTCTCTGTCTCTGTCTCTGTCGCTGTCCCTCCCTCTGTCTCTGTCTCTGTCTCTGTCCATGGCTCTGTCTCTGCCTCTGTCTCCGTCTCTGTTTCTGTCGCTGTCTCTCCCTCTGTCTCTGTCTCTGTCTCTGTCTCTGTCTCTGTCTGTGTCTCTGTCTCTGTGTCTATATTACACTCTGTCTCCGTCTTTGCCTTCGTCTTTGTCTCCGTCTTTGTGCCTGTCTTTGTCTCCGTATTTGTATCCGTCTGTGTAACCATCTTTGTCTCCGTCTTTGTCTCCGTCTTTGCCTCCGTCTTTGTCTTCGTCTTAGTCTCCGTCTTTGTCTCTGTCTTTGTCTCCGTCTTTGTGCCTATCTTTGTCTCCATATTTGTCACCGCCTTTGTCTCTGTATTTGTCTCCGTCTGTGTCTCCATATTTGTCTCCGTCTTTGTCTCCGTCTTTGCCTCCGTCTTTGTCTACGTCTCCGTCTCTGTCTCTGTCTCTGTCTCTGTCTCTGTCTCTGTCTCTGTCTCTGTCTCTGTCTCTGTCTCTGTCTCTGTATCTGTCTCTGTCTCTGTCTCCGTCTCTGTCTCTGTCCCTGTCTCTGTCTCCGTCTCCGTCTTTGTCTCTGTCTCTGTCTCTGTCTCTGGCTCCATCTCTGTCTCTGTCTCAGTCTCAGTCTCTGTCTCTGTCTCAGTCTCAGTCTCTGTCTCTGTCTCTGTCTCTGTCTCCATCTCTGTCTCTGTCTCTGTCTCTGTCTCTGCCTCTGTTTCTGTCTCTGTCTCTGTCTCCGTCTCTGGCTCCATCTCTGTCTCTGCCTCTGTCTCTGTCTCTGTCTCTGCCTCTGTCTCTGTCTCTGTCTCCGTCTCTGGCTCCATCTCTGTCTCTGCCTCTGTCTCTGTCTCTGTCTCTGTCTCTGTCTCTGTCTCTGTCTCTGTCTCTGTCTCTGTCTCTGTCTCTGTCTCTGTCTCTGTCTCTGTCTCTGTCTCTGTTGCTGTCCCTCCCTCTGTCTCTGTCTCTGTCTCTGTCCATGGCTCTGTCTCTGCCTCTGTCTCCGTCTCTGTTTCTGTCGCTGTCTCTGTCTCTGTATCTGTCTGTGTCTCTGTCTCTGTCTCTGTCGCTGTCTCTGCCTCTGTCTCTGTTCCCGTATCTGTCTCTGTCTCTGTCTCTGTCTCTGTCTCTATCTCTGTCTCTGTCTGTGTCGCTGTCTCTGTCTCCGTCCCTGTCTCTGCCGCTGTCTCTGTCTCCGTCTCCGTCTCAATCTCTGTCTCTGCCTCTGCCTCTGTCTCTATCTCTGTCTCTGTCTCTGTCTCTGTCTCTATCTCTGTCTCTGTCTCTGTCTCTGTCTCTTTCTCTGTCTCTGTCTCTGTCTCTGTCTCTGTCTCTGTCTCTGTCTCTGTCTCTGTCTCTGTCTCTATCTCCGTCTCTGCCTCTGTCTGTGTCTCTGTCTCTGACTCTGTCTCTGTCTCTGTCTCCGTCTCTGTCCCTGGCTCTGTCTCTGTCTCTGTCTCTGTCTCTGTCTCTGTCTCTGTCTCTGTCTCTGTCTCTGTCTCTGTCTCTCTCTCTGTCTCTGTCTCTGTCGCTGTCTCTCCCTCTGTCTCTGTCTCTCTCTCTGTCCGCGTATCTGTCTCTGTCTCTGTTTCTGTCTCTGTCTCTGTCTCTGTCTCTGTCTCTGTCTGTGTCTCTGTCTCCGTCTCTGTCTCTGTCTCTGTCTCTGTCTCTGTCTCTGTCTCAGTCTCTGTCTCTGTCTCTGTCTCTGTCTCCGTCTCAGTCTCTGTCTCTGTCTCCGTCTCTCTCTCTGTCTCTGTCTCTGCCTCTGTCTCTGTCCGCGTATCTGTCTCTGTCTCTGTTTCTGTCTCTGTCTCTGTCTCTGTCTCTGTCCCTGTCTCTGTCTCTGTTTCTGTCTCTGTCTCTGCCTCTGTCTCTGTCTCTGTTTCTGTCTCTGTCTCTGTCTCTGTCTCTGTCTCTGTCTCTGTCTCTGTCTCTGTCTCTGTCTCTGTCTCTGTCTCTGTCTCTGTCTCTGTCTCTGTCTCTGTCTCTGTTTCTGTCGCTGTCTCTCCCTCTGTCTCTGTCTCTGTCTCTGTCTCTGTCTCTGTCTGTGTCTCTGTCTCTGTGTCTATATTACACTCTGTCTCCGTCTTTGCCTTCGTCTTTGTCTCCGTCTTTGTGCCTGTCTTTGTCTCCGTATTTGTATCCGTCTGTGTAACCATCTTTGTCTCCGTCTTTGTCTCCGTCTTTGCCTCCGTCTTTGTCTTCGTCTTAGTCTCCGTCTTTGTCTCTGTCTTTGTCTCCGTCTTTGTGCCTGTCTTTGTCTCCATATTTGTCACCGCCTTTGTCTCTGTATTTGTCTCCGTCTGTGTCTCCATATTTGTCTCCGTCTTTGTCTCCGTCTTTGCCTCCGTCTTTGTCTACGTCTCCGTCTCTGTCTCTGTCTCTGTCTCTGTCTCTGTCTCTGTCTCTGTCTCTGTCTCTGTCTCTGTCTCTGTCTCTGTCTCTGTCTCTGTCTCTGTCTCCGTCTCTGTCTCTGTCCCTGTCTCTGTCTCCGTCTCCGTCTTTGTCTCTGTCTCTGTCTCTGTCTCTGGCTCCATCTCTGTCTCTGTCTCAGTCTCAGTCTCTGTCTCTGCCTCTGTCTCTGTTCCCGTATCTGTCTCTGTCTCTGTCTCTGTCTCTGTCTCTATCTCTGTCTCTGTCTGTGTCGCTGTCTCTGTCTCCGTCCCTGTCTCTGCCGCTGTCTCTGTCTCCGTCTCCGTCTCAATCTCTGTCTCTGCCTCTGCCTCTGTCTCTATCTCTGTCTCTGTCTCTGTCTCTGTCTCTATCTCTGTCTCTGTCTCTGTCTCTGTCTCTTTCTCTGTCTCTGTCTCTGTCTCTGTCTCTGTCTCAGTCTCTGTCTCTGTCTCTGTCTCTGTCTCCGTCTCAGTCTCTGTCTCTGTCTCCGTCTCTCTCTCTGTCCGCGTATCTGTCTCTGTCTCTGTTTCTGTCTCTGTCTCTGTCTCTGTCTCTGTCTCTGTCTCTGTCTCTGTCTCTGTCTCTGTCTCCGTCTCTGTCTCTGTCTCTGTCTCTGTCTCTGTCTCTGTCTCAGTCTCTGTCTCTGTCTCTGTCTCTGTCTCCGTCTCTGTCTCTGTCTCCGTCTCCGTCTCTCTCTCTGTCTCTGTCTCTGCCTCTGTCTCTGTCTCTGTTTCTGTCTCTGTCTCTGTCTCTGTCTCTGTCTCTGTCTCTGTCTCTGTCTCTGTCTCTGTCTCTGTCTCTGTCTCTGTCTCTGTCTCTGTCTCTGTCTCTGTCTCTGTCTCTGTCTCTGTCTCTGTTGCTGTCCCTCCCTCTGTCTCTGTCTCTGTCTCTGTCCATGGCTCTGTCTCTGCCTCTGTCTCCGTCTCTGTTTCTGTCGCTGTCTCTGTCTCTGTATCTGTCTGTGTCTCTGTCTCTGTCTCTGTCGCTGTCTCTGCCTCTGTCTCTGTTCCCGTATCTGTCTCTGTCTCTGTCTCTGTCTCTGTCTCTATCTCTGTCTCTGTCTGTGTCGCTGTCTCTGTCTCCGTCCCTGTCTCTGCCGCTGTCTCTGTCTCCGTCTCCGTCTCAATCTCTGTCTCTGCCTCTGCCTCTGTCTCTATCTCTGTCTCTGTCTCTGTCTCTGTCTCTATCTCTGTCTCTGTCTCTGTCTCTGTCTCTTTCTCTGTCTCTGTCTCTGTCTCTGTCTCTGTCTCTGTCTCTGTCTCTGTCTCTGTCTCTGTCTCTATCTCCGTCTCTGCCTCTGTCTGTGTCTCTGTCTCTGACTCTGTCTCTGTCTCTGTCTCCGTCTCTGTCCCTGGCTCTGTCTCTGTCTCTGTCTCTGTCTCTGTCTCTGTCTCTGTCTCTGTCTCTGTCTCTGTCTCTCTCTCTGTCTCTGTCTCTGTCGCTGTCTCTCCCTCTGTCTCTGTCTCTTTCTCTGTCTCTGTCTCTGTCTCTGTCTCTGTCTCTGTATCTGTCTCTGTCTCTGTCTCTGTCTCCGTCTCTGTCTCTGTCTCAGTCTCTGTCTCTGTCTCTGTCTCAGTCTCTGTCTCTGTCTCTGTCTCTGTCTCCGTCTCAGTCTCTGTCTCTGTCTCCGTCTCTCTCTCTGTCCGCGTATCTGTCTCTGTCTCTGTTTCTGTCTCTGTCTCTGTCTCTGTCTCTGTCTCTGTCTCTGTCTCTGTCTCTGTCTCTGTCTCTGTCTCTGTCTCTGTCTCTGTCTCTGTCTCTGTCTCTGTCTCTGTCTCTGTCTCTGTCTCTGTCTCTGTCTCTGTCTCCGTCTCTGTCTCTGTCTCTGTCTCAGTCTCTGTCTCTGTCTCTGTCTCTGTCTCCGTCTCAGTCTCTGTCTCTGTCTCCGTCTCTCTCTCTGTCTCTGTCTCTGCCTTTGTCTCTGTCCGCGTATCTGTCTCTGTCTCTGTTTCTGTCTCTGTCTCTGTCTCTGTCTCTGTCTCTGTCTCTGTCTCTGTCTCTGTCTCTGTCTCTGTCTCTGTCTCTGTCTCTGTCTCTGTCTCTGTCTCTGTCTCTGTCTCCGTCTCTGTCTCCGTCTCTGTCTCTGTCTCTGTCTCTATCTCCGTCTCTGCCTCTGTGTCGGTCTCTGTCTCCGTCTCTGTCTCTGTCCCTATCTCTGTCTCTGTCTCTGTTCCCGTCTCTGTCTCCGCCTCTGCCTCTGTCTCTATCTCTGTCTCTGTCTCTGTCTCTGTCTCTATCTCTGTCTCTGTCTCTGTCGCTGTCGCTGTCTCTGCCTCTGTCTCTGTCCCCGTATCTGTCTCTGTCTCTATCTCTGTCTCTGTCTCTGTCTCTGTTTCTGTCTCTGTCTCTGTCTCTGTCTCTGTCTCTGTCTCTGTCTCTGTCTCTGTCTCTGTCTCTGTCTCTGTCCCTGCCTCTGTCTCTGTCTCTGTCTGTGTCTGTGTCCCTGTCTCTGTCTCCGTCCCTGTCTCTGCCGATGTCGCTGTCTCTCCCTCTGTCTCTGTCTATGTCTCTGTCCCTGGCTCTGTCTCTGCCTCTGTCTCCGTCTCTGTCTCTGTCTCTGTCTCTATCTCCGTCTCTGTCTCTGTCTGTGTCTCTGTCTCTGACTCTGTCTCTGTCTCCGTCTGTCTCTCTGTCTCTGTCTCTGCCTCTGTCTCTGTCCGCGTATCTGTCTCTGTCTCTGTTTCTGTCTCTGTCTCTGTCGCTGTCTCTCCCTCTGTCTCTGTCTCCGTCTCTGTCCCTGGCTCTGTCTCTGCCTCTGTCTCCGTCTCTGTCTCTGTCTCGGTCTTTGTCTCCGTCTCTGTCTCCGTCTCTGTCTCTGTCTCTGTCTCTATCTCCGTCTCTGTCTCTGTATCTGTCTGTGTCTGTGTCTTTGTCTCTGCCTCTGTCGCTGTCTCTGCCTCTGTCTCTGTCCCCGTATCTGTCCCTGTCTCTGTTTCTGTCTCTGTCTCTGTCTCTGTCTCTGTCTCTGTCTCTGTCTCTGTCTCCGTCTCTGTCTCTGTCTCTGTCTCTGTCTCTGTCTCTGTCTCTGTCGCTGTCTCTCCCTCAGTCTCTGTCTCTGTCTCCGTCCCTGGCTCTGACTCTGCCTCTGTCTCCGTCTTTGTCCCTGTCTCTGCCTCTGTCTCTGTCTCTGTCTCTGTCTCTGTCTCTGCATCTGCCTCTGTCTCTATCTCTGTCTCTGTCTCTGTCTCTGCCTCTGTCTCTGTCTCTGTCTCTGTCTCTGTCTCTGTCTCTGTCTCTGTCTCTGTGTCTGTCTCTGTCTCTGTCTCTGTCTCTGTCTCTGTCTCTGTCTCTGTCGCTGTCTCTCCCTCTGTCTCCGTCTCTGTCTCTGTCTCTGTCTCTGTCTCCGTCCCTGTCTCTGCCGCTGTCTCTGTCTCCGTCTCCGTCTCAATCTCTGTCTCTGCCTCTGCCTCTGTCTCTATCTCTGTCTCTGTCTCTGTCTCTGTCTCTATCTCTGTCTCTGTCTCTGTCTCTGTCTCTTTCTCTGTCTCTGTCTCTGTCTCTGTCTCTGTCTCTGTCTCTGTCTCTGTCTCTGTCTCTGTCTCTATCTCCGTCTCTGCCTCTGTCTGTGTCTCTGTCTCTGACTCTGTCTCTGTCTCTGTCTCCGTCTCTGTCCCTGGCTCTGTCTCTGTCTCTGTCTCTGTCTCTGTCTCTGTCTCTGTCTCTGTCTCTGTCTCTGTCTCTGTCTCTCTCTCTGTCTCTGTCTCTGTCGCTGTCTCTCCCTCTGTCTCTGTCTCTCTCTCTGTCCGCGTATCTGTCTCTGTCTCTGTTTCTGTCTCTGTCTCTGTCTCTGTCTCTGTCTCTGTCTGTGTCTCTGTCTCCGTCTCTGTCTCTGTCTCTGTCTCTGTCTCTGTCTCTGTCTCAGTCTCTGTCTCTGTCTCTGTCTCTGTCTCCGTCTCAGTCTCTGTCTCTGTCTCCGTCTCTCTCTCTGTCTCTGTCTCTGCCTCTGTCTCTGTCCGCGTATCTGTCTCTGTCTCTGTTTCTGTCTCTGTCTCTGTCTCTGTCTCTGTCCCTGTCTCTGTCTCTGTTTCTGTCTCTGTCTCTGCCTCTGTCTCTGTCTCTGTTTCTGTCTCTGTCTCTGTCTCTGTCTCTGTCTCTGTCTCTGTCTCTGTCTCTGTCTCTGTCTCTGTCTCTGTCTCTGTCTCTGTCTCTGTCTCTGTCTCTGTTTCTGTCGCTGTCTCTCCCTCTGTCTCTGTCTCTGTCTCTGTCTCTGTCTCTGTCTGTGTCTCTGTCTCTGTGTCTATATTACACTCTGTCTCCGTCTTTGCCTTCGTCTTTGTCTCCGTCTTTGTGCCTGTCTTTGTCTCCGTATTTGTATCCGTCTGTGTAACCATCTTTGTCTCCGTCTTTGTCTCCGTCTTTGCCTCCGTCTTTGTCTTCGTCTTAGTCTCCGTCTTTGTCTCTGTCTTTGTCTCCGTCTTTGTGCCTGTCTTTGTCTCCATATTTGTCACCGCCTTTGTCTCTGTATTTGTCTCCGTCTGTGTCTCCATATTTGTCTCCGTCTTTGTCTCCGTCTTTGCCTCCGTCTTTGTCTACGTCTCCGTCTCTGTCTCTGTCTCTGTCTCTGTCTCTGTCTCTGTCTCTGTCTCTGTCTCTGTCTCTGTCTCTGTCTCTGTCTCTGTCTCTGTCTCTGTCTCTGTCTCCGTCTCTGTCTCTGTCCCTGTCTCTGTCTCCGTCTCCGTCTTTGTCTCTGTCTCTGTCTCTGTCTCTGGCTCCATCTCTGTCTCTGTCTCAGTCTCAGTCTCTGTCTCTGCCTCTGTCTCTGTTCCCGTATCTGTCTCTGTCTCTGTCTCTGTCTCTGTCTCTATCTCTGTCTCTGTCTGTGTCGCTGTCTCTGTCTCCGTCCCTGTCTCTGCCGCTGTCTCTGTCTCCGTCTCCGTCTCAATCTCTGTCTCTGCCTCTGCCTCTGTCTCTATCTCTGTCTCTGTCTCTGTCTCTGTCTCTATCTCTGTCTCTGTCTCTGTCTCTGTCTCTTTCTCTGTCTCTGTCTCTGTCTCTGTCTCTGTCTCAGTCTCTGTCTCTGTCTCTGTCTCTGTCTCCGTCTCAGTCTCTGTCTCTGTCTCCGTCTCTCTCTCTGTCCGCGTATCTGTCTCTGTCTCTGTTTCTGTCTCTGTCTCTGTCTCTGTCTCTGTCTCTGTCTCTGTCTCTGTCTCTGTCTCTGTCTCCGTCTCTGTCTCTGTCTCTGTCTCTGTCTCTGTCTCTGTCTCAGTCTCTGTCTCTGTCTCTGTCTCTGTCTCCGTCTCAGTCTCTGTCTCCGTCTCCGTCTCTCTCTCTGTCTCTGTCTCTGCCTCTGTCTCTGTCTCTGTTTCTGTCTCTGTCTCTGTCTCTGTCTCTGTCTCTGTCTCTGTCTCTGTCTCTGTCTCTGTCTCTGTCTCTGTCTCTGTCTCTGTCTCTGTCTCTGTCTCTGTCTCTGTCTCTGTCTCTGTCTCTGTTGCTGTCCCTCCCTCTGTCTCTGTCTCTGTCTCTGTCCATGGCTCTGTCTCTGCCTCTGTCTCCGTCTCTGTTTCTGTCGCTGTCTCTGTCTCTGTATCTGTCTGTGTCTCTGTCTCTGTCTCTGTCGCTGTCTCTGCCTCTGTCTCTGTTCCCGTATCTGTCTCTGTCTCTGTCTCTGTCTCTGTCTCTATCTCTGTCTCTGTCTGTGTCGCTGTCTCTGTCTCCGTCCCTGTCTCTGCCGCTGTCTCTGTCTCCGTCTCCGTCTCAATCTCTGTCTCTGCCTCTGCCTCTGTCTCTATCTCTGTCTCTGTCTCTGTCTCTGTCTCTATCTCTGTCTCTGTCTCTGTCTCTGTCTCTTTCTCTGTCTCTGTCTCTGTCTCTGTCTCTGTCTCTGTCTCTGTCTCTGTCTCTGTCTCTGTCTCTATCTCCGTCTCTGCCTCTGTCTGTGTCTCTGTCTCTGACTCTGTCTCTGTCTCTGTCTCCGTCTCTGTCCCTGGCTCTGTCTCTGTCTCTGTCTCTGTCTCTGTCTCTGTCTCTGTCTCTGTCTCTGTCTCTGTCTCTGTCTCTCTCTCTGTCTCTGTCTCTGTCGCTGTCTCTCCCTCTGTCTCTGTCTCTTTCTCTGTCTCTGTCTCTGTCTCTGTCTCTGTCTCTGTCTCTGTCTCTGTCTCTGTCTCCGTCTCTGTCTCTGTCTCAGTCTCTGTCTCTGTCTCTGTCTCAGTCTCTGTCTCTGTCTCTGTCTCTGTCTCTGTCTCCGTCTCAGTCTCTGTCTCTGTCTCCGTCTCTCTCTCTGTCCGCGTATCTGTCTCTGTCTCTGTTTCTGTCTCTGTCTCTGTCTCTGTCTCTGTCTCTGTCTCTGTCTCTGTCTCTGTCTCTGTCTCTGTCTCTGTCTCTGTCTCTGTCTCTGTCTCTGTCTCTGTCTCTGTCTCTGCCTCTGTCTCTGTCTCTGTCTCTGTCTCCGTCTCTGTCTCTGTCTCTGTCTCAGTCTCTGTCTCTGTCTCTGTCTCTGTCTCCGTCTCAGTCTCTGTCTCTGTCTCCGTCTCTCTCTCTGTCTCTGTCTCTGCCTTTGTCTCTGTCCGCGTATCTGTCTCTGTCTCTGTCTCTGTCTCTGTCTCTGTCTCTGTCTCCGTCTCTGTCTCCGTCTCTGTCTCTGTCTCTGTCTCTATCTCCGTCTCTGCCTCTGTGTCGGTCTCTGTCTCCGTCTCTGTCTCTGTCCCTATCTCTGTCTCTGTCTCTGTTCCCGTCTCTGTCTCCGCCTCTGCCTCTGTCTCTATCTCTGTCTCTGTCTCTGTCTCTGTCTCTATCTCTGTCTCTGTCTCTGTCGCTGTCGCTGTCTCTGCCTCTGTCTCTGTCCCCGTATCTGTCTCTGTCTCTATCTCTGTCTCTGTCTCTGTCTCTGTTTCTGTCTCTGTCTCTGTCTCTGTCTCTGTCTCTGTCTCTGTCTCTGTCTCTGTCTCTGTCTCTGTCTCTGTCCCTGCCTCTGTCTCTGTCTCTGTCTGTGTCTGTGTCCCTGTCTCTGTCTCCGTCCCTGTCTCTGCCGATGTCGCTGTCTCTCCCTCTGTCTCTGTCTATGTCTCTGTCCCTGGCTCTGTCTCTGCCTCTGTCTCCGTCTCTGTCTCTGTCTCTGTCTCTATCTCCGTCTCTGTCTCTGTCTGTGTCTCTGTCTCTGACTCTGTCTCTGTCTCCGTCTGTCTCTCTGTCTCTGTCTCTGCCTCTGTCTCTGTCCGCGTATCTGTCTCTGTCTCTGTTTCTGTCTCTGTCTCTGTCGCTGTCTCTCCCTCTGTCTCTGTCTCCGTCTCTGTCCCTGGCTCTGTCTCTGCCTCTGTCTCCGTCTCTGTCTCTGTCTCGGTCTTTGTCTCCGTCTCTGTCTCCGTCTCTGTCTCTGTCTCTGTCTCTATCTCCGTCTCTGTCTCTGTATCTGTCTGTGTCTGTGTCTTTGTCTCTGCCTCTGTCGCTGTCTCTGCCTCTGTCTCTGTCCCCGTATCTGTCCCTGTCTCTGTTTCTGTCTCTGTCTCTGTCTCTGTCTCTGTCTCTGTCTCTGTCTCTGTCTCCGTCTCTGTCTCTGTCTCTGTCTCTGTCTCTGTCTCTGTCGCTGTCTCTCCCTCAGTCTCTGTCTCTGTCTCCGTCCCTGGCTCTGACTCTGCCTCTGTCTCCGTCTTTGTCCCTGTCTCTGCCTCTGTCTCTGTCTCTGTCTCTGTCTCTGTCTCTGCATCTGCCTCTGTCTCTATCTCTGTCTCTGTCTCTGTCTCTGCCTCTGTCTCTGTCTCTGTCTCTGTCTCTGTCTCTGTCTCTGTCTCTGTCTCTGTGTCTGTCTCTGTCTCTGTCTCTGTCTCTGTCTCTGTCTCTGTCTCTGTCGCTGTCTCTCCCTCTGTCTCCGTCTCTGTCTCTGTCTCTGTCTCTGTCTCTGTCTCTGTCTCTTTCTCTGTCTCTGGCTCTGTCTCTGTCTCTGTCTCTGTCTCTGTCTCTGTCTCTGTCTCTGACTCTGTCTCTGTCTCTGTCCATGGCTCTGTCTCTGCCTCTGTCTCCGTCTCTGTTTCTGTCTCTGTCTCTGCCTCTGTCTCTGTCTCTGTCTCTGTCTCGGTCTCTGTCTCTGTCTCTGTCTCTATCTCCGTCTCTGTCTCTGTCTGTGACTCTGTCTCTGACTCTGTCTCTGTCTCTGTCTCCGTCGCTGTCCCTGGCTCTGTCTCTGTCTCTGTCTCTGTCTCTGTCTCTGTCTCTGTCTCTGTCTCTGTCTCTGTCGCTGTCCCTCCCTCTGTCTCTGTCTCTGTCTCTGTCCATGGCTCTGTCTCTGCCTCTGTCTCCGTCTCTGTTTCTGTCGCTGTCTCTCCCTCTGTCTCTGTCTCTGTCTCTGTCTCTGTCTGTGTCTCTGTCTCTGTGTCTATATTACACTCTGTCTCCGTCTTTGCCTTCGTCTTTGTCTCCGTCTTTGTGCCTGTCTTTGTCTCCGTATTTGTATCCGTCTGTGTAACCATCTTTGTCTCCGTCTTTGTCTCCGTCTTTGCCTCCGTCTTTGTCTTCGTCTTAGTCTCCGTCTTTGTCTCCGTCTTTGTCTCCGTCTTTGTGCCTGTCTTTGTCTCCATATCTGTCACCGCCTTTGTCTCTGTATTTGTCTCCGTCTGTGTCTCCATATTTGTCTCCGTCTTTGTCTCCGTCTTTGCCTCCGTCTTTGTCTACGTCTCCGTCTCTGTCTCTGTCTCTGTCTCTGTCTCTGTCTCTGTCTCTGTCTCCGTCTCTGTCGCTGTCTCTGTCTCTGTCTCTGTCTCAGTCTCTGTCTCTGTCTCTGTCTCCGTCTCAGTCTCTGTCTCCGTCTCCGTCTCTCTCTCTGTCTCTGTCTCTGCCTCTGTCTCTGTCTCTGTTTCTGTCTCTGTCTCTGTCTCTGTCTCTGTCTCTGTCTCTGTCTCTGTCTCTGTCTCTGTCTCTGTCTCTGTCTCTGTCTCTGTCTCTGTCTCTGTCTCTGTCTCTGTCCCTGTCTCTGTCTCTGTCTCTGTCTCTGTCTCTGTCTCTGTCCCTGTCTCTGTCTCTGTCGCTGTCCCTCCCTCTGTCTCTGTCTCTGTCTCTGTCCATGGCTCTGTCGCTGCCTCTGTCTCCGTCTCTGTTTCTGTCGCTGTCTCTCCCTCTGTCTCTGTCTCTGTCTCTGTCTCTGTCTGTGTCTCTGTCTCTGTGTCTATATTACACTCTGTCTCCGTCTTTGCCTTCGTCTTTGTCTCCGTCTTTGTGCCTGTCTTTGTCTCCGTATTTGTATCCGTCTGTGTAACCATCTTTGTCTCCGTCTTTGTCTCCGTCTTTGCCTCCGTCTTTGTCTTCGTCTTAGTCTCCGTCTTTGTCTCTGTCTTTGTCTCCGTCTTTGTGCCTGTCTTTGTCTCCATATTTGTCACCGCCTTTGTCTCTGTATTTGTCTCCGTCTGTGTCTCCATATTTGTCTCCGTCTTTGTCTCCGTCTTTGCCTCCGTCTTTGTCTACGTCTCCGTCTCTGTCTCTGTCTCTTTCTCTGTCTCTGTCTCTGTCTCTGTCTCTGTCTCTGTCTCTGTCTCTGTCTCTGTCTCTGTCTCTGCCTCTGTCTCTGTCTCTGGCTCCATCTCTGTCTCTGCCTCTGTCTCTGTCTCTGTCTCTGTCTCTGTCTCTGTCTCTGTCTCTATCTCTGTCTCTGTCTGTGTCGCTGTCTCTGTCTCCGTCCCTGTCTCTGCCGCTGTCTGTGTCTCCGTCTCCGTCTCAGTCTCTGTCTCTGCCTCTGCCTCTGTCTCTATCTCTGTCTCTGTCTCTGTCTCTGTCTCTATCTCTGTCTCTGTCTCTGTCTCTGTCTCTTTCTCTGTCTCTCTCTCTGTCTCTGTCTCTGTCGCTGTCTCTCCCTCTGTCTCTGTCTCTTTCTCTGTCTCTGTCTCTGTCTCTGTCTCTGTCTCTGTCTCTGTCTCTGTCTCTGTCTCTGTCTCTGTCTCTGTCTCTGTCTCTGTCTCTGTCTCTGTCTCTGTCTCTGTCTCTGTCTCTGTCTCTGTCACTGTCTCTGTCACTGTCGCTGTCCCTCCCTCTGTCTCTGTCTCTGTCTCTGTCCATGGCTCTGTCTCTGCCTCTGTCTCCGTCTCTGTTTCTGTCTATGTCTCTGCCTCTGTCTCTGTCTCTGTCTCTGTCTCGGTCTCTGTCTCTGTCTCTGTCTCTATCTCCGTCTCTGTCTCTGTCTGTGACTCTGTCTCTGACTCTGTCTCTGTCTCTGGCTCTGTCTCTGCCTCTGTCTCCGTCTCTGTTTCTGTCTCTGTCTCTGCCTCTGTCTCTGTCTCTGTCTCTGTCTCGGTCTCTGTCTCTGTCTCTGTCTCTATCTCCGTCTCTGTCTCTGTCTGTGACTCTGTCTCTGACTCTGTCTCTGTCTCTGTCTCCGTCTCTGTCCCTGGCTCTGTCTCTGTCTCTGTCTCTGCCTCTGTCTCTGTCTCTGTCTCTGTCTCTGTCTCTCTCTCTGTCTCTGTCTCTGTCGCTGTCTCTCCCTCTGTCTCTGCCTCTTTCTCTGTCTCTGTCTCTGTCTCTGTCTCTGTCTCTGTCTCTGTCTCTGTCTCTGTCTCTGTCTCTGTCTCTGTATCTGTCTGTGTCTCTGTCTCTGTCTCTGTCGCTGTCTCTGCCTCTGTCTCTGTCCCCGTATCTGTCTCTGTCTCTGTTTCTGTCTCTGTCTCTGTCTCTATCTCTGTCTCTGTCTCTGTCTCTGTCTCTGTCTCTGTCTCTGTCTCTATCTCTGTCTCTGTCTGTGTCGCTGTCTCTGTCTCCGTCCCTGTCTCTGCCGCTGTCTCTGTCTCCGTCTCCGTCTCAGTCTCTGTCTCTGCCTCTGCCTCTGTCTCTATCTCTGTCTCTGTCTCTGTCTCTGTCTCTATCTCTGTCTCTGTCTCTGTCTCTGTCTCTTTCTCTGTCTCTCTCTCTGTCTCTGTCTCTGTCGCTGTCTCTCCCTCTGTCTCTGTCTCTTTCTCTGTCTCTGTCTCTGTCTCTGTCTCTGTCTCTGTCTCTGTCTCTGTCTCTGTCTCTGTCTCTGTCTCTGTCTCTGTCTCTGTCTCTGTCTCTGTCTCTGTCTCTGTCTCTGTCTCTGTCACTGTCTCTGTCACTGTCGCTGTCCCTCCCTCTGTCTCTGTCTCTGTCTCTGTCCATGGCTCTGTCTCTGCCTCTGTCTCCGTCTCTGTTTCTGTCTATGTCTCTGCCTCTGTCTCTGTCTCTGTCTCTGTCTCGGTCTCTGTCTCTGTCTCTGTCTCTATCTCCGTCTCTGTCTCTGTCTGTGACTCTGTCTCTGACTCTGTCTCTGTCTCTGGCTCTGTCTCTGCCTCTGTCTCCGTCTCTGTTTCTGTCTCTGTCTCTGCCTCTGTCTCTGTCTCTGTCTCTGTCTCGGTCTCTGTCTCTGTCTCTGTCTCTATCTCCGTCTCTGTCTCTGTCTGTGACTCTGTCTCTGACTCTGTCTCTGTCTCTGTCTCCGTCTCTGTCCCTGGCTCTGTCTCTGTCTCTGTCTCTGCCTCTGTCTCTGTCTCTGTCTCTGTCTCTGTCTCTCTCTCTGTCTCTGTCTCTGTCGCTGTCTCTCCCTCTGTCTCTGCCTCTTTCTCTGTCTCTGTCTCTGTCTCTGTCTCTGTCTCTGTCTCTGTCTCTGTCTCTGTCTCTGTCTCTGTATCTGTCTGTGTCTCTGTCTCTGTCTCTGTCGCTGTCTCTGCCTCTGTCTCTGTCCCCGTATCTGTCTCTGTCTCTGTTTCTGTCTCTGTCTCTGTCTCTATCTCTGTCTCTGTCTCTGTCTCTGTTTCTGTCTCTGTCTCTGTCTCTGTCTCTGTCTCTGTCTCTGTCTCTGTCTCTGTCTCTGTCTCTGTCTCTGTCCCTGCCTCTGTCTCTGTCTCTGTCTGTGTCTGTGTCCCTGTCTCTGTCTCCGTCCCTGTCTCTGCCGATGTCGCTGTCTCTCCCTCTGTCTCTGTCTATGTCTCTGTCCCTGGCTCTGTCTCTGCCTCTGTCTCCGTCTCTGTCTCTGTCTCTGTCTCTATCTCCGTCTCTGTCTCTGTCTGTGTCTCTGTCTCTGACTCTGTCTCTGTCTCCGTCTGTCTCTCTGTCTCTGTCTCTGCCTCTGTCTCTGTCCGCGTATCTGTCTCTGTCTCTGTTTCTGTCTCTGTCTCTGTCGCTGTCTCTCCCTCTGTCTCTGTCTCCGTCTCTGTCCCTGGCTCTGTCTCTGCCTCTGTCTCCGTCTCTGTCTCTGTCTCGGTCTTTGTCTCCGTCTCTGTCTCCGTCTCTGTCTCTGTCTCTGTCTCTATCTCCGTCTCTGTCTCTGTATCTGTCTGTGTCTGTGTCTTTGTCTCTGCCTCTGTCGCTGTCTCTGCCTCTGTCTCTGTCCCCGTATCTGTCCCTGTCTCTGTTTCTGTCTCTGTCTCTGTCTCTGTCTCTGTCTCTGTCTCTGTCTCTGTCTCCGTCTCTGTCTCTGTCTCTGTCTCTGTCTCTGTCTCTGTCGCTGTCTCTCCCTCAGTCTCTGTCTCTGTCTCCGTCCCTGGCTCTGACTCTGCCTCTGTCTCCGTCTTTGTCCCTGTCTCTGCCTCTGTCTCTGTCTCTGTCTCTGTCTCTGTCTCTGCATCTGCCTCTGTCTCTATCTCTGTCTCTGTCTCTGTCTCTGCCTCTGTCTCTGTCTCTGTCTCTGTCTCTGTCTCTGTCTCTGTCTCTGTCTCTGTCTCTGTCTCTGTCTCTGTCTCTGTCTCTGTCTCTGTTTCTGTCGCTGTCTCTCCCTCTGTCTCTGTCTCTGTCTCTGTCTCTGTCTGTGTCTCTGTCTCTGTGTCTATATTACACTCTGTCTCCGTCTTTGCCTTCGTCTTTGTCTCCGTCTTTGTGCCTGTCTTTGTCTCCGTATTTGTATCCGTCTGTGTAACCATCTTTGTCTCCGTCTTTGTCTCCGTCTTTGCCTCCGTCTTTGTCTCCGTCTTTGCCTCCGTCTTTGTCTACGTCTCCGTCTCTGTCTCTGTCTCTGTCTCTGTCTCTGTCTCTGTCTCTGTCTCTGTCTCTGTCTCTGTCTCTGTCTCTGTCTCTGTCTCTGTCTCTGTCTCTGTCTCTGTCTCTGTCTCCGTCTCTGTCTCTGTCCCTGTCTCTGTCTCCGTCTCCGTCTTTGTCTCTGTCTCTGTCTCTGTCTCTGGCTCCATCTCTGTCTCTGTCTCAGTCTCAGTCTCTGTCTCTGCCTCTGTCTCTGTTCCCGTATCTGTCTCTGTCTCTGTCTCTGTCTCTGTCTCTATCTCTGTCTCTGTCTGTGTCGCTGTCTCTGTCTCCGTCCCTGTCTCTGCCGCTGTCTCTGTCTCCGTCTCCGTCTCAATCTCTGTCTCTGCCTCTGCCTCTGTCTCTATCTCTGTCTCTGTCTCTGTCTCTGTCTCTATCTCTGTCTCTGTCTCTGTCTCTGTCTCTTTCTCTGTCTCTGTCTCTGTCTCTGTCTCTGTCTCAGTCTCTGTCTCTGTCTCTGTCTCTGTCTCCGTCTCAGTCTCTGTCTCTGTCTCCGTCTCTCTCTCTGTCCGCGTATCTGTTTCTGTCTCTGTTTCTGTCTCTGTCTCTGTCTCTGTCTCTGTCTCTGTCTCTGTCTCTGTCTCTGTCTCTGTCTCCGTCTCTGTCTCTGTCTCTGTCTCTGTCTCTGTCTCTGTCTCAGTCTCTGTCTCTGTCTCTGTCTCTGTCTCCGTCTCAGTCTCTGTCTCCGTCTCCGTCTCTCTCTCTGTCTCTGTCTCTGCCTCTGTCTCTGTCTCTGTTTCTGTCTCTGTCTCTGTCTCTGTCTCTGTCTCTGTCTCTGTCTCTGTCTCTGTCTCTGTCTCTGTCTCTGTCTCTGTCTCTGTCTCTGTCTCTGTCTCTGTCTCTGTCTCTGTCTCTGTCTCTGTCTCTGTTGCTGTCCCTCCCTCTGTCTCTGTCTCTGTCTCTGTCCATGGCTCTGTCTCTGCCTCTGTCTCCGTCTCTGTTTCTGTCGCTGTCTCTGTCTCTGTATCTGTCTGTGTCTCTGTCTCTGTCTCTGTCGCTGTCTCTGCCTCTGTCTCTGTTCCCGTATCTGTCTCTGTCTCTGTCTCTGTCTCTGTCTCTATCTCTGTCTCTGTCTGTGTCGCTGTCTCTGTCTCCGTCCCTGTCTCTGCCGCTGTCTCTGTCTCCGTCTCCGTCTCAATCTCTGTCTCTGCCTCTGCCTCTGTCTCTATCTCTGTCTCTGTCTCTGTCTCTGTCTCTATCTCTGTCTCTGTCTCTGTCTCTGTCTCTTTCTCTGTCTCTGTCTCTGTCTCTGTCTCTGTCTCTGTCTCTGTCTCTGTCTCTGTCTCTGTCTCTATCTCCGTCTCTGCCTCTGTCTGTGTCTCTGTCTCTGACTCTGTCTCTGTCTCTGTCTCCGTCTCTGTCCCTGGCTCTGTCTCTGTCTCTGTCTCTGTCTCTGTCTCTGTCTCTGTCTCTGTCTCTGTCTCTCTCTCTGTCTCTGTCTCTGTCGCTGTCTCTCCCTCTGTCTCTGTCTCTTTCTCTGTCTCTGTCTCTGTCTCTGTCTCTGTCTCTGTCTCTGTCTCTGTCTCTGTCTCCGTCTCTGTCTCTGTCTCAGTCTCTGTCTCTGTCTCTGTCTCAGTCTCTGTCTCTGTCTCTGTCTCTGTCTCTGTCTCCGTCTCAGTCTCTGTCTCTGTCTCCGTCTCTCTCTCTGTCCGCGTATCTGTCTCTGTCTCTGTTTCTGTCTCTGTCTCTGTCTCTGTCTCTGTCTCTGTCTCTGTCTCTGTCTCTGTCTCTGTCTCTGTCTCTGTCTCTGTCTCTGTCTCTGTCTCTGTCTCTGTCTCTGTCTCTGTCTCTGTCTCTGTCTCTGTCTCTGTCTCTGTCTCTGTCTCTGTCTCTGTCTCTGTCTCCGTCTCTGTCTCTGTCTCTGTCTCAGTCTCTGTCTCTGTCTCTGTCTCTGTCTCCGTCTCAGTCTCTGTCTCTGTCTCCGTCTCTCTCTCTGTCTCTGTCTCTGCCTTTGTCTCTGTCCGCGTATCTGTCTCTGTCTCTGTTTCTGTCTCTGTCTCTGTCTCTGTCTCTGTCTCTGTCTCTGTCTCTGTCTCTGTCTCTGTCTCTGTCTCTGTCTCTGTCTCTGTCTCTGTCTCTGTCTCTGTCTCTGTCTCTGTCTCCGTCTCTGTCTCCGTCTCTGTCTCTGTCTCTGTCTCTATCTCCGTCTCTGCCTCTGTGTCGGTCTCTGTCTCCGTCTCTGTCTCTGTCCCTATCTCTGTCTCTGTCTCTGTTCCCGTCTCTGTCTCCGCCTCTGCCTCTGTCTCTATCTCTGTCTCTGTCTCTGTCTCTGTCTCTATCTCTGTCTCTGTCTCTGTCGCTGTCGCTGTCTCTGCCTCTGTCTCTGTCCCCGTATCTGTCTCTGTCTCTATCTCTGTCTCTGTCTCTGTCTCTGTTTCTGTCTCTGTCTCTGTCTCTGTCTCTGTCTCTGTCTCTGTCTCTGTCTCTGTCTCTGTCTCTGTCTCTGTCCCTGCCTCTGTCTCTGTCTCTGTCTGTGTCTGTGTCCCTGTCTCTGTCTCCGTCCCTGTCTCTGCCGATGTCGCTGTCTCTCCCTCTGTCTCTGTCTATGTCTCTGTCCCTGGCTCTGTCTCTGCCTCTGTCTCCGTCTCTGTCTCTGTCTCTGTCTCTATCTCCGTCTCTGTCTCTGTCTGTGTCTCTGTCTCTGACTCTGTCTCTGTCTCCGTCTGTCTCTCTGTCTCTGTCTCTGCCTCTGTCTCTGTCCGCGTATCTGTCTCTGTCTCTGTTTCTGTCTCTGTCTCTGTCGCTGTCTCTCCCTCTGTCTCTGTCTCCGTCTCTGTCCCTGGCTCTGTCTCTGCCTCTGTCTCCGTCTCTGTCTCTGTCTCGGTCTTTGTCTCCGTCTCTGTCTCCGTCTCTGTCTCTGTCTCTGTCTCTATCTCCGTCTCTGTCTCTGTATCTGTCTGTGTCTGTGTCTTTGTCTCTGCCTCTGTCGCTGTCTCTGCCTCTGTCTCTGTCCCCGTATCTGTCCCTGTCTCTGTTTCTGTCTCTGTCTCTGTCTCTGTCTCTGTCTCTGTCTCTGTCTCTGTCTCCGTCTCTGTCTCTGTCTCTGTCTCTGTCTCTGTCTCTGTCGCTGTCTCTCCCTCAGTCTCTGTCTCTGTCTCCGTCCCTGGCTCTGACTCTGCCTCTGTCTCCGTCTTTGTCCCTGTCTCTGCCTCTGTCTCTGTCTCTGTCTCTGTCTCTGTCTCTGCATCTGCCTCTGTCTCTATCTCTGTCTCTGTCTCTGTCTCTGCCTCTGTCTCTGTCTCTGTCTCTGTCTCTGTCTCTGTCTCTGTCTCTGTCTCTGTGTCTGTCTCTGTCTCTGTCTCTGTCTCTGTCTCTGTCTCTGTCTCTGTCGCTGTCTCTCCCTCTGTCTCCGTCTCTGTCTCTGTCTCTGTCTCTGTCTCTGTCTCTGTCTCTTTCTCTGTCTCTGGCTCTGTCTCTGTCTCTGTCTCTGTCTCTGTCTCTGTCTCTGTCTCTGACTCTGTCTCTGTCTCTGTCCATGGCTCTGTCTCTGCCTCTGTCTCCGTCTCTGTTTCTGTCTCTGTCTCTGCCTCTGTCTCTGTCTCTGTCTCTGTCTCGGTCTCTGTCTCTGTCTCTGTCTCTATCTCCGTCTCTGTCTCTGTCTGTGACTCTGTCTCTGACTCTGTCTCTGTCTCTGTCTCCGTCTCTGTCCCTGGCTCTGTCTCTGTCTCTGTCTCTGTCTCTGTCTCTGTCTCTGTCTCTGTCTCTGTCTCTGTCGCTGTCCCTCCCTCTGTCTCTGTCTCTGTCTCTGTCCATGGCTCTGTCTCTGCCTCTGTCTCCGTCTCTGTTTCTGTCGCTGTCTCTCCCTCTGTCTCTGTCTCTGTCTCTGTCTCTGTCTGTGTCTCTGTCTCTGTGTCTATATTACACTCTGTCTCCGTCTTTGCCTTCGTCTTTGTCTCCGTCTTTGTGCCTGTCTTTGTCTCCGTATTTGTATCCGTCTGTGTAACCATCTTTGTCTCCGTCTTTGTCTCCGTCTTTGCCTCCGTCTTTGTCTTCGTCTTAGTCTCCGTCTTTGTCTCCGTCTTTGTCTCCGTCTTTGTGCCTGTCTTTGTCTCCATATCTGTCACCGCCTTTGTCTCTGTATTTGTCTCCGTCTGTGTCTCCATATTTGTCTCCGTCTTTGTCTCCGTCTTTGCCTCCGTCTTTGTCTACGTCTCCGTCTCTGTCTCTGTCTCTGTCTCTGTCTCTGTCTCTGTCTCTGTCTCCGTCTCTGTCGCTGTCTCTGTCTCTGTCTCTGTCTCAGTCTCTGTCTCTGTCTCTGTCTCCGTCTCAGTCTCTGTCTCCGTCTCCGTCTCTCTCTCTGTCTCTGTCTCTGCCTCTGTCTCTGTCTCTGTTTCTGTCTCTGTCTCTGTCTCTGTCTCTGTCTCTGTCTCTGTCTCTGTCTCTGTCTCTGTCTCTGTCTCTGTCTCTGTCTCTGTCTCTGTCTCTGTCTCTGTCCCTGTCTCTGTCTCTGTCTCTGTCTCTGTCTCTGTCTCTGTCTCTGTCCCTGTCTCTGTCTCTGTCGCTGTCCCTCCCTCTGTCTCTGTCTCTGTCTCTGTCCATGGCTCTGTCGCTGCCTCTGTCTCCGTCTCTGTTTCTGTCGCTGTCTCTCCCTCTGTCTCTGTCTCTGTCTCTGTCTCTGTCTGTGTCTCTGTCTCTGTGTCTATATTACACTCTGTCTCCGTCTTTGCCTTCGTCTTTGTCTCCGTCTTTGTGCCTGTCTTTGTCTCCGTATTTGTATCCGTCTGTGTAACCATCTTTGTCTCCGTCTTTGTCTCCGTCTTTGCCTCCGTCTTTGTCTTCGTCTTAGTCTCCGTCTTTGTCTCTGTCTTTGTCTCCGTCTTTGTGCCTGTCTTTGTCTCCATATTTGTCACCGCCTTTGTCTCTGTATTTGTCTCCGTCTGTGTCTCCATATTTGTCTCCGTCTTTGTCTCCGTCTTTGCCTCCGTCTTTGTCTACGTCTCCGTCTCTGTCTCTGTCTCTTTCTCTGTCTCTGTCTCTGTCTCTGTCTCTGTCTCTGTCTCTGTCTCTGTCTCTGTCTCTGTCTCTGCCTCTGTCTCTGTCTCTGGCTCCATCTCTGTCTCTGCCTCTGTCTCTGTCTCTGTCTCTGTCTCTGTCTCTGTCTCTGTCTCTATCTCTGTCTCTGTCTGTGTCGCTGTCTCTGTCTCCGTCCCTGTCTCTGCCGCTGTCTGTGTCTCCGTCTCCGTCTCAGTCTCTGTCTCTGCCTCTGCCTCTGTCTCTATCTCTGTCTCTGTCTCTGTCTCTGTCTCTATCTCTGTCTCTGTCTCTGTCTCTGTCTCTTTCTCTGTCTCTCTCTCTGTCTCTGTCTCTGTCGCTGTCTCTCCCTCTGTCTCTGTCTCTTTCTCTGTCTCTGTCTCTGTCTCTGTCTCTGTCTCTGTCTCTGTCTCTGTCTCTGTCTCTGTCTCTGTCTCTGTCTCTGTCTCTGTCTCTGTCTCTGTCTCTGTCTCTGTCTCTGTCTCTGTCTCTGTCTCTGTCTCTGTCACTGTCTCTGTCACTGTCGCTGTCCCTCCCTCTGTCTCTGTCTCTGTCTCTGTCCATGGCTCTGTCTCTGCCTCTGTCTCCGTCTCTGTTTCTGTCTATGTCTCTGCCTCTGTCTCTGTCTCTGTCTCTGTCTCGGTCTCTGTCTCTGTCTCGGTCTCTGTCTCTGTCTCTGTCTCTATCTCCGTCTCTGTCTCTGTCTGTGACTCTGTCTCTGACTCTGTCTCTGTCTCTGGCTCTGTCTCTGCCTCTGTCTCCGTCTCTGTTTCTGTCTCTGTCTCTGCCTCTGTCTCTGTCTCTGTCTCTGTCTCGGTCTCTGTCTCTGTCTCTGTCTCTATCTCCGTCTCTGTCTCTGTCTGTGACTCTGTCTCTGACTCTGTCTCTGTCTCTGTCTCCGTCTCTGTCCCTGGCTCTGTCTCTGTCTCTGTCTCTGCCTCTGTCTCTGTCTCTGTCTCTGTCTCTGTCTCTCTCTCTGTCTCTGTCTCTGTCGCTGTCTCTCCCTCTGTCTCTGCCTCTTTCTCTGTCTCTGTCTCTGTCTCTGTCTCTGTCTCTGTCTCTGTCTCTGTCTCTGTCTCTGTCTCTGTCTCTGTATCTGTCTGTGTCTCTGTCTCTGTCTCTGTCGCTGTCTCTGCCTCTGTCTCTGTCCCCGTATCTGTCTCTGTCTCTGTTTCTGTCTCTGTCTCTGTCTCTATCTCTGTCTCTGTCTCTGTCTCTGTCTCTGTCTCTGTCTCTGTCTCTATCTCTGTCTCTGTCTGTGTCGCTGTCTCTGTCTCCGTCCCTGTCTCTGCCGCTGTCTCTGTCTCCGTCTCCGTCTCAGTCTCTGTCTCTGCCTCTGCCTCTGTCTCTATCTCTGTCTCTGTCTCTGTCTCTGTCTCTATCTCTGTCCCTGTCTCTGTCTCTGTCTCTTTCTCTGTCTCTCTCTCTGTCTCTGTCTCTGTCGCTGTCTCTCCCTCTGTCTCTGTCTCTTTCTCTGTCTCTGTCTCTGTCTCTGTCTCTGTCTCTGTCTCTGTCTCTGTCTCTGTCTCTGTCTCTGTCTCTGTCTCTGTCTCTGTCTCTGTCTCTGTCTCTGTCTCTGTCTCTGTCTCTGTCACTGTCTCTGTCACTGTCGCTGTCCCTCCCTCTGTCTCTGTCTCTGTCTCTGTCCATGGCTCTGTCTCTGCCTCTGTCTCCGTCTCTGTTTCTGTCTATGTCTCTGCCTCTGTCTCTGTCTCTGTCTCTGTCTCGGTCTCTGTCTCTGTCTCTGTCTCTATCTCCGTCTCTGTCTCTGTCTGTGACTCTGTCTCTGACTCTGTCTCTGTCTCTGGCTCTGTCTCTGCCTCTGTCTCCGTCTCTGTTTCTGTCTCTGTCTCTGTCTCTGCCTCTGTCTCTGTCTCTGTCTCTGTCTCGGTCTCTGTCTCTGTCTCTGTCTCTATCTCCGTCTCTGTCTCTGTCTGTGACTCTGTCTCTGACTCTGTCTCTGTCTCTGTCTCCGTCTCTGTCCCTGGCTCTGTCTCTGTCTCTGTCTCTGCCTCTGTCTCTGTCTCTGTCTCTGTCTCTGTCTCTCTCTCTGTCTCTGTCTCTGTCGCTGTCTCTCCCTCTGTCTCTGCCTCTTTCTCTGTCTCTGTCTCTGTCTCTGTCTCTGTCTCTGTCTCTGTCTCTGTCTCTGTCTCTGTATCTGTCTGTGTCTCTGTCTCTGTCTCTGTCGCTGTCTCTGCCTCTGTCTCTGTCCCCGTATCTGTCTCTGTCTCTGTTTCTGTCTCTGTCTCTGTCTCTATCTCTGTCTCTGTCTCTGTCTCTGTTTCTGTCTCTGTCTCTGTCTCTGTCTCTGTCTCTGTCTCTGTCTCTGTCTCTGTCTCTGTCTCTGTCTCTGTCCCTGCCTCTGTCTCTGTCTCTGTCTGTGTCTGTGTCCCTGTCTCTGTCTCCGTCCCTGTCTCTGCCGATGTCGCTGTCTCTCCCTCTGTCTCTGTCTATGTCTCTGTCCCTGGCTCTGTCTCTGCCTCTGTCTCCGTCTCTGTCTCTGTCTCTGTCTCTATCTCCGTCTCTGTCTCTGTCTGTGTCTCTGTCTCTGACTCTGTCTCTGTCTCCGTCTGTCTCTCTGTCTCTGTCTCTGCCTCTGTCTCTGTCCGCGTATCTGTCTCTGTCTCTGTTTCTGTCTCTGTCTCTGTCGCTGTCTCTCCCTCTGTCTCTGTCTCCGTCTCTGTCCCTGGCTCTGTCTCTGCCTCTGTCTCCGTCTCTGTCTCTGTCTCGGTCTTTGTCTCCGTCTCTGTCTCCGTCTCTGTCTCTGTCTCTGTCTCTATCTCCGTCTCTGTCTCTGTATCTGTCTGTGTCTGTGTCTGTGTCTTTGTCTCTGCCTCTGTCGCTGTCTCTGCCTCTGTCTCTGTCCCCGTATCTGTCCCTGTCTCTGTTTCTGTCTCTGTCTCTGTCTCTGTCTCTGTCTCTGTCTCTGTCTCTGTCTCCGTCTCTGTCTCTGTCTCTGTCTCTGTCTCTGTCTCTGTCGCTGTCTCTCCCTCAGTCTCTGTCTCTGTCTCCGTCCCTGGCTCTGACTCTGCCTCTGTCTCCGTCTTTGTCCCTGTCTCTGCCTCTGTCTCTGTCTCTGTCTCTGTCTCTGTCTCTGCATCTGCCTCTGTCTCTATCTCTGTCTCTGTCTCTGTCTCTGCCTCTGTCTCTGTCTCTGTCTCTGTCTCTGTCTCTGTCTCTGTCTCTGTCTCTGTGTCTGTCTCTGTCTCTGTCTCTGTCTCTGTCTCTGTCTCTGTCTCTGTCTCTGTCGCTGTCTCTCCCTCTGTCTCCGTCTCTGTCTCTGTCTCTGTCTCTGTCTCTGTCTCTGTCTCTTTCTCTGTCTCTGGCTCTGTCTCTGTCTCTGTCTCTGTCTCTGTCTCTGTCTCTGTCTCTGACTCTGTCTCTGTCTCTGTCCATGGCTCTGTCTCTGCCTCTGTCTCCGTCTCTGTTTCTGTCTCTGTCTCTGCCTCTGTCTCTGTCTCTGTCTCTGTCTCGGTCTCTGTCTCTGTCTCTGTCTCTATCTCCGTCTCTGTCTCTGTCTGTGACTCTGTCTCTGACTCTGTCTCTGTCTCTGTCTCCGTCTCTGTCCCCGGCTCTGTCTCTGTCTCTGTCTCTGTCTCTGTCTCTGTCTCTGTCTCTGTCTCTGTCTCTGTCTCTGTCGCTGTCCCTCCCTCTGTCTCTGCCTCTGTCTCTGTCCATGGCTCTGTCTCTGCCTCTGTCTCCGTCTCTGTTTCTGTCGCTGTCTCTCCCTCTGTCTCTGTCTCTGTCTCTGTCTCTGTCTGTGTCTCTGTCTCTGTGTCTATATTACACTCTGTCTCCGTCTTTGCCTTCGTCTTTGTCTCCGTCTTTGTGCCTGTCTTTGTCTCCGTATTTGTATCCGTCTGTGTAACCATCTTTGTCTCCGTCTTTGTCTCCGTCTTTGCCTCCGTCTTTGTCTTCGTCTTAGTCTCCGTCTTTGTCTCTGTCTTTGTCTCCGTCTTTGTGCCTGTCTTTGTCTCCATATCTGTCACCGCCTTTGTCTCTGTATTTGTCTCCGTCTGTGTCTCCATATTTGTCTCCGTCTTTGTCTCCGTCTTTGCCTCCGTCTTTGTCTACGTCTCCGTCTCTGTCTCTGTCTCTGTCTCTGTCTCTGTCTCTGTCTCTGTCTCTGTCTCCGTCTCTGTCGCTGTCTCTGTCTCTGTCTCTGTCTCAGTCTCTGTCTCTGTCTCTGTCTCCGTCTCAGTCTCTGTCTCCGTCTCCGTCTCTCTCTCTGTCTCTGTCTCTGCCTCTGTCTCTGTCTCTGTTTCTGTCTCTGTCTCTGTCTCTGTCTCTGTCTCTGTCTCTGTCTCTGTCTCTGTCTCTGTCTCTGTCTCTGTCTCTGTCTCTGTCTCTGTCTCTGTCTCTGTCTCTGTCCCTGTCTCTGTCTCTGTCTCTGTCTCTGTCTCTGTCTCTGTCCCTGTCTCTGTCTCTGTCGCTGTCCCTCCCTCTGTCTCTGTCTCTGTCTCTGTCCATGGCTCTGTCGCTGCCTCTGTCTCCGTCTCTGTTTCTGTCGCTGTCTCTCCCTCTGTCTCTGTCTCTGTCTCTGTCTCTGTCTGTGTCTCTGTCTCTGTGTCTATATTACACTCTGTCTCCGTCTTTGCCTTCGTCTTTGTCTCCGTCTTTGTGCCTGTCTTTGTCTCCGTATTTGTATCCGTCTGTGTAACCATCTTTGTCTCCGTCTTTGTCTCCGTCTTTGCCTCCGTCTTTGTCTTCGTCTTAGTCTCCGTCTTTGTCTCTGTCTTTGTCTCCGTCTTTGTGCCTGTCTTTGTCTCCATATTTGTCACCGCCTTTGTCTCTGTATTTGTCTCCGTCTGTGTCTCCATATTTGTCTCCGTCTTTGTCTCCGTCTTTGCCTCCGTCTTTGTCTACGTCTCCGTCTCTGTCTCTGTCTCTTTCTCTGTCTCTGTCTCTGTCTCTGTCTCTGTCTCTGTCTCTGTCTCTGTCTCTGTCTCTGTCTCTGCCTCTGTCTCTGTCTCTGGCTCCATCTCTGTCTCTGCCTCTGTCTCTGTCTCTGTCTCTGTCTCTGTCTCTGTCTCTGTCTCTATCTCTGTCTCTGTCTGTGTCGCTGTCTCTGTCTCCGTCCCTGTCTCTGCCGCTGTCTCTGTCTCCGTCTCCGTCTCAGTCTCTGTCTCTGCCTCTGCCTCTGTCTCTATCTCTGTCTCTGTCTCTGTCTCTGTCTCTATCTCTGTCTCTGTCTCTGTCTCTGTCTCTTTCTCTGTCTCTCTCTCTGTCTCTGTCTCTGTCGCTGTCTCTCCCTCTGTCTCTGTCTCTTTCTCTGTCTCTGTCTCTGTCTCTGTCTCTGTCTCTGTCTCTGTCTCTGTCTCTGTCTCTGTCTCTGTCTCTGTCTCTGTCTCTGTCTCTGTCTCTGTCTCTGTCTCTGTCTCTGTCTCTGTCTCTGTCTCTGTCTCTGTCTCTGTCACTGTCTCTGTCACTGTCGCTGTCCCTCCCTCTGTCTCTGTCTCTGTCTCTGTCCATGGCTCTGTCTCTGCCTCTGTCTCCGTCTCTGTTTCTGTCTATGTCTCTGCCTCTGTCTCTGTCTCTGTCTCTGTCTCGGTCTCTGTCTCTGTCTCTGTCTCTATCTCCGTCTCTGTCTCTGTCTGTGACTCTGTCTCTGACTCTGTCTCTGTCTCTGGCTCTGTCTCTGCCTCTGTCTCCGTCTCTGTTTCTGTCTCTGTCTCTGCCTCTGTCTCTGTCTCTGTCTCTGTCTCGGTCTCTGTCTCTGTCTCTGTCTCTATCTCCGTCTCTGTCTCTGTCTGTGACTCTGTCTCTGACTCTGTCTCTGTCTCTGTCTCCGTCTCTGTCCCTGGCTCTGTCTCTGTCTCTGTCTCTGCCTCTGTCTCTGTCTCTGTCTCTGTCTCTGTCTCTCTCTCTGTCTCTGTCTCTGTCGCTGTCTCTCCCTCTGTCTCTGCCTCTTTCTCTGTCTCTGTCTCTGTCTCTGTCTCTGTCTCTGTCTCTGTCTCTGTCTCTGTCTCTGTCTCTGTCTCTGTATCTGTCTGTGTCTCTGTCTCTGTCCCTGTCGCTGTCTCTGCCTCTGTCTCTGTCCCCGTATCTGTCTCTGTCTCTGTTTCTGTCTCTGTCTCTGTCTCTATCTCTGTCTCTGTCTCTGTCTCTGTTTCTGTCTCTGTCTCTGTCTCTGTCTCTGTCTCTGTCTCTGTCTCTGTCTCTGTCTCTGTCTCTGTCTCTGTCCCTGCCTCTGTCTCTGTCTCTGTCTGTGTCTGTGTCCCTGTCTCTGTCTCCGTCCCTGTCTCTGCCGATGTCGCTGTCTCTCCCTCTGTCTCTGTCTATGTCTCTGTCCCTGGCTCTGTCACTGCCTCTGTCTCCGTCTCTGTCTCTGTCTCTGTCTCTATCTCCGTCTCTGTCTCTGTCTGTGTCTCTGTCTCTGACTCTGTCTCTGTCTCCGTCTGTCTCTCTGTCTCTGTCTCTGCCTCTGTCTCTGTCCGCGTATCTGTCTCTGTCTCTGTTTCTGTCTCTGTCTCTGTCGCTGTCTCTCCCTCTGTCTCTGTCTCCGTCTCTGTCCCTGGCTCTGTCTCTGCCTCTGTCTCCGTCTCTGTCTCTGTCTCGGTCTTTGTCTCCGTCTCTGTCTCCGTCTCTGTCTCTGTCTCTGTCTCTATCTCCGTCTCTGTCTCTGTATCTGTCTGTGTCTGTGTCTTTGTCTCTGCCTCTGTCGCTGTCTCTGCCTCTGTCTCTGTCCCCGTATCTGTCCCTGTCTCTGTTTCTGTCTCTGTCTCTGTCTCTGTCTCTGTCTCTGTCTCTGTCTCTGTCTCTGTCTCCGTCTCTGTCTCTGTCTCTGTCTCTGTCTCTGTCTCTGTCGCTGTCTCTCCCTCAGTCTCTGTCTCTGTCTCCGTCCCTGGCTCTGACTCTGCCTCTGTCTCCGTCTTTGTCCCTGTCTCTGCCTCTGTCTCTGTCTCTGTCTCTGTCTCTGTCTCTGCATCTGCCTCTGTCTCTATCTCTGTCTCTGTCTCTGTCTCTGCCTCTGTCTCTGTCTCTGTCTCTGTCTCTGTCTCTGTCTCTGTCTCTGTCTCTGTGTCTGTCTCTGTCTCTGTCTCTGTCTCTGTCTCTGTCTCTGTCTCTGTCTCTGTCGCTGTCTCTCCCTCTGTCTCCGTCTCTGTCTCTGTCTCTGTCTCTGTCTCTGTCTCTGTCTCTTTCTCTGTCTCTGGCTCTGTCTCTGTCTCTGTCTCTGTCTCTGTCTCTGTCTCTGTCTCTGACTCTGTCTCTGTCTCTGTCCATGGCTCTGTCTCTGCCTCTGTCTCCGTCTCTGTTTCTGTCTCTGTCTCTGCCTCTGTCTCTTTCTCTGTCTCTGTCTCTGTCGCTGTCTCTGTCTCTGTCTCTGTCTCTGTCTCTGTCTCTGTCTCTGTCTCTGTATCTGTCTGTGTCTCTGTCTCTGTCTCTGTCGCTGTCTCTGCCTCTGTCTCTGTCCCCGTATCTGTCTCTGTCTCTGTTTCTGTCTCTGTCTCTGTCTCTATCTCTGTCTCTGTCTCTGTCTCTGTCGCTGTCTCTCCCTCTGTCTCTGTCTCTGTCTCTGTCTCTGTCTCTGTCTCTGTCTCTGTCTCTGTCTCTGTCTCTGCCTCTGTCTCTGTCTCTGTCTCTGTCTCTGTATCTGTCTGTGTCTCTGTCTCTGTCTCTGTCGCTGTCTCTGCCTCTGTCTCTGTCCCCGTATCTGTCTCTGTCTCTGTTTCTGTCTCTGTCTCTGTCTCTATCTCTGTCTCTGTCTCTGTCTCTGTTTCTGTTTCTGTCTCTGTCTCTGTCTCTGTCTCTGTCTCTGTCTCTGTCTCTGTCTCTGTCTCTGTCTCTGTCCCTGCCTCTGTCTCTGTCTCTGTCTGTGTCTGTGTCCCTGTCTCTGTCTCCGTCCCTGTCTCTGCCGATGTCGCTGTCTCTCCCTCTGTCTCTGTCTATGTCTCTGTCCCTGGCTCTGTCTCTGCCTCTGTCTCCGTCTCTGTCTCTGTCTCTGTCTCTATCTCCGTCTCTGTCTCTGTCTGTGTCTCTGTCTCTGACTCTGTCTCTGTCTCCGTCTGTCTCTCTGTCTCTGTCTCTGCCTCTGTCTCTGTCCGCGTATCTGTCTCTGTCTCTGTTTCTGTCTCTGTCTCTGTCGCTGTCTCTCCCTCTGTCTCTGTCTCCGTCTCTGTCCCTGGCTCTGTCTCTGCCTCTGTCTCCGTCTCTGTCTCTGTCTCGGTCTTTGTCTCCGTCTCTGTCTCCGTCTCTGTCTCTGTCTCTGTCTCTATCTCCGTCTCTGTCTCTGTATCTGTCTGTGTCTGTGTCTTTGTCTCTGCCTCTGTCGCTGTCTCTGCCTCTGTCTCTGTCCCCGTATCTGTCCCTGTCTCTGTTTCTGTCTCTGTCTCTGTCTCTGTCTCTGTCTCTGTCTCTGTCTCTGTCTCCGTCTCTGTTTCTGTCTCTGTCTCTGTCGCTGTCTCTCCCTCTGTCTCTGTCTCCGTCTCTGTCCCTGGCTCTGTCTCTGCCTCTGTCTCCGTCTCTGTCTCTGTCTCGGTCTTTGTCTCCGTCTCTGTCTCCGTCTCTGTCTCTGTCTCTGTCTCTATCTCCGTCTCTGTCTCTGTATCTGTCTGTGTCTGTGTCTTTGTCTCTGCCTCTGTCGCTGTCTCTGCCTCTGTCTCTGTCCCCGTATCTGTCCCTGTCTCTGTTTCTGTCTCTGTCTCTGTCTCTGTCTCTGTCTCTGTCTCTGTCTCCGTCTCTGTCTCTGTCTCTGTCTCTGTCTCTGTCTCTGTCGCTGTCTCTCCCTCAGTCTCTGTCTCTGTCTCTGTCCCTGTCTCTGTCTCTGTCTCTGTCTCTGTCTCTGTCTCTGTCTCTGTCTCTGTCTCTGCCTCTGTCTCTGTCTCTGTCTCTGTCTCTGTCTCTGTCGCTGTCCCTCCCTCTGTCTCTGTCTCTGTCTCTGTCCATGGCTCTGTCTCTGCCTCTGTCTCCGCCTCTGTTTCTGTCTCTGTCTCTGCCTCTGTCTCTGTCTCTGTCTCTGTCTCGGTCTCTGTCTCTGTCTCTGTCTCTATCTCCGTCTCTGTCTCTGTCTGTGACTCTGTCTCTGACTCTGTCTCTGTCTCTGTCTCCGTCTCTGTCCCTGGCTCTGTCTCTGTCTCTGTCTCTGTCTCTGTCTCTGTCTCTGTCTCTCTCTCTGTCTCTGTCTCTGTCGCTGTCTCTCCCTCTGTCTCTGTCTCTTTCTCTGTCTCTGTCTCTGTCTCTGTCTCTGTCTCTGTCTCTGTCTCTGTCTCTGCCTCTGTCTCTGTCTCTGTCTCTGTCTCTGCCTCTGCCTCTGTCTCTATCTCTGTCTCTGTCTCTGTCTCTGCCTCTGTCTCTGTCTCTGTCTCTGTCTCTGTCTCTGTCTCTGTCTCTGTCTCTGTCTCTGTCTCCGTCTCTGTCTCTGTCTCTGTCTCTGTCTCTGTCTCTGTCGCTGTCTCTCCCTCAGTCTCTGTCTCTGTCTCTGTCCCTGGCTCTGTCTCTGCCTCTGTCTCCGTCTTTGTCCCTGTCTCTGCCTCTGTCTCTGTCTCTGTCTCTGTCTCTGCCTCTGCCTCTGTCTCTATCTCTGTCTCTGTCTCTGTCTCTGCCTCAGTCTCTGTCTCAGTCTCTGTCTCTGTCTCCGTCTCTCTCTCTGTCCGCGTATCTGTCTCTGTCTCTGATTCTGTCTCTGTCTCTGTCTCTGTCTCTGTCTCTGTCTCTGTCTCCGTCTCTGTCTCTGTCTCTGTCTCTGTCTCTGTCTCTGTCTCAGTCTCTGTCTCTGTCTCTGTCTCTGTCTCCGTCTCAGTCTCTGTCTCTGTCTCCGTCTCTCTCTCTGTCTCTGTCTCTGCCTCTGTCTCTGTCCGCGTATCTGTCTCTGTCTCTGTTTCTGTCTCTGTCTCTGTCTCTGTCTCTGTCTCTGTCTCTGTCTCTGTCTCTGTCTCTGTCTCTGTCTCTGTCTCTGTATCTGTCTCTGTCTCTGTCTCTGTCTCTGTCTCTGTCTCTGTCTCTGTCTCTGTCTCTGTCTCTGTCTCTGTCTCTGTCTCTGTCTCTGTCTCTGTCTCTGTCTCTGTCTCTGTCTCTGTCTCTGTCTCTGTCTCTGTCTCTGTCTCTGTCTCTGTCTCTGTCTCTGTCTCTGTCTCTGTCTCTGTCTCTGTCTCTGTCGCTGTCCCTCCCTCTGTCTCTGTCTCTGTCTCTGTCCATGGCTCTGTCTCTGCCTCTGTCTCCGTCTCTGTTTCTGTCGCTGTCTCTCCCTCTGTCTCTGTCTCTGTCTCTGTCTCTGTCTCTGTTCCCGTATCTGTCTCTGTCTCTGTCTCTGTCTCTGTCTCTATCTCTGTCTCTGTCTGTGTCGCTGTCTCTGTCTCCGTCCCTGTCTCTGCCGCTGTCTCTGTCTCCGTCTCCGTCTCAATCTCTGTCTCTGCCTCTGCCTCTGTCTCTATCTCTGTCTCTGTCTCTGTCTCTGTCTCTATCTCTGTCTCTGTCTCTGTCTCTGTCTCTTTCTCTGTCTCTGTCTCTGTCTCTGTCTCTGTCTCTGTCTCTGTCTCTGTCTCTGTCTCTGTCTCTATCTCCGTCTCTGCCTCTGTCTGTGTCTCTGTCTCTGACTCTGTCTCTGTCTCTGTCTCCGTCTCTGTCCCTGGCTCTGTCTCTGTCTCTGTCTCTGTCTCTGTCGCTGTCTCTGTCTCTGTCTCTGTCTCTGTCTCTGTCTCTCTCTCTGTCTCTGTCTCTGTCGCTGTCTCTCCCTCTGTCTCTGTCTCTCTCTCTGTCCGCGTATCTGTCTCTGTCTCTGTTTCTGTCTCTGTCTCTGTCTCTGTCTCTGTCTCTGTCTGTGTCTCTGTCTCCGTCTCTGTCTCTGTCTCTGTCTCTGTCTCTGTCTCTGTCTCAGTCTCTGTCTCTGTCTCTGTCTCTGTCTCCGTCTCAGTCTCTGTCTCTGTCTCCGTCTCTCTCTCTGTCTCTGTCTCTGCCTCTGTCTCTGTCCGCGTATCTGTCTCTGTCTCTGTTTCTGTCTCTGTCTCTGTCTCTGTCTCTGTCCCTGTCTCTGTCTCTGTTTCTGTCTCTGTCTCTGCCTCTGTCTCTGTCTCTGTTTCTGTCTCTGTCTCTGTCTCTGTCTCTGTCTCTGTCTCTGTCTCTGTCTCTGTCTCTGTCTCTGTCTCTGTCTCTGTCTCTGTCTCTGTCTCTGTCTCTGTCTCTGTTTCTGTCGCTGTCTCTCCCTCTGTCTCTGTCTCTGTCTCTGTCTCTGTCTCTGTCTGTGTCTCTGTCTCTGTGTCTATATTACACTCTGTCTCCGTCTTTGCCTTCGTCTTTGTCTCCGTCTTTGTGCCTGTCTTTGTCTCCGTATTTGTATCCGTCTGTGTAACCATCTTTGTCTCCGTCTTTGTCTCCGTCTTTGCCTCCGTCTTTGTCTTCGTCTTAGTCTCCGTCTTTGTCTCTGTCTTTGTCTCCGTCTTTGTGCCTGTCTTTGTCTCCATATTTGTCACCGCCTTTGTCTCTGTATTTGTCTCCGTCTGTGTCTCCATATTTGTCTCCGTCTTTGTCTCCGTCTTTGCCTCCGTCTTTGTCTACGTCTCCGTCTCTGTCTCTGTCTCTGTCTCTGTCTCTGTCTCTGTCTCTGTCTCTGTCTCTGTCTCTGTCTCTGTCTCTGTCTCTGTCTCTGTCTCTGTCTCCGTCTCTGTCTCTGTCCCTGTCTCTGTCTCCGTCTCCGTCTTTGTCTCTGTCTCTGTCTCTGTCTCTGGCTCCATCTCTGTCTCTGTCTCAGTCTCAGTCTCTGTCTCTGCCTCTGTCTCTGTTCCCGTATCTGTCTCTGTCTCTGTCTCTGTCTCTGTCTCTATCTCTGTCTCTGTCTGTGTCGCTGTCTCTGTCTCCGTCCCTGTCTCTGCCGCTGTCTCTGTCTCCGTCTCCGTCTCAATCTCTGTCTCTGCCTCTGCCTCTGTCTCTATCTCTGTCTCTGTCTCTGTCTCTGTCTCTATCTCTGTCTCTGTCTCTGTCTCTGTCTCTTTCTCTGTCTCTGTCTCTGTCTCTGTCTCTGTCTCAGTCTCTGTCTCTGTCTCTGTCTCTGTCTCCGTCTCAGTCTCTGTCTCTGTCTCCGTCTCTCTCTCTGTCCGCGTATCTGTCTCTGTCTCTGTTTCTGTCTCTGTCTCTGTCTCTGTCTCTGTCTCTGTCTCTGTCTCTGTCTCTGTCTCTGTCTCCGTCTCTGTCTCTGTCTCTGTCTCTGTCTCTGTCTCTGTCTCAGTCTCTGTCTCTGTCTCTGTCTCTGTCTCCGTCTCAGTCTCTGTCTCCGTCTCCGTCTCTCTCTCTGTCTCTGTCTCTGCCTCTGTCTCTGTCTCTGTTTCTGTCTCTGTCTCTGTCTCTGTCTCTGTCTCTGTCTCTGTCTCTGTCTCTGTCTCTGTCTCTGTCTCTGTCTCTGTCTCTGTCTCTGTCTCTGTCTCTGTCTCTGTCTCTGTCTCTGTCTCTGTCTCTGTCTCTGTCTCTGTTGCTGTCCCTCCCTCTGTCTCTGTCTCTGTCTCTGTCCATGGCTCTGTCTCTGCCTCTGTCTCCGTCTCTGTTTCTGTCGCTGTCTCTGTCTCTGTATCTGTCTGTGTCTCTGTCTCTGTCTCTGTCGCTGTCTCTGCCTCTGTCTCTGTTCCCGTATCTGTCTCTGTCTCTGTCTCTGTCTCTGTCTCTGTCTCTATCTCTGTCTCTGTCTGTGTCGCTGTCTCTGTCTCCGTCCCTGTCTCTGCCGCTGTCTCTGTCTCCGTCTCCGTCTCAATCTCTGTCTCTGCCTCTGCCTCTGTCTCTATCTCTGTCTCTGTCTCTGTCTCTGTCTCTATCTCTGTCTCTGTCTCTGTCTCTGTCTCTTTCTCTGTCTCTGTCTCTGTCTCTGTCTCTGTCTCTGTCTCTGTCTCTGTCTCTGTCTCTGTCTCTATCTCCGTCTCTGCCTCTGTCTGTGTCTCTGTCTCTGACTCTGTCTCTGTCTCTGTCTCCGTCTCTGTCCCTGGCTCTGTCTCTGTCTCTGTCTCTGTCTCTGTCTCTGTCTCTGTCTCTGTCTCTGTCTCTGTCTCTCTCTCTGTCTCTGTCTCTGTCGCTGTCTCTCCCTCTGTCTCTGTCTCTTTCTCTGTCTCTGTCTCTGTCTCTGTCTCTGTCTCTGTCTCTGTCTCTGTCTCTGTCTCCGTCTCTGTCTCTGTCTCAGTCTCTGTCTCTGTCTCTGTCTCAGTCTCTGTCTCTGTCTCTGTCTCTGTCTCCGTCTCAGTCTCTGTCTCTGTCTCCGTCTCTCTCTCTGTCCGCGTATCTGTCTCTGTCTCTGTTTCTGTCTCTGTCTCTGTCTCTGTCTCTGTCTCTGTCTCTGTCTCTGTCTCTGTCTCTGTCTCTGTCTCTGTCTCTGTCTCTGTCTCTGTCTCTGTCTCTGTCTCTGTCTCTGTCTCTGTCTCTGTCTCCGTCTCTGTCTCTGTCTCTGTCTCAGTCTCTGTCTCTGTCTCTGTCTCTGTCTCCGTCTCAGTCTCTGTCTCTGTCTCCGTCTCTCTCTCTGTCTCTGTCTCTGCCTTTGTCTCTGTCTCTGTTTCTGTCTCTGTCTCTGTCTCTGTCTCTGTCTCTGTCTCTGTCTCTGTCTCTGTCTCTGTCTCTGTCTCTGTCTCTGTCTCTGTCTCTGTCTCTGTCTCTGTCTCTGTCTCCGTCTCTGTCTCCGTCTCTGTCTCTGTCTCTGTCTCTATCTCCGTCTCTGTCTCTGTATCTGTCTGTGTCTGTGTCTTTGTCTCTGCCTCTGTCGCTGTCTCTGCCTCTGTCTCTGTCCCCGTATCTGTCCCTGTCTCTGTTTCTGTCTCTGTCTCTGTCTCTGTCTCTGTCTCTGTCTCTGTCTCTGTCTCCGTCTCTGTCTCTGTCTCTGTCTCTGTCTCTGTCTCTGTCTCTGTCTCTGTCTCAGTCTCTGTCTCTGTCTCTGTCTCTGTCTCCGTCTCAGTCTCTGTCTCCGTCTCCGTCTCTCTCTCTGTCTCTGTCTCTGCCTCTGTCTCTGTGTCTGTTTCTGTCTCTGTCTCTGTCTCTGTCTCTGTCTCTGTCTCTGTCTCTGTCTCTGTCTCTGTCGCTGTCCCTCCCTCTGTCTCTGTCTCTGTCTCTGTCCATGGCTCTGTCTCTGCCTCTGTCTCCGTCTCTGTTTCTGTCGCTGTCTCTCCCTCTGTCTCTGTCTCTGTCTCTGTCTCTGTCTGTGTCTCTGTCTCTGTGTCTATATTACACTCTGTCTCCGTCTTTGCCTTCGTCTTTGTCTCCGTCTTTGTGCCTGTCTTTGTCTCCGTATTTGTATCCGTCTGTGTAACCATCTTTGTCTCCGTCTTTGTCTCCGTCTTTGCCTCCGTCTTTGTCTTCGTCTTAGTCTCCGTCTTTGTCTCTGTCTTTGTCTCCGTCTTTGTGCCTGTCTTTGTCTCCATATTTGTCACCGCCTTTGTCTCTGTATTTGTCTCCGTCTGTGTCTCCATATTTGTCTCCGTCTTTGTCTCCGTCTTTGCCTCCGTCTTTGTCTACGTCTCCGTCTCTGTCTCTGTCTCTGTCTCTGTCTCTGTCTCTGTCTCTGTCTCTGTCTCTGTCTCTGTCTCTGTCTCTGTCTCTGTCTCTGTCTCTGTCTCTGTCTCTGTCTCCGTCTCTGTCTCTGTCCCTGTCTCTGTCTCCGTCTCCGTCTTTGTCTCTGTCTCTGTCTCTGTCTCTGTCTCTGCCTCTGTCTCTGTCTCTGGCTCCATCTCTGTCTCTGCCTCTGTCTCTGTCTCTGTCTCTGCCTCTGTGTCGGTCTCTGTCTCCGTCTCTGTCTCTGTCCCTATCTCTGTCTCTGTCTCTGTTCCCGTCTCTGTCTCCGCCTCTGCCTCTGTCTCTATCTCTGTCTCTGTCTCTGTCTCTGTCTCTATCTCTGTCTCTGTCTCTGTCGCTGTCGCTGTCTCTGCCTCTGTCTCTGTCCCCGTATCTGTCTCTGTCTCTGTTTCTGTCTCTGTCTCTGTCTCTATCTCTGTCTCTCTCTCTGTCTCTGTCTCTGTATCTGTCTGTGTCTCTGTCTCTGTCTCTGTCGCTGTCTCTGCCTCTGTCTCTGTTCCCGTATCTGTCTCTGTCTCTGTCTCTGTCTCTGTCTCTATCTCTGTCTCTGTCTGTGTCGCTGTCTCTGTCTCCGTCCCTGTCTCTGCCGCTGTCTCTGTCTCCGTCTCCGTCTCAGTCTCTGTCTCTGCCTCTGCCTCTGTCTCTATCTCTGTCTCTGTCTCTGTCTCTGTCTCTGTCTCTGTCTCTATCTCTGTCTCTGTCTCTGTCTCTGTCTCTTTCTCTGTCTCTGTCTCTGTCTCTGTCTCTGTCTCTGTCTCTGTCTCTGTCTCTATCTCCGTCTCTGCCTCTGTCTGTGTCTCTGTCTCTGACTCTGTCTCTGTCTCTGTCTCCGTCTCTGTCCCTGGCTCTGTCTCTGTCTCTGTCTCTGTCTCTGTCTCTGTCTCTGTCTCTGTCTCTCTCTCTGTCTCTGTCTCTGTCTCTGTCTCTGTCTCTGTCTCTGTCTCTATCTCCGTCTCTGCCTCTGTCTGTGTCTCTGTCTCTGACTCTGTCTCTGTCTCTGTCTCCGTCTCTGTCTCTGTCTCTGTCTCTGTCTCAGTCTCTGTCTCAGTCTCTGTCTCTGTTGCTGTCCCTCCCTCTGTCTCTGTCTCTGTCTCTGTCCATGGCTCTGTCTCTGCCTCTGTCTCCGTCTCTGTTTCTGTCGCTGTCTCTGTCTCTGTATCTGTCTGTGTCTCTGTCTCTGTCTCTGTCGCTGTCTCTGCCTCTGTCTCTGTTCCCGTATCTGTCTCTGTCTCTGTCTCTGTCTCTGTCTCTATCTCTGTCTCTGTCTGTGTCGCTGTCTCTGTCTCCGTCCCTGTCTCTGCCGCTGTCTCTGTCTCCGTCTCCGTCTCAATCTCTGTCTCTGCCTCTGCCTCTGTCTCTATCTCTGTCTCTGTCTCTGTCTCTGTCTCTATCTCTGTCTCTGTCTCTGTCTCTGTCTCTTTCTCTGTCTCTGTCTCTGTCTCTGTCTCTGTCTCTGTCTCTGTCTCTGTCTCTGTCTCTGTCTCTGTCTCTATCTCCGTCTCTGCCTCTGTCTGTGTCTCTGTCTCTGACTCTGTCTCTGTCTCTGTCTCCGTCTCTGTCCCTGGCTCTGTCTCTGTCTCTGTCTCTGTCTCTGTCTCTGTCTCTGTCTCTGTCTCTGTCTCTGTCTCTCTCTCTGTCTCTGTCTCTGTCGCTGTCTCTCCCTCTGTCTCTGTCTCTTTCTCTGTCTCTGTCTCTGTCTCTGTCTCTGTCTCTGTCTCTGTCTCTGTCTCTGTCTCCGTCTCTGTCTCTGTCTCAGTCTCTGTCTCTGTCTCTGTCTCAGTCTCTGTCTCTGTCTCTGTCTCTGTCTCTGTCTCCGTCTCAGTCTCTGTCTCTGTCTCCGTCTCTCTCTCTGTCCGCGTATCTGTCTCTGTCTCTGTTTCTGTCTCTGTCTCTGTCTCTGTCTCTGTCTCTGTCTCTGTCTCTGTCTCTGTCTCTGTCTCTGTCTCTGTCTCTGTCTCTGTCTCTGTCTCTGTCTCTGTCTCTGTCTCTGTCTCTGTCTCTGTCTCTGTCTCTGTCTCCGTCTCTGTCTCTGTCTCTGTCTCAGTCTCTGTCTCTGTCTCTGTCTCTGTCTCCGTCTCAGTCTCTGTCTCTGTCTCCGTCTCTCTCTCTGTCTCTGTCTCTGCCTTTGTCTCTGTCCGCGTATCTGTCTCTGTCTCTGTTTCTGTCTCTGTCTCTGTCTCTGTCTCTGTCTCTGTCTCTGTCTCTGTCTCTGTCTCTGTCTCTGTCTCTGTCTCTGTCTCTGTCTCTGTCTCTGTCTCTGTCTCTGTCTCTGTCTCCGTCTCTGTCTCCGTCTCTGTCTCTGTCTCTGTCTCTATCTCCGTCTCTGTCTCTGTATCTGTCTGTGTCTGTGTCTTTGTCTCTGCCTCTGTCGCTGTCTCTGCCTCTGTCTCTGTCCCCGTATCTGTCCCTGTCTCTGTTTCTGTCTCTGTCTCTGTCTCTGTCTCTGTCTCTGTCTCTGTCTCTGTCTCCGTCTCTGTCTCTGTCTCTGTCTCTGTCTCTGTCTCTGTCTCTGTCTCTGTCTCAGTCTCTGTCTCTGTCTCTGTCTCTGTCTCCGTCTCAGTCTCTGTCTCCGTCTCCGTCTCTCTCTCTGTCTCTGTCTCTGCCTCTGTCTCTGTGTCTGTTTCTGTCTCTGTCTCTGTCTCTGTCTCTGTCTCTGTCTCTGTCTCTGTCTCTGTCTCTGTCGCTGTCCCTCCCTCTGTCTCTGTCTCTGTCTCTGTCCATGGCTCTGTCTCTGCCTCTGTCTCCGTCTCTGTTTCTGTCGCTGTCTCTCCCTCTGTCTCTGTCTCTGTCTCTGTCTCTGTCTGTGTCTCTGTCTCTGTGTCTATATTACACTCTGTCTCCGTCTTTGCCTTCGTCTTTGTCTCCGTCTTTGTGCCTGTCTTTGTCTCCGTATTTGTATCCGTCTGTGTAACCATCTTTGTCTCCGTCTTTGTCTCCGTCTTTGCCTCCGTCTTTGTCTTCGTCTTAGTCTCCGTCTTTGTCTCTGTCTTTGTCTCCGTCTTTGTGCCTGTCTTTGTCTCCATATTTGTCACCGCCTTTGTCTCTGTATTTGTCTCCGTCTGTGTCTCCATATTTGTCTCCGTCTTTGTCTCCGTCTTTGCCTCCGTCTTTGTCTACGTCTCCGTCTCTGTCTCTGTCTCTGTCTCTGTCTCTGTCTCTGTCTCTGTCTCTGTCTCTGTCTCTGTCTCTGTCTCTGTCTCTGTCTCTGTCTCTGTCTCTGTCTCCGTCTCTGTCTCTGTCCCTGTCTCTGTCTCCGTCTCCGTCTTTGTCTCTGTCTCTGTCTCTGTCTCTGTCTCTGCCTCTGTCTCTGTCTCTGGCTCCATCTCTGTCTCTGCCTCTGTCTCTGTCTCTGTCTCTGCCTCTGTGTCGGTCTCTGTCTCCGTCTCTGTCTCTGTCCCTATCTCTGTCTCTGTCTCTGTTCCCGTCTCTGTCTCCGCCTCTGCCTCTGTCTCTATCTCTGTCTCTGTCTCTGTCTCTGTCTCTATCTCTGTCTCTGTCTCTGTCGCTGTCGCTGTCTCTGCCTCTGTCTCTGTCCCCGTATCTGTCTCTGTCTCTGTTTCTGTCTCTGTCTCTGTCTCTATCTCTGTCTCTCTCTCTGTCTCTGTCTCTGTATCTGTCTGTGTCTCTGTCTCTGTCTCTGTCGCTGTCTCTGCCTCTGTCTCTGTTCCCGTATCTGTCTCTGTCTCTGTCTCTGTCTCTGTCTCTATCTCTGTCTCTGTCTGTGTCGCTGTCTCTGTCTCCGTCCCTGTCTCTGCCGCTGTCTCTGTCTCCGTCTCCGTCTCAGTCTCTGTCTCTGCCTCTGCCTCTGTCTCTATCTCTGTCTCTGTCTCTGTCTCTGTCTCTGTCTCTATCTCTGTCTCTGTCTCTGTCTCTGTCTCTTTCTCTGTCTCTGTCTCTGTCTCTGTCTCTGTCTCTGTCTCTGTCTCTGTCTCTGTCTCTATCTCCGTCTCTGCCTCTGTCTGTGTCTCTGTCTCTGACTCTGTCTCTGTCTCTGTCTCCGTCTCTGTCCCTGGCTCTGTCTCTGTCTCTGTCTCTGTCTCTGTCTCTGTCTCTGTCTCTGTCTCTCTCTCTGTCTCTGTCTCTGTCTCTGTCTCTGTCTCTGTCTCTGTCTCTATCTCCGTCTCTGCCTCTGTCTGTGTCTCTGTCTCTGACTCTGTCTCTGTCTCTGTCTCCGTCTCTGTCTCTGTCTCTGTCTCTGTCTCTGTCTCTGTCTCAGTCTCTGTCTCTGTCTCTGTCTCTGTCTCCGTCTCAGTCTCTGTCTCTGTCTCCGTCTCTCTCTCTGTCCGCGTATCTGTCTCTGTCTCTGTTTCTGTCTCTGTCTCTGTCTCTGTCTCTGTCTCTGTCTCTGTCTCTGTCTCCGTCTCTGTCTCTGTCTCTGTCTCAGTCTCTGTCTCTGTCTCTGTCTCTGTCTCCGTCTCAGTCTCTGTCTCTGTCTCCGTCTCTCTCACTGTCTCTGTCTCTGCCTCTGTCTCTGTCCGCGTATCTGTCTCTGTCTCTGTTTCTGTCTCTGTCTCTGTCTCTGTCTCTGTCTCTGTCTCTGTCTCTGTCTCTGTCTCTGTCTCTGTCTCTGTCTCTGTCTCTGTCTCTGTCTCTGTCTCTGTCTCTGTCTCTGTCTCTGTCTCTGTCTCTGTCTCTGTCTCTGTCTCTGTCGCTGTCCCTCCCTCTGTCTCTGTCTCTGTCTCTGTCCATGGCTCTGTCTCTGCCTCTGTCTCCGTCTCTGTTTCTGTCTCTGTCTCTGCCTCTGTCTCTGTCTCTGTCTCTGTCTCGGTCTCTGTCTCTGTCTCTGTCTCTATCTCCGTCTCTGTCTCTGTCTGTGACTCTGTCTCTGACTCTGTCTCTGTCTCTGTCTCCGTCTCTGTCCCTGGCTCTGTCTCTGTCTCTGTCTCTGTCTCTGTCTCTGTCTCTGTCTCTGTCTCTGTCTCTGTCTCTCTCTCTGTCTCTGTCTCTGTCGCTGTCTCTCCCTCTGTCTCTGTCTCTTTCTCTGTCTCTGTCTCTGTCTCTGTCTCTGTCTCTGTCTCTGTCTCTGTCTCTGTCTCTGTCTCTGGCTCTGTATCTGTCTGTGTCTCTGTCTCTGTCTCTGTCGCTGTCTCTGCCTCTGTCTCTGTCCCCGTATCTGTCTCTGTCTCTGTTTCTGTCTCTGTCTCTGTCTCTATCTCTGTCTCTGTCTCTGTCTCTGTTTCTGTCTCTGTCTCTGTCTCTGTCTCTGTCTCTGTCTCTGTCTCTGTCTCTGTCTCTGTCTCTGTCTCTGTCTCTGTCTCTGCCTCTGTCTCTGTCTCTGTCTGTGTCTGTGTCCCTGTCTCTGTCTCCGTCCCTGTCTCTGCCGATGTCGCTGTCTCTCCCTCTGTCTCTGTCTCTGTCTCTGTCCCTGGCTCTGTCTCTGCCTCTGTCTCCGTCTCTGTCTCTGTCTCTATCTCTGTCTCTGTCTCTGTCGCTGTCGCTGTCTCTGCCTCTGTCTCTGTCCCCGTATCTGTCTCTGTCTCTGTTTCTGTCTCTGTCTCTGTCTCTGTCTCTGTCTCTGTCTCTGTCTCCGTCTCTGTCTCTGTCCCTGTCTCTGTCTCCGTCTCCGTCTTTGTCTCTGTCTCTGTCTCTGTCTCTGTCTCTGCCTCTGTCTCTGTCTCTGGCTCCATCTCTGTCTCTGCCTCTGTCTCTGTCTCTGTCTCTGCCTCTGTGTCGGTCTCTGTCTCCGTCTCTGTCTCTGTCCCTATCTCTGTCTCTGTCTCTGTTCCCGTCTCTGTCTCCGCCTCTGCCTCTGTCTCTATCTCTGTCTCTGTCTCTGTCTCTGTCTCTATCTCTGTCTCTGTCTCTGTCGCTGTCGCTGTCTCTGCCTCTGTCTCTGTCCCCGTATCTGTCTCTGTCTCTGTTTCTGTCTCTGTCTCTGTCTCTATCTCTGTCTCTCTCTCTGTCTCTGTCTCTGTATCTGTCTGTGTCTCTGTCTCTGTCTCTGTCGCTGTCTCTGCCTCTGTCTCTGTTCCCGTATCTGTCTCTGTCTCTGTCTCTGTCTCTGTCTCTATCTCTGTCTCTGTCTGTGTCGCTGTCTCTGTCTCCGTCCCTGTCTCTGCCGCTGTCTCTGTCTCCGTCTCCGTCTCAGTCTCTGTCTCTGCCTCTGCCTCTGTCTCTATCTCTGTCTCTGTCTCTGTCTCTGTCTCTGTCTCTATCTCTGTCTCTGTCTCTGTCTCTGTCTCTTTCTCTGTCTCTGTCTCTGTCTCTGTCTCTGTCTCTGTCTCTGTCTCTGTCTCTGTCTCTGTCTCTATCTCCGTCTCTGCCTCTGTCTGTGTCTCTGTCTCTGACTCTGTCTCTGTCTCTGTCTCCGTCTCTGTCCCTGGCTCTGTCTCTGTCTCTGTCTCTGTCTCTGTTTCTGTCTCTGTCTCTGTCTCTGTCTCTGTCTCTGTCTCTGTCTCCGTCTCTGTCTCTGTCTTTGTCTCAGTCTCTGTCTCTGTCTCTGTCTCTGTCTCCGTCTCAGTCTCTGTCTCTGTCTCCGTCTCTCTCACTGTCTCTGTCTCTGCCTCTGTCTCTGTCCGCGTATCTCTCTCTGTCTCTGTTTCTGTCTCTGTCTCTGTCTCTGTCTCTGTCTCTGTCTCTGTCTCTGTCTCTGTCTCTGTCTCTGTCTCTGTCTCTGTCTCTGTCTCTGTCTCTGTCTCTGTCTCTGTCTCTGTCTCTGTCTCTGTCTCTGTCTCTGTCTCTGTCTCTGTCTCTGTCTCTGTCTCTGTCTCTGTCTCTGTCGCTGTCCCTCCCTCTGTCTCTGTCTCTGTCTCTGTCCATGGCTCTGTCTCTGCCTCTGTCTCCGTCTCTGTTTCTGTCTCTGTCTCTGCCTCTGTCTCTGTCTCTGTCTCTGTCTCGGTCTCTGTCTCTGTCTCTGTCTCTGTCTCTATCTCCGTCTCTGTCTCTGTCTGTGACTCTGTCTCTGTCTCTGTCTCCGTCTCTGTCCCTGGCTCTGTCTCTGTCTCTGTCTCTGTCTCTGTCTCTGTCTCTGTCTCTGTCTCTGTCTCTCTCTCTGTCTCTGTCTCTGTCGCTGTCTCTCCCTCTGTCTCTGTCTCTTTCTCTGTCTCTGTCTCTGTCTCTGTCTCTGTCTCTGTCTCTGTCTCTGTCTCTGTCTCTGGCTCTGTATCTGTCTGTGTCTCTGTCTCTGTCTCTGTCGCTGTCTCTGCCTCTGTCTCTGTCCCCGTATCTGTCTCTGTCTCTGTTTCTGTCTCTGTCTCTGTCTCTATCTCTGTCTCTGTCTCTGTCTCTGTTTCTGTCTCTGTCTCTGTCTCTGTCTCTGTCTCTGTCTCTGTCTCTGTCTCTGTCTCTGTCTCTGTCTCTGCCTCTGTCTCTGTCTCTGTCTGTGTCTGTGTCCCTGTCTCTGTCTCCGTCCCTGTCTCTGCCGATGTCGCTGTCTCTCCCTCTGTCTCTGTCTCTGTCTCTGTCCCTGGCTCTGTCTCTGCCTCTGTCTCCGTCTCTGTCTCTGTCTCTATCTCTGTCTCTGTCTCTGTCGCTGTCGCTGTCTCTGCCTCTGTCTCTGTCCCCGTATCTGTCTCTGTCTCTGTTTCTGTCTCTGTCTCTGTCTCTGTCTCTGTCTCTGTCTCTGTCTCCGTCTCTGTCTCTGTCCCTGTCTCTGTCTCCGTCTCCGTCTTTGTCTCTGTCTCTGTCTCTGTCTCTGTCTCTGCCTCTGTCTCTGTCTCTGGCTCCATCTCTGTCTCTGCCTCTGTCTCTGTCTCTGTCTCTGCCTCTGTGTCGGTCTCTGTCTCCGTCTCTGTCTCTGTCCCTATCTCTGTCTCTGTCTCTGTTCCCGTCTCTGTCTCCGCCTCTGCCTCTGTCTCTATCTCTGTCTCTGTCTCTGTCTCTGTCTCTATCTCTGTCTCTGTCTCTGTCGCTGTCGCTGTCTCTGCCTCTGTCTCTGTCCCCGTATCTGTCTCTGTCTCTGTTTCTGTCTCTGTCTCTGTCTCTATCTCTGTCTCTCTCTCTGTCTCTGTCTCTGTATCTGTCTGTGTCTCTGTCTCTGTCTCTGTCGCTGTCTCTGCCTCTGTCTCTGTTCCCGTATCTGTCTCTGTCTCTGTCTCTGTCTCTGTCTCTATCTCTGTCTCTGTCTGTGTCGCTGTCTCTGTCTCCGTCCCTGTCTCTGCCGCTGTCTCTGTCTCCGTCTCCGTCTCAGTCTCTGTCTCTGCCTCTGCCTCTGTCTCTATCTCTGTCTCTGTTTCTGTCTCTGTCTCTGTCTCTATCTCTGTCTCTGTCTCTGTCTCTGTCTCTTTCTCTGTCTCTGTCTCTGTCTCTGTCTCTGTCTCTGTCTCTGTCTCTGTCTCTATCTCCGTCTCTGCCTCTGTCTGTGTCTCTGTCTCTGACTCTGTCTCTGTCTCTGTCTCCGTCTCTGTCCCTGGCTCTGTCTCTGTCTCTGTCTCTGTCTCTGTCTCTGTCTCTGTCTCTGTCTCTCTCTCTGTCTCTGTCTCTGTCTCTGTCTCTGTCTCTGTCTCTGTCTCTATCTCCGTCTCTGCCTCTGTCAGTGTCTCTGTCTCTGACTCTGTCTCTGTCTCTGTCTCCGTCTCTGTCTCTGTCTCTGTCTCTGTCTCTGTCTCTGTCTCTGTCTCAGTCTCTGTCTCTGTCTCTGTCTCTGTCTCCGTCTCAGTCTCTGTCTCTGTCTCCGTCTCTCTCTCTGTCCGCGTATCTGTCTCTGTCTCTGTTTCTGTCTCTGTCTCTGTCTCTGTCTCTGTCTCTGTCTCTGTCTCTGTCTCCGTCTCTGTCTCTGTCTCTGTCTCAGTCTCTGTCTCTGTCTCTGTCTCTGTCTCCGTCTCAGTCTCTGTCTCTGTCTCCGTCTCTCTCTCTGTCTCTGTCTCTGCCTCTGTCTCTGTCCGCGTATCTGTCTCTGTCTCTGTTTCTGTCTCTGTCTCTGTCTCTGTCTCTGTCTCTGTCTCTGTCTCTGTCTCTGTCTCTGTCTCTGTCTCTGTCTCTGTCTCTGTCTCTGTCTCTGTCTCTGTCTCTGTGTCTGTCTCTGTCTCTGTCTCTGTCTCTGTCTCTGTCTCTGTCTCTGTCTCTGTCTCTGTCTCTGTCTCTGTCTCTGTCTCTGTCTCTGTCTCTGTCGCTGTCCCTCCCTCTGTCTCTGTCTCTGTCTCTGTCCATGGCTCTGTCTCTGCCTCTGTCTCCGTCTCTGTTTCTGTCTCTGTCTCTGCCTCTGTCTCTGTCTCTGTCTCTGTCTCGGTCTCTGTCTCTGTCTCTGTCTCTATCTCCGTCTCTGTCTCTGTCTGTGACTCTGTCTCTGACCCTGTCTCTGTCTCTGTCTCCGTCTCTGTCCCTGGCTCTGTCTCTGTCTCTGTCTCTGTCTCTGTCTCTGTCTCTGTCTCTGTCTCTGTCTCTGTCTCTGTCTCTGTCTCTGTCTCTCTCTCTGTCTCTGTCTCTGTCGCTGTCTCTCCCTCTGTCTCTGTCTCTTTCTCTGTCTCTGTCTCTGTCTCTGTCTCTGTCTCTGTCTCTGTCTCTGTCTCTGTCTCTGTCTCTGTCTCTGTCTCTGGCTCTGTATCTGTCTGTGTCTCTGTCTCTGTCTCTGTCGCTGTCTCTGCCTCTGTCTCTGTCCCCGTATCTGTCTCTGTCTCTGTTTCTGTCTCTGTCTCTGTCTCTATCTCTGTCTCTGTCTCTGTCTCTGTTTCTGTCTCTGTCTCTGTCTCTGTCTCTGTCTCTGTCTCTGTCTCTGTCTCTGTCTCTGTCTCTGTCTCTGTCTCTGCCTCTGTCTCTGTCTCTGTCTGTGTCTGTGTCCCTGTCTCTGTCTCCGTCCCTGTCTCTGCCGATGTCGCTGTCTCTCCCTCTGTCTCTGTCTCTGTCTCTGTCCCTGGCTCTGTCTCTGCCTCTGTCTCCGTCTCTGTCTCTGTCTCTGTCTCTATCTCCGTCTCTGTCTCTGTCTGTGTCTCTGTCTCTGACTCTGTCTCTGTCTCCGTCTGTCTCTCTGTCTCTGTCTCTGCCTCTGTCTCTGTCCGCGTATCTGTCTCTGTCTCTGTTTCTGTCTCTGTCTCTGTCGCTGTCTCTCCCTCTGTCTCTGTCTTCGTCTCTGTCCCTGGCTCTGTCTCTGCCTCTGTCTCCGTCTCTGTCTCTGTCTCAGTCTTTGTCTCCGTCTCTGTCTCCGTCTCTGTCTCTGTCTCTATCTCCGTCTCTGTCTCTGTATCTGTCTGTGTCTGTGTCTTTGTCTCTGCCTCTGTCGCTGTCTCTGCCTCTGTCTCTGTCCCCGTATCTGTCCCTGTCTCTGCTTCTGTCTCTGTCTCTGTCTCTGTCTCTGTCTCTGTCTCTGTCTCTGTCTCCGTCTCTGTCTCTGTCTCTGTCTCTGTCTCTGTCTCTGTCGCTGTCTCTCCCTCAGTCTCTGTCTCTGTCTGTGTCCCTGGCTCTGTCTCTGCCTCTGTCTCCGTCTTTGTCCCTGTCTCTGCCTCTGTCTCTGTCTCTGTCTCTGTCTCTGTCTCTGGCTCTGTCTCTGTCTCTGTCTCTGTCTCTGTCTCTGTCTCTGTCTCTATCTCCGTCTCAGTCTCTGTCTGTGTCTCTGTCTCTGACTCTGACTCTGTCTCTGTCTCTGTCTCCGTCTCTGTCCCTGGCTCTGTCTCTGTCTCTGTCTCTGTCTCTGTCTCTGTCTCTGTCTCTCTCTCTGTCTCTGTCTCTGTCGCTGTCTCTCCCTCTGTCTCTGTCTCTGTCTCCGTCCCTGTCTCTGCCGCTGTCTCTGTCTCCGTCTCAGTCTCTGTCTCTGTCTCCGTCTCTCTCTCTGTCTCTATCTCTGTCTCTGTCTCTGTCTCTGTCTCTTTCTCTGTCTCTGTCTCTGTCGCTGTCTCTCCCTCTGTCTCTGTCTCTGTCTCTGTACCTGGCTCTGTCTCTGCCTCTGTCTCCGTCTCTGTCCCTGTCTCTGCCTCTGTCTCTGTCTCTGTCTCTGTCTCTGCCTCTGCCTCTGTCTCTGTCTCTCCCTCTGTCTCCGTATCTGTCTCTGTCTTTGTCTCTGTCTCTGTCTCTGTCTCTGTCTCTGCCTCTGTCTCTATCTCTGTCTCTGTCTCTGTCTCAGTCTCTTTCTCTGTCTCTGTCTCTGTCTCTGTCTCTGTCTCTGTCTCTGTCTCTGTCTCTGTCTCTGTCTCTGTCTCTGTCTCTGTCTCTGTCTCTGTCTCTGTCTCTGTCTGTACCTCCGTCTCTGTCTCTGTCTGTGTCTCTGTCTCTGACTCTGTCTCTGTCTCTGTCTCTGTCTCTGTGTCTGTCTCTGTCTCTGTCTCTGTCTCTGTCTCTGTCTCTGTCTCTGTCTCTGTCTCTGTCTCTGTCTCTGTCTCTGTCTCTGTCTCTGTCTCTGTCTCTGTCTCTGTCTCTGTCTCTGTGTCTGTCTCTGTCTCTGTCTCCGTCTCTGTCTCTGTCTCTGTCTCTGTCTCTGTCTCTGTCTCTGTCTCTGTCTCTGTCTCCGTCCCTGTCTCTGCCGCTGTCTCTGTCTCCGTCTCAGTCTCTGTCTCTGTCTCCGTCTCTCTCTCTGTCTCTATCTCTGTCTCTGTCTCTGTCTCTGTCTCTTTCTCTGTCTCTGTCTCTGTCTCTGTCTCTGTCTCTGTCTCTGTCTCTGTCTCTGTCTCTGTGTCTGTCTCTGTCTCTGTCTCCGTCTCTGTCTCTGTCTCTGTCTCTGTCTCTGTCTCTGTCTCTGTCTCTGTCTCTGTCTCCGTCCCTGTCTCTGCCGCTGTCTCTGTCTCTGTCTCTGTCTCCGTCTCTGTCTCTTTCTCTGTCTCTGTCTCTGTCTCTGTCTCAGTCTCTATCTCTGTCTCTGTCTCTGTCTCCGTCTCAGTCTCTGTCTCTGTCTCCGTCTCTCTCTCTGTCTCTGTCTCTGCCTCTGTCTCTGCCCGCGTATCTGTCTCTGTCTCTGTTTCTGTCTCTGTCTCTGTCTCTGTCTCTGTCTCTGTCTCTGTCTCTGTCTCTGTCTCTGTCTCTGTCTCTGTCTCTGTCTCTGTCTCTGTCTCAGTCTCTGTCTCTGTCTCTGTCTCTGTCTCTGTCTCTGTCTCTGTCTCTGTCTCTGTCTCTGTCTCTGTCTCTGTCTCTGTCTCTGTCTCTGTCTCTGTCTCTGTCTCTGTCTCTGTCTCCGTCTCTGTCTCTGTCTGTGTCTCTGTCTCTGACTCTGTCTCTGTCTCTGTCTCTGTCTCTGTGTCTGTCTCTGTCTCTGTCTCTGTCTCTGTCTCTGTCTCTGTCTCTGTCTCTGTCTCTGTCTCTGTCTCTGTCTCTGTCTCTGTCTCTGTCTCTGTCTCTGTCTCTGTGTCTGTCTCTGTCTCTGTCTCCGTCTCTGTCTCTGTCTCTGTCTCTGTCTCTGTCTCTGTCTCTGTCTCTGTCTCTGTCTCTGTCTCTGTCTCTGTCTCTGTCTCTGTCTCTGTCTCTGTCTCTGTCTCTGTCTCTGTCTCTGTCTCTGTCTCTGTCTCTGTCTCTGTCGCTGTCTCTCCCTCTGTCTCTGTCTCTGTCTCTGTCCCTGGCTCTGTCTCTGCCTCTGTCCCCGTCTCTGTCTCTATCTCCGTCTCTGTCTCTGTATCTGTCTGTGTCTCTGTCTCTGTCTCTGTCGCTGTCTCTGCCTCTGTCTCTGTCCCCGTATCTGTCTCTGTCTCTGTTTCTGTCTCTGTCTCTGTCTCTATATCTGTTTCTGTCTCTGTCTCTCTCTCTGTCTCTGTCTCTGTCTCTGTCTCTGTCTCTGTCGCTGTCTCTCCCTCTGTCTCTGTCTCTGTCTCCGTCCATGGCTCTGTCTCTGCCTCTGTCTCCGTCTCTGTTTCTGTCTCTGTCTCTGTCTCTGTCTCTGTCTCTGTCTCTGTCTCTGTCTCTGTCTCTGTCGCTGTCTCTCCCTCTGTCTCTGTCTCTGTCTCTGTCCCTGGCTCTGTCTCTGCCTCTGTCTCCGTCTCTGTCTCTGTCTCTGTCTCTGTCTCTATCTCCGTCTCTGTCTCTGTCTGTGTCTCTGTCTCTGACTCTGTCTCTGTCTCTGTCTCTGTCTCTGTCTCTGTCTCTGCCTCTGACTCTGTCTCTGTCTCTGTCTCTGTCGCTGTCTCTCCCTCTGTCTCTGTCTTCGTCTCTGTCCCTGGCTCTGTCTCTGTCTCTGTCTCTGTCTCTGTCTCTGTCTCTGTCTCTGTCTCTGTCTCTGTCTCTGTCTCTGTCTCTGTCTCTGTCTCTGTCTCTGTCTCTGTCTCTGTCTCTGTCTCTGTCTCTGTCGCTGTCTCTCCCTCTGTCTCTGTCTCTGTCTCTGTCCCTGGCTCTGTCTCTGCCTCTGTCTCCGTCTCTGTCCCTGTCTCTGCCTCTGTCTCTGTCTCTGTCTCTGTCTCTGCCTCTGCCTCTGTCTCTGTCTCTCCCTCTGTCTCCGTATCTGTCTCTGTCTTTGTCTCTGTCTCTGTCTCTGCCTCTGTCTCTGTCTCTATCTCTGTCTGTGTCTCTGTCTCTGTCTCTTTCTCTGTCTCTGTCTCTGTCTCTGTCTCTGTCTCTGTCTCTGTCTCTGTCTCTATCTCCGTCTCTGTCTCTGTCTGTGTCTCTGTCTCTGACTCTGTCTCTGTCTCTGTCTCCGTCTCTGTCCCTGGCTCTGTCTCTGTCTCTGTCTCTGTCTCTGTCTCTGTCTCTGTCTCTGTCTCTGTCTCTGTCTCTGTCGCTGTCTCTCCCTCTCCCTCTGTCTCTGTCTCTGTACCTGGCTCTGTCTCTGCCTCTGTCTCCGTCTCTGTCCCTGTCTCTGCCTCTGTCTCTGTCTCTGTCTCTGCCTCTGCCCTCTGTCTCTGTCTCTCCCTCTGTCTCCGTATCTGTCTCTGTCTCTGTCTCTGTCTCTGCCTCTGTCTCTGTCTCTATCTCTGTCTGTGTCTCTGTCTCTGTCTCTTTCTCTGTCTCTGTCTCTGTCTCTGTCTCTGTCTCCGTCTCAGTCTCTGTCTCTGTCTCCGTCTCTCTCTCTGTCTCTATCTCTGTCTCTGTCTCTGTCTCTGTCTCTTTCTCTGTCTCTGTCTCTGTCTCTGTCTCTGTCTCTGTCTCTGTCTCTGTCTCTGTCTCTGTCTCTGTGTCTGTCTCTGTCTCTGTCTCCGTCTCTGTCTCTGTCTCTGTCTCTGTCTCTGTCTCTGTCTCTGTCTCTGTCTCCGTCCCTGTCTCTGCCGCTGTCTCTGTCTCTGTCTCTGTCTCCGTCTCTGTCTCTTTCTCTGTCTCTGTCTCTGTCTCTGTCTCTGTCTCTGTCTCTGTCTCTGTCTCTGTCTCTATGTCTGTCTCCGTCTCTGTCTCTTTCTATGTCTCCGTCTCTGTCTCTGTCTCTGTCTCTGTCTCTGTCTCTGTCTCTGTCTCTGTCTCTGTCTCTGTCTCTGTCTCTGTCTCTATCTCTGTCTCTGTCTGTGTCGCTGTCTCTGTCTCCGTCCCTGTCTCTGCCGCTGTCTCTGTCTCCGTCTCCGTCTCAGTCTCTGTCTCTGCCTCTGCCTCTGTCTCTATCTCTGTCTCTGTTTCTGTCTCTGTCTCTGTCTCTATCTCTGTCTCTGTCTCTGTCTCTGTCTCTTTCTCTGTCTCTGTCTCTGTCTCTGTCTCTGTCTCTGTCTCTGTCTCTGTCTCTATCTCCGTCTCTGCCTCTGTCTGTGTCTCTGTCTCTGACTCTGTCTCTGTCTCTGTCTCCGTCTCTGTCCCTGGCTCTGTCTCTGTCTCTGTCTCTGTCTCTGTCTCTGTCTCTGTCTCTGTCTCTCTCTCTGTCTCTGTCTCTGTCTCTGTCTCTGTCTCTGTCTCTGTCTCTATCTCCGTCTCTGCCTCTGTCAGTGTCTCTGTCTCTGACTCTGTCTCTGTCTCTGTCTCCGTCTCTGTCTCTGTCTCTGTCTCTGTCTCTGTCTCTGTCTCTGTCTCAGTCTCTGTCTCTGTCTCTGTCTCTGTCTCCGTCTCAGTCTCTGTCTCTGTCTCCGTCTCTCTCTCTGTCCGCGTATCTGTCTCTGTCTCTGTTTCTGTCTCTGTCTCTGTCTCTGTCTCTGTCTCTGTCTCTGTCTCTGTCTCCGTCTCTGTCTCTGTCTCTGTCTCAGTCTCTGTCTCTGTCTCTGTCTCTGTCTCCGTCTCAGTCTCTGTCTCTGTCTCCGTCTCTCTCTCTGTCTCTGTCTCTGCCTCTGTCTCTGTCCGCGTATCTGTCTCTGTCTCTGTTTCTGTCTCTGTCTCTGTCTCTGTCTCTGTCTCTGTCTCTGTCTCTGTCTCTGTCTCTGTCTCTGTCTCTGTCTCTGTCTCTGTCTCTGTCTCTGTCTCTGTGTCTGTCTCTGTCTCTGTCTCTGTCTCTGTCTCTGTCTCTGTCTCTGTCTCTGTCTCTGTCTCTGTCTCTGTCTCTGTCTCTGTCTCTGTCTCTGTCGCTGTCCCTCCCTCTGTCTCTGTCTCTGTCTCTGTCCATGGCTCTGTCTCTGCCTCTGTCTCCGTCTCTGTTTCTGTCTCTGTCTCTGCCTCTGTCTCTGTCTCTGTCTCTGTCTCGGTCTCTGTCTCTGTCTCTGTCTCTATCTCCGTCTCTGTCTCTGTCTGTGACTCTGTCTCTGACCCTGTCTCTGTCTCTGTCTCCGTCTCTGTCCCTGGCTCTGTCTCTGTCTCTGTCTCTGTCTCTGTCTCTGTCTCTGTCTCTGTCTCTGTCTCTGTCTCTGTCTCTGTCTCTCTCTCTGTCTCTGTCTCTGTCGCTGTCTCTCCCTCTGTCTCTGTCTCTTTCTCTGTCTCTGTCTCTGTCTCTGTCTCTGTCTCTGTCTCTGTCTCTGTCTCTGTCTCTGTCTCTGTCTCTGTCTCTGGCTCTGTATCTGTCTGTGTCTCTGTCTCTGTCTCTGTCGCTGTCTCTGCCTCTGTCTCTGTCCCCGTATCTGTCTCTGTCTCTGTTTCTGTCTCTGTCTCTGTCTCTATCTCTGTCTCTGTCTCTGTCTCTGTTTCTGTCTCTGTCTCTGTCTCTGTCTCTGTCTCTGTCTCTGTCTCTGTCTCTGTCTCTGTCTCTGTCTCTGTCTCTGCCTCTGTCTCTGTCTCTGTCTGTGTCTGTGTCCCTGTCTCTGTCTCCGTCCCTGTCTCTGCCGATGTCGCTGTCTCTCCCTCTGTCTCTGTCTCTGTCTCTGTCCCTGGCTCTGTCTCTGCCTCTGTCTCCGTCTCTGTCTCTGTCTCTGTCTCTATCTCCGTCTCTGTCTCTGTCTGTGTCTCTGTCTCTGACTCTGTCTCTGTCTCCGTCTGTCTCTCTGTCTCTGTCTCTGCCTCTGTCTCTGTCCGCGTATCTGTCTCTGTCTCTGTTTCTGTCTCTGTCTCTGTCGCTGTCTCTCCCTCTGTCTCTGTCTTCGTCTCTGTCCCTGGCTCTGTCTCTGCCTCTGTCTCCGTCTCTGTCTCTGTCTCAGTCTTTGTCTCCGTCTCTGTCTCCGTCTCTGTCTCTGTCTCTATCTCCGTCTCTGTCTCTGTATCTGTCTGTGTCTGTGTCTTTGTCTCTGCCTCTGTCGCTGTCTCTGCCTCTGTCTCTGTCCCCGTATCTGTCCCTGTCTCTGCTTCTGTCTCTGTCTCTGTCTCTGTCTCTGTCTCTGTCTCTGTCTCTGTCTCCGTCTCTGTCTCTGTCTCTGTCTCTGTCTCTGTCTCTGTCGCTGTCTCTCCCTCAGTCTCTGTCTCTGTCTGTGTCCCTGGCTCTGTCTCTGCCTCTGTCTCCGTCTTTGTCCCTGTCTCTGCCTCTGTCTCTGTCTCTGTCTCTGTCTCTGTCTCTGGCTCTGTCTCTGTCTCTGTCTCTGTCTCTGTCTCTGTCTCTGTCTCTATCTCCGTCTCAGTCTCTGTCTGTGTCTCTGTCTCTGACTCTGACTCTGTCTCTGTCTCTGTCTCCGTCTCTGTCCCTGGCTCTGTCTCTGTCTCTGTCTCTGTCTCTGTCTCTGTCTCTGTCTCTCTCTCTGTCTCTGTCTCTGTCGCTGTCTCTCCCTCTGTCTCTGTCTCTGTCTCCGTCCCTGTCTCTGCCGCTGTCTCTGTCTCCGTCTCAGTCTCTGTCTCTGTCTCCGTCTCTCTCTCTGTCTCTATCTCTGTCTCTGTCTCTGTCTCTGTCTCTTTCTCTGTCTCTGTCTCTGTCGCTGTCTCTCCCTCTGTCTCTGTCTCTGTCTCTGTACCTGGCTCTGTCTCTGCCTCTGTCTCCGTCTCTGTCCCTGTCTCTGCCTCTGTCTCTGTCTCTGTCTCTGTCTCTGCCTCTGCCTCTGTCTCTGTCTCTCCCTCTGTCTCCGTATCTGTCTCTGTCTTTGTCTCTGTCTCTGTCTCTGTCTCTGTCTCTGCCTCTGTCTCTATCTCTGTCTCTGTCTCTGTCTCAGTCTCTTTCTCTGTCTCTGTCTCTGTCTCTGTCTCTGTCTCTGTCTCTGTCTCTGTCTCTGTCTCTGTCTCTGTCTCTGTCTCTGTCTCTGTCTCTGTCTCTGTCTCTGTCTGTACCTCCGTCTCTGTCTCTGTCTGTGTCTCTGTCTCTGACTCTGTCTCTGTCTCTGTCTCTGTCTCTGTGTCTGTCTCTGTCTCTGTCTCTGTCTCTGTCTCTGTCTCTGTCTCTGTCTCTGTCTCTGTCTCTGTCTCTGTCTCTGTCTCTGTCTCTGTCTCTGTCTCTGTCTCTGTCTCTGTCTCTGTGTCTGTCTCTGTCTCTGTCTCCGTCTCTGTCTCTGTCTCTGTCTCTGTCTCTGTCTCTGTCTCTGTCTCTGTCTCTGTCTCCGTCCCTGTCTCTGCCGCTGTCTCTGTCTCCGTCTCAGTCTCTGTCTCTGTCTCCGTCTCTCTCTCTGTCTCTATCTCTGTCTCTGTCTCTGTCTCTGTCTCTTTCTCTGTCTCTGTCTCTGTCTCTGTCTCTGTCTCTGTCTCTGTCTCTGTCTCTGTCTCTGTGTCTGTCTCTGTCTCTGTCTCCGTCTCTGTCTCTGTCTCTGTCTCTGTCTCTGTCTCTGTCTCTGTCTCTGTCTCTGTCTCCGTCCCTGTCTCTGCCGCTGTCTCTGTCTCTGTCTCTGTCTCCGTCTCTGTCTCTTTCTCTGTCTCTGTCTCTGTCTCTGTCTCAGTCTCTATCTCTGTCTCTGTCTCTGTCTCCGTCTCAGTCTCTGTCTCTGTCTCCGTCTCTCTCTCTGTCTCTGTCTCTGCCTCTGTCTCTGCCCGCGTATCTGTCTCTGTCTCTGTTTCTGTCTCTGTCTCTGTCTCTGTCTCTGTCTCTGTCTCTGTCTCTGTCTCTGTCTCTGTCTCTGTCTCTGTCTCTGTCTCTGTCTCTGTCTCAGTCTCTGTCTCTGTCTCTGTCTCTGTCTCTGTCTCTGTCTCTGTCTCTGTCTCTGTCTCTGTCTCTGTCTCTGTCTCTGTCTCTGTCTCTGTCTCTGTCTCTGTCTCCGTCTCTGTCTCTGTCTGTGTCTCTGTCTCTGACTCTGTCTCTGTCTCTGTCTCTGTCTCTGTGTCTGTCTCTGTCTCTGTCTCTGTCTCTGTCTCTGTCTCTGTCTCTGTCTCTGTCTCTGTCTCTGTCTCTGTCTCTGTCTCTGTCTCTGTCTCTGTCTCTGTCTCTGTGTCTGTCTCTGTCTCTGTCTCCGTCTCTGTCTCTGTCTCTGTCTCTGTCTCTGTCTCTGTCTCTGTCTCTGTCTCTGTCTCTGTCTCTGTCTCTGTCTCTGTCTCTGTCTCTGTCTCTGTCTCTGTCTCTGTCTCTGTCTCTGTCTCTGTCTCTGTCTCTGTCTCTGTCGCTGTCTCTCCCTCTGTCTCTGTCTCTGTCTCTGTCCCTGGCTCTGTCTCTGCCTCTGTCCCCGTCTCTGTCTCTATCTCCGTCTCTGTCTCTGTATCTGTCTGTGTCTCTGTCTCTGTCTCTGTCGCTGTCTCTGCCTCTGTCTCTGTCCCCGTATCTGTCTCTGTCTCTGTTTCTGTCTCTGTCTCTGTCTCTATATCTGTTTCTGTCTCTGTCTCTCTCTCTGTCTCTGTCTCTGTCTCTGTCTCTGTCTCTGTCGCTGTCTCTCCCTCTGTCTCTGTCTCTGTCTCCGTCCATGGCTCTGTCTCTGCCTCTGTCTCCGTCTCTGTTTCTGTCTCTGTCTCTGTCTCTGTCTCTGTCTCTGTCTCTGTCTCTGTCTCTGTCTCTGTCGCTGTCTCTCCCTCTGTCTCTGTCTCTGTCTCTGTCCCTGGCTCTGTCTCTGCCTCTGTCTCCGTCTCTGTCTCTGTCTCTGTCTCTGTCTCTATCTCCGTCTCTGTCTCTGTCTGTGTCTCTGTCTCTGACTCTGTCTCTGTCTCTGTCTCTGTCTCTGTCTCTGTCTCTGCCTCTGACTCTGTCTCTGTCTCTGTCTCTGTCGCTGTCTCTCCCTCTGTCTCTGTCTTCGTCTCTGTCCCTGGCTCTGTCTCTGTCTCTGTCTCTGTCTCTGTCTCTGTCTCTGTCTCTGTCTCTGTCTCTGTCTCTGTCTCTGTCTCTGTCTCTGTCTCTGTCTCTGTCTCTGTCTCTGTCTCTGTCTCTGTCTCTGTCGCTGTCTCTCCCTCTGTCTCTGTCTCTGTCTCTGTCCCTGGCTCTGTCTCTGCCTCTGTCTCCGTCTCTGTCCCTGTCTCTGCCTCTGTCTCTGTCTCTGTCTCTGTCTCTGCCTCTGCCTCTGTCTCTGTCTCTCCCTCTGTCTCCGTATCTGTCTCTGTCTTTGTCTCTGTCTCTGTCTCTGCCTCTGTCTCTGTCTCTATCTCTGTCTGTGTCTCTGTCTCTGTCTCTTTCTCTGTCTCTGTCTCTGTCTCTGTCTCTGTCTCTGTCTCTGTCTCTGTCTCTATCTCCGTCTCTGTCTCTGTCTGTGTCTCTGTCTCTGACTCTGTCTCTGTCTCTGTCTCCGTCTCTGTCCCTGGCTCTGTCTCTGTCTCTGTCTCTGTCTCTGTCTCTGTCTCTGTCTCTGTCTCTGTCTCTGTCTCTGTCGCTGTCTCTCCCTCTCCCTCTGTCTCTGTCTCTGTACCTGGCTCTGTCTCTGCCTCTGTCTCCGTCTCTGTCCCTGTCTCTGCCTCTGTCTCTGTCTCTGTCTCTGCCTCTGCCCTCTGTCTCTGTCTCTCCCTCTGTCTCCGTATCTGTCTCTGTCTCTGTCTCTGTCTCTGCCTCTGTCTCTGTCTCTATCTCTGTCTGTGTCTCTGTCTCTGTCTCTTTCTCTGTCTCTGTCTCTGTCTCTGTCTCTGTCTCCGTCTCAGTCTCTGTCTCTGTCTCCGTCTCTCTCTCTGTCTCTATCTCTGTCTCTGTCTCTGTCTCTGTCTCTTTCTCTGTCTCTGTCTCTGTCTCTGTCTCTGTCTCTGTCTCTGTCTCTGTCTCTGTCTCTGTCTCTGTGTCTGTCTCTGTCTCTGTCTCCGTCTCTGTCTCTGTCTCTGTCTCTGTCTCTGTCTCTGTCTCTGTCTCTGTCTCCGTCCCTGTCTCTGCCGCTGTCTCTGTCTCTGTCTCTGTCTCCGTCTCTGTCTCTTTCTCTGTCTCTGTCTCTGTCTCTGTCTCTGTCTCTGTCTCTGTCTCTGTCTCTGTCTCTATGTCTGTCTCCGTCTCTGTCTCTTTCTATGTCTCCGTCTCTGTCTCTGTCTCTGTCTCTGTCTCTGTCTCTGTCTCTGTCTCTGTCTCTGTCTCTGTCTCTGTCTCTGTCTCTATGTCTGTCTCCGTCTCTGTCTCTTTCTATGTCTCCGTCTCTGTCTCTGTCTCTGTCTCTGTCTCTGTCTCAGTCTCTGTCTCTGTCTCTGTCTCTGTCTCCGTCTCAGTCTCTGTCTCTGTCTCCGTCTCTCTCTCTGTCCGCGTATCTGTCTCTGTCTCTGTTTCTGTCTCTGTCTCTGTCTCTGTCTCTGTCTCTGTCTCTGTCTCTGTCTCCGTCTCTGTCTCTGTCTCTGTCTCTGTCTCTGTCTCAGTCTCTGTCTCCGTCTCTGTCTCTGTCTCCGTCTCAGTCTCTGTCTCTGTCTCCGTCTCTCTCTCTGTCTCTGTCTCTGCCTCTGTCTGTGTCCGCGTATCTGTCTCTGTCTCTGTTTCTGTCTCTGTCTCTGTCTCTGTCTCTGTCTCTGTCTCTGTCTCTGTCTCTGTCTCTGTCTCTGTCTCTGTCTCTGTCTCTGTCTCTGTCTCTGTCTCTGTCTCTGTCTCTGTCTCTGTCTCTGTCTCTGTCTCTGTCTCTGTCTCTGTCCCTGTCTCTGTCTCTGTCTCTGTCTCTGTCTCTGTCTCTGTCTCTGTCTCTATCTCCGTCTCAGTCTCTGTCTGTGTCTCTGTCTCTGACTCTGTCTCTGTCTCTGTCTCCGTCTCTGTCCCTGGCTCTGTCTCTGTCTCTGTCTCTGTCTCTGTCTCTGTCTCTGTCTCTGTCTCTATCTCTGTCTCTGTCTCTATCTCTGTCTCTGTCTCTGTCTCTGTCTCTTTCTCTGTCTCTGTCTCTGTCTCTGTCTCTGTCTCTGTCTCTGTCTCTGTCTCTGTCTCTGTCTCTGTCTCTGTCTCCGTCTCTGTCTCTGTCTCTGTCTCTGTCTCTGTCTCTGTCTCTGTCTCTGTCTCTGTCTGTATCTCCGTCTCTGTCTCTGTCTGTGTCTCTGTCTCTGTCTCTGTCTCTGTCTCTGTCTCTGTCTCTGTCTCTGTCTCTGTCTCTGTCTCTGTCTCTGTCTCTGTCTCTGTCTCTGTCTCTGCCTCTGTCTCTGTCCATGTCTCTGTCCATGTCTCTGCTCCGTCTCCGTCTCTGTCTCTGTCTCTGTCTCTGGCTCCATCTCTGTCTCTGTCTCTGTCTCAGTCTCTGTCTCTGTCTCTGTCTCTGTCCCTGTCTCTGTCTCTGTCCCCGTCTCTGTCTCCGTCTCCGTCTCTGTCTCTGTCTCTGTCTCTCTCTCCATCTCTGTCCCCGTCTCTGTCTCCGTCTCTGTCTCTGTCTCTGTCTCTGTCTCTGTCTCTGTCTCTGTCTCTGTCTCTGTCTCTGTCTCTGTCGATGTCTCTGTCTCTGTCTCTGTCTCTGTCTCTGTCTCTGTCTCTGTCTCTGTCTCTGTCTCTGTATCTGTCTCTGTCTCTGCCTCTGTTTCTGTCTCTGTCTCTGTCTCTGCCTCTGTCTCTGTCTCTGGCTCCATCTCTGTCTCTGTCTCTGTCTCTGTCTCTGTCTCTGTCTCTGTCTCTGCCTCTGTCTCTGTCTCTGTCTCCGTCTCTGTCTCTGTCCCTATCTCTGTCTCTGTCTCCGTCTTTGTCTCCGTCTTTGTCTTCGTCGTCGTCTTCCTCTTCGTCTCCGTCTTCGTCTCCGCCTTTGTCTCCGTCTTTGTCACCGTGTTTGTCTCCGTCTTTGTCTCCGTCTTTGTATACGTCTTTGTCTACGTCTTTGTCACCGTCTGTGTCTCTGTCTTTGTCTCCGTCCTCGTCTTCCTCTTTGTCTCCGTCTTCGTCTCCGTCGTTGTCACCGTCTTTGTCTCCGTCTTTGTCTCCGTCCGTGTCTCCGGCCCTTTGTCTCGGTCTCTGTCTCATGCGCGTCTCTCTCTGTCTCTGTCTCTGTCTGTGTCTCTGTCTCCGCCTCTGCCTCTGTCTCTGTCTCCGTCTATGCCTCCGTCTTTGTCTCCGTCCGTGTCTCCGTCTTTGTCCCCGTCCTCGTCTTCCTCTTCGTCTCCGGCTTTGTCTCCGTCTTTGTCACCGTCTTTGTCTCCGTCTTTGTCTCCGTCTTTGTCTACGTCTTTGTCTACGTCTTTGTCACCGGTTTTGTCTCCGTCCATGTCTCCTGCCCCTTTGTCTCGGTCTTTGTCTCATGCACCTGTGTCTCTGTCTCTGTCTCAGTCTCTGTCTCTGTCTCTGTCTCTGTCTCTGTCTCTGTCTCTGTCTCTGTCTCTGTCTCTGTCTCTGTCTCTGTCTCCGTCTTTGTCTCTGTCTTTGCCTCCATCTTTGTCTCCATCTTTGTCTCCGTCTTTGTCTACGTCTTTGGCTACGTCTTTGTCATCGTCTTTGTCTCCGTCCATGTCTCCTGCCCCTTTGTCTCGGTCTTTGTCTCATGCACCTGTGTCTCTGTCTCTGTCACTGTCTGTGTCTCTGTCTCTGTCTCTATATTACACTCTGTCTCCGTCTTTGTCTCCGTCCGTGTCTCCGGCCCTTTGTCGCGGTCTCTGTCTCATGCGCGTCTCTCTCTGTCTCTGTCTCTGTCTGTGTCTCTGTCTCCGCCTCTGCCTCTGTCTCTGTCTCCGTCTATGCCTCCGTCTTTGTCTCCGTCCGTGTCTCCGTCTTTGTCCCCGTCCTCGTCTTCCTCTTCGTCTCCGGCTTTGTCTCCGTCTTTGTCACCGTCTTTGTCTCCGTCTTTGTCTACGTCTTTGTCTACGTCTTTGTCTACGTCTTTGTCACCGGTTTTGTCTCCGTCCATGTCTCCTGCCCCTTTGTCTCGGTCTTTGTCTCATGCACCTGTGTCTCTGTCTCTGTCTCAGTCTCTGTCTCTGTCTCTGTCTCTGTCTCTGTCTCTGTCTCTGTCTCTGTCTCTGTCTCCGTCTTTGTCTCTGTCTTTGCCTCCATCTTTGACTCCATCTTTGTCTCCGTCTTTGTCTACGTCTTTGGCTACGTCTTTGTCATCGTCTTTGTCTCCGTCCATGTCTCCTGCCCCTTTGTCTCGGTCTTTGTCTCATGCACCTGTGTCTCTGTCTCTGTCTCTGTCTGTGTCTCTGTCTCTGTCTCTATATTACACTCTGTCTCCGTCTTTGTCTTCGTCTTTGTCTCCGTCTTTGTGCCTGTCTTTGTCTCCGTATTTGTATCCGTCTGTGTAACCATCTTTGTCTCCGTCTTTGTCTCCGTCTTTGCCTCCGTCTTTGTCTTCGTCTTAGTCTCCGTCTTTGTCTCTGTCTTTGTCTCCGTCTTTGTGCCTGTCTTTGTCTCCATATTTGTCACCGCCTTTGTCTCTGTATTTGTCTCCGTCTGTGTCTCCATATTTGTCTCCGTCTTAGTCTCCGTCTTTGCCTCCGTCTTTGTCTACGTCTTTGTCTCCGTCTTTGTCTCCGTCCATGTCTCCTGCCCCTCTGTCTCGGTCTTTGTCTCATGCGCGTCTCTCTCTGTCTCTGTCTCTGTCTGTGTCTCTGTCTCTGTCTCTGTTTCTGTCTCTGTCTCTGTCTCAGTCTCAGTCTCTGTCTCTGCCTCAGTCTCAGTCTCTGTCTCTGTCTCTGTCTCTGTCTCCATCTCTGTCTCTGTCTCTGTCTCTGTCTCTGCCTCTGTTTCTGTCTCTGTCTCTGTCTCTGCCTCTGTCTCTGTCTCTGGCTCCATCTCTGTCTCTGCCTCTGTCTCTGTCTCTGTCTCTGCCTCTGTCTCTGTCTCTGTCTCCGTCTCTGTCTCTGACCCTATCTCTGTCTCTGTCTCTGTTCCCGTCTCTGTCTCCGCCTCTGCCTCTGTCTCTATCTCTGTCTCTGTCTCTGTCTCTGTCTCTATCTCTGTCTCTGTCTCTGTCGCTGTCGCTGTCTCTGCCTCTGTCTCTGTCCCCGTATCTGTCTCTGTCTCTGTTTCTGTCTCTGTCTCTGTCTCTATCTCTGTCTCTGTCTCTGTCTCTGTCTCTGTCTCTGTATCTGTCTGTGTCTCTGTCTCTGTCTCTGTCGCTGTCTCTGCCTCTGTCTCTGTTCCCGTATCTGTCTCTGTCTCTGTCTCTGTCTCTGTTTCTGTCTCTGTCTCTGTCTCAGTCTCAGTCTCTGTCTCTGCCTCAGTCTCAGTCTCTGTCTCTGTCTCTGTCTCTGTCTCCATCTCTGTCTCTGTCTCTGTCTCTGTCTCTGCCTCTGTTTCTGTCTCTGTCTCTGTCTCTGCCTCTGTCTCTGTCTCTGGCTCCATCTCTGTCTCTGCCTCTGTCTCTGTCTCTGTCTCTGCCTCTGTCTCTGTCTCTGTCTCCGTCTCTGTCTCTGACCCTATCTCTGTCTCTGTCTCTGTTCCCGTCTCTGTCTCCGCCTCTGCCTCTGTCTCTATCTCTGTCTCTGTCTCTGTCTCTGTCGCTATCTCTGTCTCTGTCTCTGTCGCTGTCGCTGTCTCTGCCTCTGTCTCTGTCCCCGTATCTGTCTCTGTCTCTGTTTCTGTCTCTGTCTCTGTCTCTATCTCTGTCTCTGTCTCTGTCTCTGTCTCTGTATCTGTCTGTGTCTCTGTCTCTGTCTCTGTCGCTGTCTCTGCCTCTGTCTCTGTTCCCGTATCTGTCTCTGTCTCTGTCTCTGTCTCTGTCTCTGTCTCTGTCTCTATCTCTGTCTCTGTCTCTGTCTCTGTCTCTGTCTCTGTCTCTGTCTCTGTCTCCGTCTCTGTCTCTGTCTGTGTCTCTGTCTCTGACTCTGTCTCTGTCTCTGTCTCTGTCTCTGTCTCTGTCTCTGTCTCTGTCTCTGTCTCTGTCTCTGTCTCTGCCTCTGTCTCTCTCTCTGTCTCTGTCTCTGTCGCTGTCTCTCCCTCTGTCTCTGTCTCTTTCTCTGTCTCTGTCTCTGTCGCTGTCTCTCCCTCTGTCTCTGTCTCTGTCTCTGTCTCTGTCTCTGTCTCCGTCTCTGTCTCTGTCTCTGTCTCTGTCTCTGTCTCAGTCTCTGTCTCTGTCTCTGTCTCTGTCTCCGTCTCAGTCTCTGACTCTGTCTCTGTCTCTGTCTCTGTCTCTGTCTCTGTCTCTGCCTCTGACTCTGTCTCTGTCTCTGTCTCTGTCGCTGTCTCTCCCTCTGTCTCTGTCTTCGTCTCTGTCCCTGGCTCTGTCTCTGTCTCTGTCTCTGTCTCTGTCTCTGTCTCTGTCTCTGTCTCTGTCTCTGTCTCTGTCTCTGTCTCTGTCTCTGTCTCTGTCTCTGTCTCTGTCTCTGTCTCTGTCTCTGTCGCTGTCTCTCCCTCTGTCTCTGTCTCTGTCTCTGTCCCTGGCTCTGTCTCTGCCTCTGTCTCCGTCTCTGTCCCTGTCTCTGCCTCTGTCTCTGTCTCTGTCTCTGTCTCTGCCTCTGCCTCTGTCTCTGTCTCTCCCTCTGTCTCCGTATCTGTCTCTGTCTTTGTCTCTGTCTCTGTCTCTGCCTCTGTCTCTGTCTCTATCTCTGTCTGTGTCTCTGTCTCTGTCTCTTTCTCTGTCTCTGTCTCTGTCTCTGTCTCTGTCTCTGTCTCTGTCTCTGTCTCTATCTCCGTCTCTGTCTCTGTCTGTGTCTCTGTCTCTGACTCTGTCTCTGTCTCTGTCTCCGTCTCTGTCCCTGGCTCTGTCTCTGTCTCTGTCTCTGTCTCTGTCTCTGTCTCTGTCTCTGTCTCTGTCTCTGTCTCTGTCGCTGTCTCTCCCTCTCCCTCTGTCTCTGTCTCTGTACCTGGCTCTGTCTCTGCCTCTGTCCCTGTCTCTGCCTCTGTCTCTGTCTCTGTCTCTGCCTCTGCCCTCTGTCTCTGTCTCTCCCTCTGTCTCCGTATCTGTCTCTGTCTCTGTCTCTGTCTCTGCCTCTGTCTCTGTCTCTATCTCTGTCTGTGTCTCTGTCTCTGTCTCTTTCTCTGTCTCTGTCTCTGTCTCTGTCTCTGTCTCCGTCTCAGTCTCTGTCTCTGTCTCCGTCTCTCTCTCTGTCTCTATCTCTGTCTCTGTCTCTGTCTCTGTCTCTTTCTCTGTCTCTGTCTCTGTCTCTGTCTCTGTCTCTGTCTCTGTCTCTGTCTCTGTCTCTGTCTCTGTGTCTGTCTCTGTCTCTGTCTCCGTCTCTGTCTCTGTCTCTGTCTCTGTCTCTGTCTCTGTCTCTGTCTCTGTCTCCGTCCCTGTCTCTGCCGCTGTCTCTGTCTCTGTCTCTGTCTCCGTCTCTGTCTCTTTCTCTGTCTCTGTCTCTGTCTCTGTCTCTGTCTCTGTCTCTGTCTCTGTCTCTGTCTCTATGTCTGTCTCCGTCTCTGTCTCTTTCTATGTCTCCGTCTCTGTCTCTGTCTCTGTCTCTGTCTCTGTCTCAGTCTCTGTCTCTGTCTCTGTCTCTGTCTCCGTCTCAGTCTCTGTCTCTGTCTCCGTCTCTCTCTCTGTCCGCGTATCTGTCTCTGTCTCTGTTTCTGTCTCTGTCTCTGTCTCTGTCTCTGTCTCTGTCTCTGTCTCTGTCTCCGTCTCTGTCTCTGTCTCTGTCTCTGTCTCTGTCTCAGTCTCTGTCTCCGTCTCTGTCTCTGTCTCCGTCTCAGTCTCTGTCTCTGTCTCCGTCTCTCTCTCTGTCTCTGTCTCTGCCTCTGTCTGTGTCCGCGTATCTGTCTCTGTCTCTGTTTCTGTCTCTGTCTCTGTCTCTGTCTCTGTCTCTGTCTCTGTCTCTGTCTCTGTCTCTGTCTCTGTCTCTGTCTCTGTCTCTGTCTCTGTCTCTGTCTCTGTCTCTGTCTCTGTCTCTGTCTCTGTCTCTGTCTCTGTCTCTGTCCCTGTCTCTGTCTCTGTCTCTGTCTCTGTCTCTGTCTCTGTCTCTGTCTCTATCTCCGTCTCAGTCTCTGTCTGTGTCTCTGTCTCTGACTCTGTCTCTGTCTCTGTCTCCGTCTCTGTCCCTGGCTCTGTCTCTGTCTCTGTCTCTGTCTCTGTCTCTGTCTCTGTCTCTGTCTCTATCTCTGTCTCTGTCTCTATCTCTGTCTCTGTCTCTGTCTCTGTCTCTTTCTCTGTCTCTGTCTCTGTCTCTGTCTCTGTCTCTGTCTCTGTCTCTGTCTCTGTCTCTGTCTCTGTCTCTGTCTCCGTCTCTGTCTCTGTCTCTGTCTATGTCTCTGTCTCTGTCTCTGTCTCTGTCTCTGTCTGTATCTCCGTCTCTGTCTCTGTCTGTGTCTCTGTCTCTGTCTCTGTCTCTGTCTCTGTCTCTGTCTCTGTCTCTGTCTCTGTCTCTGTCTCTGTCTCTGTCTCTGTCTCTGCCTCTGTCTCTGTCCATGTCTCTGTCCATGTCTCTGCTCCGTCTCCGTCTCTGTCTCTGTCTCTGTCTCTGGCTCCATCTCTGTCTCTGTCTCTGTCTCAGTCTCTGTCTCTGTCTCTGTCTCTGTCCCTGTCTCTGTCTCTGTCCCCGTCTCTGTCTCCGTCTCCGTCTCTGTCTCTGTCTCTGTCTCTCTCTCCATCTCTGTCCCCGTCTCTGTCTCCGTCTCTGTCTCTGTCTCTGTCTCTGTCTCTGTCTCTGTCTCTGTCTCTGTCTCTGTCTCTGTCTCTGTCTCTGTCGATGTCTCTGTCTCTGTCTCTGTCTCTGTCTCTGTCTCTGTCTCTGTCTCTGTCTCTGTCTCTGTATCTGTCTCTGTCTCTGCCTCTGTTTCTGTCTCTGTCTCTGTCTCTGCCTCTGTCTCTGTCTCTGGCTCCATCTCTGTCTCTGTCTCTGTCTCTGTCTCTGTCTCTGTCTCTGTCTCTGCCTCTGTCTCTGTCTCTGTCTCCGTCTCTGTCTCTGTCCCTATCTCTGTCTCTGTCTCCGTCTTTGTCTCCGTCTTTGTCTTCGTCGTCGTCTTCCTCTTCGTCTCCGTCTTCGTCTCCGCCTTTGTCTCCGTCTTTGTCACCGTGTTTGTCTCCGTCTTTGTCTCCGTCTTTGTATACGTCTTTGTCTACGTCTTTGTCACCGTCTGTGTCTCTGTCTTTGTCTCCGTCCTCGTCTTCCTCTTTGTCTCCGTCTTCGGCTCCGTCGTTGTCACCGTCTTTGTCTCCGTCTTTGTCTCCGTCCGTGTCTCCGGCCCTTTGTCTCGGTCTCTGTCTCATGCGCGTCTCTCTCTGTCTCTGTCTCTGTCTGTGTCTCTGTCTCCGCCTCTGCCTCTGTCTCTGTCTCCGTCTATGCCTCCGTCTTTGTCTCCGTCCGTGTCTCCGTCTTTGTCCCCGTCCTCGTCTTCCTCTTCGTCTCCGGCTTTGTCTCCGTCTTTGTCACCGTCTTTGTCTCCGTCTTTGTCTCCGTCTTTGTCTACGTCTTTGTCTACGTCTTTGTCACCGGTTTTGTCTCCGTCCATGTCTCCTGCCCCTTTGTCTCGGTCTTTGTCTCATGCACCTGTGTCTCTGTCTCTGTCTCAGTCTCTGTCTCTGTCTCTGTCTCTGTCTCTGTCTCTGTCTCTGTCTCTGTCTCTGTCTCTGTCTCTGTCTCTGTCTCCGTCTTTGTCTCTGTCTTTGCCTCCATCTTTGTCTCCATCTTTGTCTCCGTCTTTGTCTACGTCTTTGGCTACGTCTTTGTCATCGTCTTTGTCTCCGTCCATGTCTCCTGCCCCTTTGTCTCGGTCTTTGTCTCATGCACCTGTGTCTCTGTCTCTGTCACTGTCTGTGTCTCTGTCTCTGTCTCTATATTACACTCTGTCTCCGTCTTTGTCTCCGTCCGTGTCTCCGGCCCTTTGTCGCGGTCTCTGTCTCATGCGCGTCTCTCTCTGTCTCTGTCTCTGTCTGTGTCTCTGTCTCCGCCTCTGCCTCTGTCTCTGTCTCCGTCTATGCCTCCGTCTTTGTCTCCGTCCGTGTCTCCGTCTTTGTCCCCGTCCTCGTCTTCCTCTTCGTCTCCGGCTTTGTCTCCGTCTTTGTCACCGTCTTTGTCTCCGTCTTTGTCTACGTCTTTGTCTACGTCTTTGTCTACGTCTTTGTCACCGGTTTTGTCTCCGTCCATGTCTCCTGCCCCTTTGTCTCGGTCTTTGTCTCATGCACCTGTGTCTCTGTCTCTGTCTCAGTCTCTGTCTCTGTCTCTGTCTCTGTCTCTGTCTCTGTCTCTGTCTCTGTCTCTGTCTCCGTCTTTGTCTCTGTCTTTGCCTCCATCTTTGACTCCATCTTTGTCTCCGTCTTTGTCTACGTCTTTGGCTACGTCTTTGTCATCGTCTTTGTCTCCGTCCATGTCTCCTGCCCCTTTGTCTCGGTCTTTGTCTCATGCACCTGTGTCTCTGTCTCTGTCTCTGTCTGTGTCTCTGTCTCTGTCTCTATATTACACTCTGTCTCCGTCTTTGTCTTCGTCTTTGTCTCCGTCTTTGTGCCTGTCTTTGTCTCCGTATTTGTATCCGTCTGTGTAACCATCTTTGTCTCCGTCTTTGTCTCCGTCTTTGCCTCCGTCTTTGTCTTCGTCTTAGTCTCCGTCTTTGTCTCTGTCTTTGTCTCCGTCTTTGTGCCTGTCTTTGTCTCCATATTTGTCACCGCCTTTGTCTCTGTATTTGTCTCCGTCTGTGTCTCCATATTTGTCTCCGTCTTAGTCTCCGTCTTTGCCTCCGTCTTTGTCTACGTCTTTGTCTCCGTCTTTGTCTCCGTCCATGTCTCCTGCCCCTCTGTCTCGGTCTTTGTCTCATGCGCGTCTCTCTCTGTCTCTGTCTCTGTCTGTGTCTCTGTCTCTGTCTCTGTTTCTGTCTCTGTCTCTGTCTCAGTCTCAGTCTCTGTCTCTGCCTCAGTCTCAGTCTCTGTCTCTGTCTCTGTCTCTGTCTCCATCTCTGTCTCTGTCTCTGTCTCTGTCTCTGACTCTGTTTCTGTCTCTGTCTCTGTCTCTGCCTCTGTCTCTGTCTCTGGCTCCATCTCTGTCTCTGCCTCTGTCTCTGTCTCTGTCTCTGCCTCTGTCTCTGTCTCTGTCTCCGTCTCTGTCTCTGACCCTATCTCTGTCTCTGTCTCTGTTCCCGTCTCTGTCTCCGCCTCTGCCTCTGTCTCTATCTCTGTCTCTGTCTCTGTCTCTGTCTCTATCTCTGTCTCTGTCTCTGTCGCTGTCGCTGTCTCTGCCTCTGTCTCTGTCCCCGTATCTGTCTCTGTCTCTGTTTCTGTCTCTGTCTCTGTCTCTATCTCTGTCTCTGTCTCTGTCTCTGTCTCTGTCTCTGTATCTGTCTGTGTCTCTGTCTCTGTCTCTGTCGCTGTCTCTGCCTCTGTCTCTGTTCCCGTATCTGTCTCTGTCTCTGTCTCTGTCTCTGTTTCTGTCTCTGTCTCTGTCTCAGTCTCAGTCTCTGTCTCTGCCTCAGTCTCAGTCTCTGTCTCTGTCTCTGTCTCTGTCTCCATCTCTGTCTCTGTCTCTGTCTCTGTCTCTGCCTCTGTTTCTGTCTCTGTCTCTGTCTCTGCCTCTGTCTCTGTCTCTGGCTCCATCTCTGTCTCTGCCTCTGTCTCTGTCTCTGTCTCTGCCTCTGTCTCTGTCTCTGTCTCCGTCTCTGTCTCTGACCCTATCTCTGTCTCTGTCTCTGTTCCCGTCTCTGTCTCCGCCTCTGCCTCTGTCTCTATCTCTGTCTCTGTCTCTGTCTCTGTCGCTATCTCTGTCTCTGTCTCTGTCGCTGTCGCTGTCTCTGCCTCTGTCTCTGTCCCCGTATCTGTCTCTGTCTCTGTTTCTGTCTCTGTCTCTGTCTCTATCTCTGTCTCTGTCTCTGTCTCTGTCTCTGTATCTGTCTGTGTCTCTGTCTCTGTCTCTGTCGCTGTCTCTGCCTCTGTCTCTGTTCCCGTATCTGTCTCTGTCTCTGTCTCTGTCTCTGTCTCTGTCTCTGTCTCTATCTCTGTCTCTGTCTCTGTCTCTGTCTCTGTCTCTGTCTCTGTCTCTGTCTCTGTCTCCGTCTCTGTCTCTGTCTGTGTCTCTGTCTCTGACTCTGTCTCTGTCTCTGTCTCTGTCTCTGTCTCTGTCTCTGTCTCTGTCTCTGTCTCTGTCTCTGTCTCTGCCTCTGTCTCTCTCTCTGTCTCTGTCTCTGTCGCTGTCTCTCCCTCTGTCTCTGTCTCTTTCTCTGTCTCTGTCTCTGTCTCTGTCTCTGTCTCTGTCTCTGTCTCTGTCTCTGTCTCTGTCTCTGTCTCCGTCTCTGTCTCTGTCTCTGTCTCTGTCTCTGTCTCAGTCTCTGTCTCTGTCTCTGTCTCTGTCTCCGTCTCAGTCTCTGTCTCTGTCTCCGTCTCTCTCTCTGTCCGCGTATCTGTCTCTGTCTCTGTTTCTGTCTCTGTCTCTGTCTCTGTCTCTGTCTCTGTCTCTGTCTCTGTCTCCGTCTCTGTCTCTGTCTCTGTCTCTGTCTCTGTCTCTGTCTCAGTCTCTGTCTCCGTCTCTGTCTCTGTCTCCGTCTCAGTCTCTGTCTCTGTCTGCGTCTCTCTCTCTGTCTCTGTCTCTGCCTCTGTCTCTGTCCGCGTATCTGTCTCTGTCTCTGTTTCTGTCTCTGTCTCTGTCTCTGTCTCTGTCTCTGTCTCTGTCTCTGTCTCTGTCTCTGTCTCTGTCTCTGTCTCTGTCTCTGTCTCTGTCTCTGTCTCTGTCTCTGTCTCTGTCTCTGTCTCTGTCTCTGTCTCTGTCTCTGTCTCTGTCTCTGTCTCTGTCTCTGTCTCTGTCTCTGTCTCTGTCTCTGTCTCTGTCTCTGTCTCTGTCTCTGTCTCTGTCTCTGTCTCTGTCTCTGTCTCTGTCTCTGTCTCTGTCTCTGTCGCTGTCCCTCCCTCTGTCTCTGTCTCTGTCTCTGTCCATGGCTCTGTCTCTGCCTCTGTCTCCGTCTCTGTTTCTGTCTCTGTCTCTGCCTCTGTCTCTGTCTCTGTCTCTGTCTCTGTCTCTGTCTCGGTCTCTGTCTCTGTCTCTGTCTCTATCTCCGTCTCTGTCTCTGTCTGTGACTCTGTCTCTGACTCTGTCTCTGTCTCTGTCTCCGTCTCTGTCCCTGGCTCTGTCTCTGTCTCTGTCTCTGTCTCTGTCTCTGTCTCTGTCTCTCTCTCTGTCTCTGCCTCTGTCGCTGTCTCTCCCTCTGTCTCTGTCTCTTTCTCTGTCTCTGTCTCTGTCTCTGTCTCTGTCTCTGTCTCTGTCTCTGTCGCTGTCTCTGCCTCTATCTCTGTCCCCGTATCTGTCTCTGTCTCTGTTTCTGTCTCTGTCTCTGTCTCTATCTCTGTCTCTGTCTCTGTCTCTGTTTCTGTCTCTGTCTCTGTCTCTGTCTCTGTCTCTGTCTCTGTCTCTGTCTCTGTCTCTGTCTCTGTCTCTGTCTCTGTCTCTGCCTCTGTCTCTGTCTCTGTCTGTGTCTGTGTCCCTGTCTCTGTCTCCGTCCCTGTCTCTGCCGATGTCGCTGTCTCTCCCTCTGTCTCTGTCTCTGTCTCTGTCCCTGGCTCTGTCTCTGCCTCTGTCTCCGTCTCTGTCTCTGTCTCTGTCTCTATCTCCGTCTCTGTCTCTGTCTGTGTCTCTGTCTCTGACTCTGTCTCTGTCTCCGTCTGTCTCTCTGTCTCTGTCTCTGCCTCTGTCTCTGTCCGCGTATCTGTCTCTGTCTCTGTTTCTGTCTCTGTCCCTGTCGATGTCTCTCCCTCTGTCTCTGTCTCCGTCTCTGTCCCTGGCTCTGTCTCTGCCTCTGTCTCCGTCTCTGTCTCTGTCTCGGTCTTTGTCTCCGTCTCTGTCTACGTCTCTGTCTCTGTCTCTGTCTGTATCTCCGTCTCTGTCTCTGTATCTGTCTGTGTCTGTGTCTTTGTCCCTGCCTCTGTCTCTGTCTCTTTCTCTGTCTCTGTCTCTGTCTCTGTCTCTGTCTCTGTCTCTGTCTCTGTCTCTGTCGCTGTCTCTGCCTCTATCTCTGTCCCCGTATCTGTCTCTGTCTCTGTTTCTGTCTCTGTCTCTGTCTCTATCTCTGTCTCTGTCTCTGTCTCTGTTTCTGTCTCTGTCTCTGTCTCTGTCTCTGTCTCTGTCTCTGTCTCTGTCTCTGTCTCTGTCTCTGTCTCTGTCTCTGTCTCTGTCTCTGCCTCTGTCTCTGTCTCTGTCTGTGTCTGTGTCCCTGTCTCTGTCTCCGTCCCTGTCTCTGCCGATGTCGCTGTCTCTCCCTCTGTCTCTGTCTCTGTCTCTGTCCCTGGCTCTGTCTCTGCCTCTGTCTCCGTCTCTGTCTCTGTCTCTGTCTCTATCTCCGTCTCTGTCTCTGTCTGTGTCTCTGTCTCTGACTCTGTCTCTGTCTCCGTCTGTCTCTCTGTCTCTGTCTCTGCCTCTGTCTCTGTCCGCGTATCTGTCTCTGTCTCTGTTTCTGTCTCTGTCCCTGTCGATGTCTCTCCCTCTGTCTCTGTCTCCGTCTCTGTCCCTGGCTCTGTCTCTGCCTCTGTCTCCGTCTCTGTCTCTGTCTCGGTCTTTGTCTCCGTCTCTGTCTACGTCTCTGTCTCTGTCTCTGTCTGTATCTCCGTCTCTGTCTCTGTATCTGTCTGTGTCTGTGTCTTTGTCCCTGCCTCTGTCGCTGTCTCTGCCTCTGTCTCTGTCCCCGTATCTGTCCCTGTCTCTGTTTCTGTCTCTGTCTCTGTCTCTGTCTCTGTCTCTGTCTCTGTCTCTGTCTCCGTCTCTGTCTCTGTCTCTGTCTCTGTCTCTGTCTCTGTCGCTGTCTCTCCCTCAGTCTCTGTCTCTGCCTCTGTCTCCGTCTTTGTCCCTGTCTCTGCCTCTGTCTCTGTCTCTGTCTCTGTCTCTGCCTATGCCTCTGTCTCTATCTCTGTCTCTGTCTCTGTCTCTGTCTCTGTCTCTGTCTCTGTCTCTGTCTCTGTCTCTGTCTCTGTCTCTGTCTCTGTCTCTGTCTCTGTCTCTGTCTCTGTCTCTATCTCTGTCTCTGCCTCTGTATCTGTCGCTGTCTCTCCCTCTGTCTCCGTCTCTGTCTCTGTCTCTATCTCTGTCTCTGTCTCTGTCTCTGTCTCTTTCTCTGTCTCTGGATCTGTCTCTGTCTCTGTCTCTGTCTCTGTCTCTGTCTCTGTCTCTGTCTCTATCTCCGTCTCAGTCTCTGTCTGTGTCTCTGTCTCTGACTCTGTCTCTGTCTCTGTCTCCGTCTCTGTCCCTGGCTCTGTCTCTGTCTCTGTCTCTGTCTCTGTCTCTCTCTCTGTCTCTGTCTCTGTCGCTGTCTCTCCCTCTGTCTCTGTCTCTGTCTCTGTACCTGGCTCTGTCTCTGTCTCTGTCTGTGTCTCTGTCTCTGACTCTGCCTCTGTCTCTGTCTCTGTCTCTGTCTCTGCCTCTGCCTCTGTCTCTGTCTCTCCCTCTGTCTCCGTATCTGTCTCTGTCTTTGTCTCTGTCTCTGTCTCTGTCTCTGTCTCTGTCTCTGTCTCCGTCTCAGTCTCTGTCTCTGTCTCCGTCTCTCTCTCTGTCTCTATCTCTGTCTCTGTCTCTGTCTCTGTCTCTTTCTCTGTCTCTGTCTCTGTCGCTGTCTCTCCCTCTGTCTCTGTCTCTGTCTCTGTACCTGGCTCTGTCTCTGCCTCTGTCTCCGTCTCTGTCCCTGTCTCTGCCTCTGTCTCTGTCTCTGTCTCTGTCTCTGCCTCTGCCTCTGTCTCTGTCTCTCCCTCTGTCTCCGTATCTGTCTCTGTCTTTGTCTCTGTCTCTGTCTCTGTCTCTGTCTCTGCCTCTGTCTCTATCTCTGTCTCTGTCTCTGTCTCAGTCTCTTTCTCTGTCTCTGTCTCTGTCTCTGTCTCTGTCTCTGTCTCTGTCTCTGTCTCTGTCTCTGTCTCTGTCTCTGTCTCTGTCTCTGTCTGTACCTCCGTCTCTGTCTCTGTCTGTGTCTCTGTCTCTGACTCTGTCTCTGTCTCTGTCTCTGTCTCTGTCTCTGTGTCTGTCTCTGTCTCTGTCTCTGTCTCTGTCTCTGTCTCTGTCTCTGTCTCTGTCTCTGTCTCTGTCTCTGTCTCTGTCTCTGTCTCTGTCTCTGTCTCTGTCTCTGTCTCTGTCTCTGTGTCTGTCTCTGTCTCTGTCTCCGTCTCTGTCTCTGTCTCTGTCTCTGTCTCTGTCTCTGTCTCTGTCTCTGTCTCTGTCTCCGTCCCTGTCTCTGCCGCTGTCTCTGTCTCCGTCTCAGTCTCTGTCTCTGTCTCCGTCTCTCTCTCTGTCTCTATCTCTGTCTCTGTCTCTGTCTCTGTCTCTTTCTCTGTCTCTGTCTCTGTCTCTGTCTCTGTCTCTGTCTCTGTCTCTGTCTCTGTCTCTGTCTCTGTGTCTGTCTCTGTCTCTGTCTCCGTCTCTGTCTCTGTCTCTGTCTCTGTCTCTGTCTCTGTCTCTGTCTCTGTCTCTGTCTCCGTCCCTGTCTCTGCCGCTGTCTCTGTCTCTGTCTCTGTCTCCGTCTCTGTCTCTTTCTCTGTCTCTGTCTCTGTCTCTGTCTCAGTCTCTATCTCTGTCTCTGTCTCTGTCTCCGTCTCAGTCTCTGTCTCTGTCTCCGTCTCTCTCTCTGTCTCTGTCTCTGCCTCTGTCTCTGCCCGCGTATCTGTCTCTGTCTCTGTTTCTGTCTCTGTCTCTGTCTCTGTCTCTGTCTCTGTCTCTGTCTCTGTCTCTGTCTCTGTCTCTGTCTCTGTCTCTGTCTCTGTCTCAGTCTCTGTCTCTGTCTCTGTCTCTGTCTCTGTCTCTGTCTCTGTCTCTGTCTCTGTCTCTGTCTCTGTCTCTGTCTCTGTCTCTGTCTCTGTCTCTGTCTCCGTCTCTGTCTCTGTCTGTGTCTCTGTCTCTGACTCTGTCTCTGTCTCTGTCTCTGTCTCTGTGTCTGTCTCTGTCTCTGTCTCTGTCTCTGTCTCTGTCTCTGTCTCTGTCTCTGTCTCTGTCTCTGTCTCTGTCTCTGTCTCTGTCTCTGTCTCTGTCTCTGTCTCTGTCTCTGTCTCTGTCTCTGTCTCTGTCTCTGTCTCTGTGTCTGTCTCTGTCTCTGTCTCCGTCTCTGTCTCTGTCTCTGTCTCTGTCTCTGTCTCTGTCTCTGTCTCTGTCTCTGTCTCTGTCGCTGTCTCTCCCTCTGTCTCTGTCTCTGTCTCTGTCCCTGGCTCTGTCTCTGCCTCTGTCCCCGTCTCTGTCTCTATCTCCGTCTCTGTCTCTGTATCTGTCTGTGTCTCTGTCTCTGTCTCTGTCGCTGTCTCTGCCTCTGTCTCTGTCCCCGTATCTGTCTCTGTCTCTGTTTCTGTCTCTGTCTCTGTCTCTATATCTGTTTCTGTCTCTGTCTCTCTCTCTGTCTCTGTCTCTGTCTCTGTCTCTGTCTCTGTCGCTGTCTCTCCCTCTGTCTCTGTCTCTGTCTCCGTCCATGGCTCTGTCTCTGCCTCTGTCTCCGTCTCTGTTTCTGTCTCTGTCTCTGTCTCTGTCTCTGTCTCTGTCTCTGTCTCTGTCTCTGTCTCTGTCTCTGTCGCTGTCTCTCCCTCTGTCTCTGTCTCTGTCTCTGTCCCTGGCTCTGTCTCTGCCTCTGTCTCCGTCTCTGTCTCTGTCTCTGTCTCTGTCTCTATCTCCGTCTCTGTCTCTGTCTGTGTCTCTGTCTCTGACTCTGTCTCTGTCTCTGTCTCTGTCTCTGTCTCTGTCTCTGCCTCTGACTCTGTCTCTGTCTCTGTCTCTGTCGCTGTCTCTCCCTCTGTCTCTGTCTTCGTCTCTGTCTCTGCCTCTGCCTCTGTCTCTGTCTCTCCCTCTGTCTCCGTATCTGTCTCTGTCTTTGTCTCTGTCTCTGTCTCTGCCTCTGTCTCTGTCTCTATCTCTGTCTGTGTCTCTGTCTCTGTCTCTTTCTCTGTCTCTGTCTCTGTCTCTGTCTCTGTCTCCGTCTCAGTCTCTGTCTCTGTCTCCGTCTCTCTCTCTGTCTCTATCTCTGTCTCTGTCTCTGTCTCTGTCTCTTTCTCTGTCTCTGTCTCTGTCTCTGTCTCTGTCTCTGTCTCTGTCTCTGTCTCTGTCTCTGTCTCTGTGTCTGTCTCTGTCTCTGTCTCCGTCTCTGTCTCTGTCTCTGTCTCTGTCTCTGTCTCTGTCTCTGTCTCTGTCTCCGTCCCTGTCTCTGCCGCTGTCTCTGTCTCTGTCTCTGTCTCCGTCTCTGTCTCTTTCTCTGTCTCTGTCTCTGTCTCTGTCTCTGTCTCTGTCTCTGTCTCTGTCTCTGTCTCTATGTCTGTCTCCGTCTCTGTCTCTTTCTATGTCTCCGTCTCTGTCTCTGTCTCTGTCTCTGTCTCTGTCTCTGTCTCTGTCTCTGTCTCTGTCTCTGTCTCTGTCTCAGTCTCTGTCTCTGTCTCTGTCTCTGTCTCCGTCTCAGTCTCTGTCTCTGTCTCCGTCTCTCTCTCTGTCCGCGTATCTGTCTCTGTCTCTGTTTCTGTCTCTGTCTCTGTCTCTGTCTCTGTCTCTGTCTCTGTCTCTGTCTCTGTCTCCGTCTCTGTCTCTGTCTCTGTCTCTGTCTCTGTCTCAGTCTCTGTCTCCGTCTCTGTCTCTGTCTCCGTCTCAGTCTCTGTCTCTGTCTCCGTCTCTCTCTCTGTCTCTGTCTCTGCCTCTGTCTGTGTCCGCGTATCTGTCTCTGTCTCTGTTTCTGTCTCTGTCTCTGTCTCTGTCTCTGTCTCTGTCTCTGTCTCTGTCTCTGTCTCTGTCTCTGTCTCTGTCTCTGTCTCTGTCTCTGTCTCTGTCTCTGTCTCTGTCTCTGTCTCTGTCTCTGTCTCTGTCTCTGTCTCTGTCTCTGTCTCTGTCTCTGTCCCTGTCTCTGTCTCTGTCTCTGTCTCTGTCTCTGTCTCTGTCTCTATCTCCGTCTCAGTCTCTGTCTGTGTCTCTGTCTCTGACTCTGTCTCTGTCTCTGTCTCCGTCTCTGTCCCTGGCTCTGTCTCTGTCTCTGTCTCTGTCTCTGTCTCTGTCTCTGTCTCTGTCTCTATCTCTGTCTCTGTCTCTATCTCTGTCTCTGTCTCTGTCTCTGTCTCTTTCTCTGTCTCTGTCTCTGTCTCTGTCTCTATGTCTGTCTCCGTCTCTGTCTCTTTCTATGTCTCCGTCTCTGTCTCTGTCTCTGTCTCTGTCTCTGTCTCAGTCTCTGTCTCTGTCTCTGTCTCTGTCTCCGTCTCAGTCTCTGTCTCTGTCTCCGTCTCTCTCTCTGTCCGCGTATCTGTCTCTGTCTCTGTTTCTGTCTCTGTCTCTGTCTCTGTCTCTGTCTCTGTCTCTGTCTCTGTCTCCGTCTCTGTCTCTGTCTCTGTCTCTGTCTCTGTCTCAGTCTCTGTCTCCGTCTCTGTCTCTGTCTCCGTCTCAGTCTCTGTCTCTGTCTCCGTCTCTCTCTCTGTCTCTGTCTCTGCCTCTGTCTGTGTCCGCGTATCTGTCTCTGTCTCTGTTTCTGTCTCTGTCTCTGTCTCTGTCTCTGTCTCTGTCTCTGTCTCTGTCTCTGTCTCTGTCTCTGTCTCTGTCTCTGTCTCTGTCTCTGTCTCTGTCTCTGTCTCTGTCTCTGTCTCTGTCTCTGTCTCTGTCTCTGTCTCTGTCTCTGTCTCTGTCTCTGTCCCTGTCTCTGTCTCTGTCTCTGTCTCTGTCTCTGTCTCTGTCTCTATCTCCGTCTCAGTCTCTGTCTGTGTCTCTGTCTCTGACTCTGTCTCTGTCTCTGTCTCCGTCTCTGTCCCTGGCTCTGTCTCTGTCTCTGTCTCTGTCTCTGTCTCTGTCTCTGTCTCTGTCTCTATCTCTGTCTCTGTCTCTATCTCTGTCTCTGTCTCTGTCTCTGTCTCTTTCTCTGTCTCTGTCTCTGTCTCTGTCTCTGTCTCTGTCTCTGTCTCTGTCTCTGTCTCTGTCTCTGTCTCTGTCTCTGTCTCTGTCTCTGTCTCCGTCTCTGTCTCTGTCTCTGTCTCTGTCTCTGTCTCTGTCTCTGTCTCTGTCTCTGTCTGTATCTCCGTCTCTGTCTCTGTCTGTGTCTCTGTCTCTGTCTCTGTCTCTGTCTCTGTCTCTGTCTCTGTCTCTGTCTCTGTCTCTGTCTCTGTCTCTGTCTCTGTCTCTGCCTCTGTCTCTGTCCATGTCTCTGTCCATGTCTCTGCTCCGTCTCCGTCTCTGTCTCTGTCTCTGTCTCTGGCTCCATCTCTGTCTCTGTCTCTGTCTCAGTCTCTGTCTCTGTCTCTGTCTCTGTCCCTGTCTCTGTCTCTGTCCCCGTCTCTGTCTCCGCCTCCGTCTCTGTCTCTGTCTCTGTCTCTCTCTCCATCTCTGTCCCCGTCTCTGTCTCCGTCTCTGTCTCTGTCTCTGTCTCTGTCTCTGTCTCTGTCTCTGTCTCTGTCTCTGTCTCTGTCTCTGTCGATGTCTCTGTCTCTGTCTCTGTCTCTGTCTCTGTCTCTGTCTCTGTCTCTGTCTCTGTCTCTGTCTCTGTATCTGTCTCTGTCTCTGCCTCTGTTTCTGTCTCTGTCTCTGTCTCTGCCTCTGTCTCTGTCTCTGGCTCCATCTCTGTCTCTGTCTCTGTCTCTGTCTCTGTCTCTGTCTCTGTCTCTGCCTCTGTCTCTGTCTCTGTCTCCGTCTCTGTCTCTGTCCCTATCTCTGTCTCTGTCTCCGTCTTTGTCTCCGTCTTTGTCTTCGTCGTCGTCTTCCTCTTCGTCTCCGTCTTCGTCTCCGCCTTTGTCTCCGTCTTTGTCACCGTGTTTGTCTCCGTCTTTGTCTCCGTCTTTGTATACGTCTTTGTCTACGTCTTTGTCACCGTCTGTGTCTCTGTCTTTGTCTCCGTCCTCGTCTTCCTCTTTGTCTCCGTCTTCGTCTCCGTCGTTGTCACCGTCTTTGTCTCCGTCTTTGTCTCCGTCCGTGTCTCCGGCCCTTTGTCTCGGTCTCTGTCTCATGCGCGTCTCTCTCTGTCTCTGTCTCTGTCTGTGTCTCTGTCTCCGCCTCTGCCTCTGTCTCTGTCTCCGTCTATGCCTCCGTCTTTGTCTCCGTCCGTGTCTCCGTCTTTGTCCCCGTCCTCGTCTTCCTCTTCGTCTCCGGCTTTGTCTCCGTCTTTGTCACCGTCTTTGTCTCCGTCTTTGTCTCCGTCTTTGTCTACGTCTTTGTCTACGTCTTTGTCACCGGTTTTGTCTCCGTCCATGTCTCCTGCCCCTTTGTCTCGGTCTTTGTCTCATGCACCTGTGTCTCTGTCTCTGTCTCAGTCTCTGTCTCTGTCTCTGTCTCTGTCTCTGTCTCTGTCTCTGTCTCTGTCTCTGTCTCTGTCTCCGTCTCTGTCTCTGTCTCTGTCTCTGTCTCTGTCTCTGTCTCTGTCTCTGTCTCTGTCTCTGTCTCTGTCTGTATCTCCGTCTCTGTCTCTGTCTGTGTCTCTGTCTCTGTCTCTGTCTCTGTCTCTGTCTCTGTCTCTGTCTCTGTCTCTGTCTCTGTCTCTGTCTCTGTCTCTGTCTCTGTCTCTGTCTCTGCCTCTGTCTCTGTCCATGTCTCTGTCCATGTCTCTGCTCCGTCTCCGTCTCTGTCTCTGTCTCTGTCTCTGGCTCCATCTCTGTCTCTGTCTCTGTCTCAGTCTCTGTCTCTGTCTCTGTCTCTGTCCCTGTCTCTGTCTCTGTCCCCGTCTCTGTCTCCGCCTCCGTCTCTGTCTCTGTCTCTGTCTCTCTCTCCATCTCTGTCCCCGTCTCTGTCTCCGTCTCTGTCTCTGTCTCTATCTCTGTCTCTGTCTCTGTCTCTGTCTCTTTCTCTGTCTCTGGATCTGTCTCTGTCTCTGTCTCTGTCTCTGTCTCTGTCTCTGTCTCTGTCTCTATCTCCGTCTCAGTCTCTGTCTGTGTCTCTGTCTCTGACTCTGTCTCTGTCTCTGTCTCCGTCTCTGTCCCTGGCTCTGTCTCTGTCTCTGTCTCTGTCTCTGTCTCTCTCTCTGTCTCTGTCTCTGTCGCTGTCTCTCCCTCTGTCTCTGTCTCTGTCTCTGTCTCTGTCTCTGTCTCTGTCTCTGTCTCTGTATCTGTCTCTGTCTCTGCCTCTGTTTCTGTCTCTGTCTCTGTCTCTGCCTCTGTCTCTGTCTCTGGCTCCATCTCTGTCTCTGTCTCTGTCTCTGTCTCTGTCTCTGTCTCTGTCTCTGCCTCTGTCTCTGTCTCTGTCTCCGTCTCTGTCTCTGTCCCTATCTCTGTCTCTGTCTCCGTCTTTGTCTCCGTCTTTGTCTTCGTCGTCGTCTTCCTCTTCGTCTCCGTCTTCGTCTCCGCCTTTGTCTCCGTCTTTGTCACCGTGTTTGTCTCCGTCTTTGTCTCCGTCTTTGTATACGTCTTTGTCTACGTCTTTGTCACCGTCTGTGTCTCTGTCTTTGTCTCCGTCCTCGTCTTCCTCTTTGTCTCCGTCTTCGTCTCCGTCGTTGTCACCGTCTTTGTCTCCGTCTTTGTCTCCGTCCGTGTCTCCGGCCCTTTGTCTCGGTCTCTGTCTCATGCGCGTCTCTCTCTGTCTCTGTCTCTGTCTGTGTCTCTGTCTCCGCCTCTGCCTCTGTCTCTGTCTCCGTCTATGCCTCCGTCTTTGTCTCCGTCCGTGTCTCCGTCTTTGTCCCCGTCCTCGTCTTCCTCTTCGTCTCCGGCTTTGTCTCCGTCTTTGTCACCGTCTTTGTCTCCGTCTTTGTCTCCGTCTTTGTCTACGTCTTTGTCTACGTCTTTGTCACCGGTTTTGTCTCCGTCCATGTCTCCTGCCCCTTTGTCTCGGTCTTTGTCTCATGCACCTGTGTCTCTGTCTCTGTCTCAGTCTCTGTCTCTGTCTCTGTCTCTGTCTCTGTCTCTGTCTCTGTCTCTGTCTCTGTCTCTGTCTCTGTCTCTGTCTCCGTCTTTGTCTCTGTCTTTGCCTCCATCTTTGTCTCCATCTTTGTCTCCGTCTTTGTCTACGTCTTTGGCTACGTCTTTGTCATCGTCTTTGTCTCCGTCCATGTCTCCTGCCCCTTTGTCTCGGTCTTTGTCTCATGCACCTGTGTCTCTGTCTCTGTCACTGTCTGTGTCTCTGTCTCTGTCTCTATATTACACTCTGTCTCCGTCTTTGTCTCCGTCCGTGTCTCCGGCCCTTTGTCGCGGTCTCTGTCTCATGCGCGTCTCTCTCTGTCTCTGTCTCTGTCTGTGTCTCTGTCTCCGCCTCTGCCTCTGTCTCTGTCTCCGTCTATGCCTCCGTCTTTGTCTCCGTCCGTGTCTCCGTCTTTGTCCCCGTCCTCGTCTTCCTCTTCGTCTCCGGCTTTGTCTCCGTCTTTGTCACCGTCTTTGTCTCCGTCTTTGTCTACGTCTTTGTCTACGTCTTTGTCTACGTCTTTGTCACCGGTTTTGTCTCCGTCCATGTCTCCTGCCCCTTTGTCTCGGTCTTTGTCTCATGCACCTGTGTCTCTGTCTCTGTCTCAGTCTCTGTCTCTGTCTCTGTCTCTGTCTCTGTCTCTGTCTCTGTCTCTGTCTCTGTCTCCGTCTTTGTCTCTGTCTTTGCCTCCATCTTTGACTCCATCTTTGTCTCCGTCTTTGTCTACGTCTCTGGCTACGTCTTTGTCATCGTCTTTGTCTCCGTCCATGTCTCCTGCCCCTTTGTCTCGGTCTTTGTCTCATGCACCTGTGTCTCTGTCTCTGTCTCTGTCTGTGTCTCTGTCTCTGTCTCTATATTACACTCTGTCTCCGTCTTTGTCTTCGTCTTTGTCTCCGTCTTTGTGCCTGTCTTTGTCTCCGTATTTGTATCCGTCTGTGTAACCATCTTTGTCTCCGTCTTTGTCTCCGTCTTTGCCTCCGTCTTTGTCTTCGTCTTAGTCTCCGTCTTTGTCTCTGTCTTTGTCTCCGTCTTTGTGCCTGTCTTTGTCTCCATATTTGTCACCGCCTTTGTCTCTGTATTTGTCTCCGTCTGTGTCTCCATATTTGTCTCCGTCTTAGTCTCCGTCTTTGCCTCCGTCTTTGTCTACGTCTTTGTCTCCGTCTTTGTCTCCGTCCATGTCTCCTGCCCCTCTGTCTCGGTCTTTGTCTCATGCGCGTCTCTCTCTGTCTCTGTCTCTGTCTGTGTCTCTGTCTCTGTCTCTGTTTCTGTCTCTGTCTCTGTCTCAGTCTCAGTCTCTGTCTCTGCCTCAGTCTCAGTCTCTGTCTCTGTCTCTGTCTCTGTCTCCATCTCTGTCTCTGTCTCTGTCTCTGTCTCTGCCTCTGTTTCTGTCTCTGTCTCTGTCTCTGCCTCTGTCTCTGTCTCTGGCTCCATCTCTGTCTCTGCCTCTGTCTCTGTCTCTGTCTCTGCCTCTGTCTCTGTCTCTGTCTCCGTCTCTGTCTCTGACCCTATCTCTGTCTCTGTCTCTGTTCCCGTCACTGTCTCCGCCTCTGCCTCTGTCTCTATCTCTGTCTCTGTCTCTGTCTCTGTCTCTATCTCTGTCTCTGTCTCTGTCGCTGTCGCTGTCTCTGCCTCTGTCTCTGTCCCCGTATCTGTCTCTGTCTCTGTTTCTGTCTCTGTCTCTGTCTCTATCTCTGTCTCTGTCTCTGTCTCTGTCTCTGTCTCTGTATCTGTCTGTGTCTCTGTCTCTGTCTCTGTCGCTGTCTCTGCCTCTGTCTCTGTTCCCGTATCTGTCTCTGTCTCTGTCTCTGTCTCTGTTTCTGTCTCTGTCTCTGTCTCAGTCTCAGTCTCTGTCTCTGCCTCAGTCTCAGTCTCGGTCTCTGTCTCTGTCTCTGTCTCTGTCTCCATCTCTGTCTCTGTCTCTGTCTCTGTCTCTGCCTCTGTTTCTGTCTCTGTCTCTGTCTCTGTCTCTGCCTCTGTCTCTGTCTCTGGCTCCATCTCTGTCTCTGCCTCTGTCTCTGTCTCTGTCTCTGCCTCTGTCTCTGTCTCTGTCTCCGTCTCTGTCTCTGACCCTATCTCTGTCTCTGTCTCTGTTCCCGTCTCTGTCTCCGCCTCTGCCTCTGTCTCTATCTCTGTCTCTGTCTCTGTCTCTGTCGCTATCTCTGTCTCTGTCTCTGTCGCTGTCGCTGTCTCTGCCTCTGTCTCTGTCCCCGTATCTGTCTCTGTCTCTGTTTCTGTCTCTGTCTCTGTCTCTATCTCTGTCTCTGTCTCTGTCTCTGTCTCTGTCTCTGTATCTGTCTGTGTCTCTGTCTCTGTCTCTGTCGCTGTCTCTGCCTCTGTCTCTGTTCCCGTATCTGTCTCTGTCTCTGTCTCTGTCTCTGTCTCTGTCTCTGTCTCTATCTCTGTCTCTGTCTCTGTCTCTGTCTCTGTCTCTGTCTCTGTCTCTGTCTCCGTCTCTGTCTCTGTCTGTGTCTCTGTCTCTGACTCTGTCTCTGTCTCTGTCTCTGTCTCTGTCTCTGTCTCTGTCTCTGTCTCTGTCTCTGTCTCTGTCTCTGTCTCTGCCTCTGTCTCTCTCTCTGTCTCTGTCTCTGTCGCTGTCTCTCCCTCTGTCTCTGTCTCTTTCTCTGTCTCTGTCTCTGTCTCTGTCTCTGTCTCTGTCTCTGTCTCTGTCTCTGTCTCTGTCTCTGTCTCCGTCTCTGTCTCTGTCTCTGTCTCTGTCTCTGTCTCAGTCTCTGTCTCTGTCTCTGTCTCTGTCTCCGTCTCAGTCTCTGTCTCTGTCTCCGTCTCTCTCTCTGTCCGCGTATCTGTCTCTGTCTCTGTTTCTGTCTCTGTCTCTGTCTCTGTCTCTGTCTCTGTCTCTGTCTCCGTCTCTGTCTCTGTCTCTGTCTCTGTCTCTGTCTCTGTCTCAGTCTCTGTCTCCGTCTCTGTCTCTGTCTCCGTCTCAGTCTCTGTCTCTGTCTGCGTCTCTCTCTCTGTCTCTGTCTCTGCCTCTGTCTCTGTCCGCGTATCTGTCTCTGTCTCTGTTTCTGTCTCTGTCTCTGTCTCTGTCTCTGTCTCTGTCTCTGTCTCTGTCTCTGTCTCTGTCTCTGTCTCTGTCTCTGTCTCTGTCTCTGTCTCTGTCTCTGTCTCTGTCTCTGTCTCTGTCTCTGTCTCTGTCTCTGTCTCTGTCTCTGTCTCTGTCTCTGTCTCTGTCTCTGTCTCTGTCTCTGTCTCTGTCTCTGTCTCTGTCTCTGTCTCTGTCTCTGTCTCTGTCTCTGTCTCTGTCTTTGTCTCTGTCGCTGTCCCTCCCTCTGTCTCTGTCTCTGTCTCTGTCCATGGCTCTGTCTCTGCCTCTGTCTCCGTCTCTGTTTCTGTCTCTGTCTCTGCCTCTGTCTCTGTCTCTGTCTCTGTCTCTGTCTCGGTCTCTGTCTCTGTCTCTGTCTCTATCTCCGTCTCTGTCTCTGTCTGTGACTCTGTCTCTGACTCTGTCTCTGTCTCTGTCTCCGTCTCTGTCCCTGGCTCTGTCTCTGTCTCTGTCTCTGTCTCTGTCTCTGTCTCTGTCTCTGTCTCTCTCTCTGTCTCTGCCTCTGTCGCTGTCTCTCCCTCTGTCTCTGTCTCTGTCTCTGTCTCTATCTCTGTCTCTGTCTCTGTCTCTGTTTCTGTCTCTGTCTCTGTCTCTGTCTCTGTCTCTGTCTCTGTCTCTGTCTCTGTCTCTGTCTCTGTCTCTGTCTCTGTCTCTGCCTCTGTCTCTGTCTCTGTCTGTGTCTGTGTCCCTGTCTCTGTCTCCGTCCCTGTCTCTGCCGATGTCGCTGTCTCTCCCTCTGTCTCTGTCTCTGTCTCTGTCCCTGGCTCTGTCTCTGCCTCTGTCTCCGTCTCTGTCTCTGTCTCTGTCTCTATCTCCGTCTCTGTCTCTGTCTGTGTCTCTGTCTCTGACTCTGTCTCTGTCTCCGTCTGTCTCTCTGTCTCTGTCTCTGCCTCTGTCTCTGTCCGCGTATCTGTCTCTGTCTCTGTTTCTGTCTCTGTCCCTGTCGATGTCTCTCCCTCTGTCTCTGTCTCCGTCTCTGTCCCTGGCTCTGTCTCTGCCTCTGTCTCCGTCTCTGTCTCTGTCTCGGTCTTTGTCTCCGTCTCTGTCTACGTCTCTGTCTCTGTCTCTGTCTGTATCTCCGTCTCTGTCTCTGTATCTGTCTGTGTCTGTGTCTTTGTCCCTGCCTCTGTCGCTGTCTCTGCCTCTGTCTCTGTCCCCGTATCTGTCCCTGTCTCTGTTTCTGTCTCTGTCTCTGTCTCTGTCTCTGTCTCTGTCTCTGTCTCTGTCTCCGTCTCTGTCTCTGTCTCTGTCTCTGTCTCTGTCTCTGTCGCTGTCTCTCCCTCAGTCTCTGTCTCTGCCTCTGTCTCCGTCTTTGTCCCTGTCTCTGCCTCTGTCTCTGTCTCTGTCTCTGTCTCTGCCTCTGCCTCTGTCTCTATCTCTGTCTCTGTCTCTGTCTCTGTCTCTGTCTCTGTCTCTGTCTCTGTCTCTGTCTCTGTCTCTGTCTCTGTCTCTGTCTCTGTCTCTGTCTCTGTCTCTGTCTCTGTCTCTGTCTCTATCTCTGTCTCTGCCTCTGTATCTGTCGCTGTCTCTCCCTCTGTCTCCGTCTCTGTCTCTGTCTCTATCTCTGTCTCTGTCTCTGTCTCTGTCTCTTTCTCTGTCTCTGGATCTGTCTGTGTCTCTGTCTCTGTCTCTGTCTCTGTCTCTGTCTCTGTCTCTATCTCCGTCTCAGTCTCTGTCTGTGTCTCTGTCTCTGACTCTGTCTCTGTCTCTGTCTCCGTCTCTGTCCCTGGCTCTGTCTCTGTCTCTGTCTCTGTCTCTGTCTCTCTCTCTGTCTCTGTCTCTGTCGCTGTCTCTCCCTCTGTCTCTGTCTCTGTCTCTGTACCTGGCTCTGTCTCTGCCTCTGTCTCCGTCTCTGTCCCTGTCTCTGCCTCTGTCTCTGTCTCTGTCTCTGTCTCTGCCTCTGCCTCTGTCTCTGTCTCTCCCTCTGTCTCCGTATCTGTCTCTGTCTTTGTCTCTGTCTCTGTCTCTGTCTCTGTCTCTGTCTCTGTCTCTATCTCTGTCTCTGTCTCTGTCTCAGTCTCTTTCTCTGTCTCTGTCTCTGTCTCTGTCTCTGTCTCTGTCTCTGTCTCTGTCTCTGTCTCTGTCTCTGTCTCTGTCTCTGTCTCTGTCTCTGTCTCTGTCTGTATCTCCGTCTCTGTCTCTGTCTGTGTCTCTGTCTCTGACTCTGTCTCTGTCTCTGTCTCTGTCTCTGTGTCTGTCTCTGTCTCTGTCTCTGTCTCTGTCTCTGTCTCTGTCTCTGTCTCTGTCTCTGTCTCTGTCTGTGTCTCTGTCTCTGTCTCCGTCCCTGTCTCTGCCGCTGTCTCTGTCTCCGTCTCAGTCTCTGTCTCTGTCTCCGTCTCTCTCTCTGTCTCTATCTCTGTCTCTGTCTCTGTCTCTGTCTCTGTGTCTGTCTCTGTCTCTGTCTCTGTCTCTGTCTCTGTCTCTGTCTCTGTCTCCGTCTCTGTCTCTGTCTCTGTCTCTGTCTCTGTCTCTGTCTCTGTTTCAGTCTCTGTCTCTGTCTCTGTCTCTGTCTCCGTCTCAGTCTCTGTCTCTGTCTCCGTCTCTCTCTCTGTCTCTGTCTCTGCCCCCTCTCTGTCCGCGTATCTGTCTCTGTCTCTGTTTCTGTCTCTGTCTCTGTCTCTGTCTCTGTCTCTGTCTCTGTCTCTGTCTCCGTCTCTGTCTCTGTCTCTGTCTCTGTCTCTGTCTCTGTCTCTGTCTCTGTCTCGGTCTCTATCTCTGTCTCTGTCTCTGTCTCCGTCTCAGTCTCTGTCTCTGTCTCCGTCTCTCTCTCTGTCTCTGTCTCTGCCTCTGTCTCTGCCCGCGTATCTGTCTCTGTCTCTGTTTCTGTCTCTGTCTCTGTCTCTGTCTCTGTCTCTGTCTCTGTCTCTGTCTCTGTCTCTGTCTCTGTCTCTGCCTCTGTCTCTGCCCGCGTATCTGTCTCTGTCTCTGTTTCTGTCTCTGTCTCTGTACCTGCCTCTGTATCTGTCGCTGTCTCTCCCTCTGTCTCCGCCTCTGTCTCTGTCTCTATCTCTGTCTCTGTCTCTGTCTCTGTCTCTTTCTCTGTCTCTGGATCTGTCTCTGTCTCTGTCTCTGCCTCTGTCTCTGTCTCTGTCTCTGTCTCTATCTCCGTCTCAGTCTCTGTCTGTGTCTCTGTCTCTGACTCTGTCTCTGTCTCTGTCTCTGTCTCTCTCTCTGTCTCTGTCTCTGTCGCTGTCTCTCCCTCTGTCTCTGTCTCTGTCTCTGTACCTGGCTCTGTCTCTGCCTCTGTCTCCGTCTCTGTCCCTGTCTCTGCCTCTGTCTCTGTCTCTGTCTCTGTCTCTGCCTCTGTCTCTGTCTCTGTCTCTCCCTCTGTCTTCGTATCTGTCTCTGTCTTTGTCTCTGTCTCTGTCTCTGTCTCTGTCTCTGTCTCTGTCTCTATCTCTGTCTCTGTCTCTGTCTCAGTCTCTTTCTCTGTCTCTGTCTCTGTCTCTGTCTCTGTCTCTGTCTCTGTCTCTGTCTCTGTCTCTGTCTGTGTCTCTGTCTCTGTCTCTGTCTCTGTCTCTGTCTCTGTCTCTGTCTGTATCTCCGTCTCTGTCTCTGTCTGTGTCTCTGTCTCTGACTCTGTCTCTGTCTCTGTCTCTGTCTCTGTGTCTGTCTCTGTCTCTGTCTCTGTCTCTGTCTCTGTCTTTGTCTCTGTCTCTGTCTCTGTCTGTGTCTCTGTCTCTGTCTCCGTCCCTGTCTCTGCCGCTGTCTCTGTCTCCGTCTCAGTCTCTGTCTCTGTCTCCGTCTCTCTCTCTGTCTCTATCTCTGTCTCTGTCCCTGTCTCTGTCTCTGTCTCTGTCTCTGTCTCTGTCTCAGTCTCTGTCTCTGTCTCTGTCTCTGTCTCCGTCTCAGTCTCTGTCTCTGTCTCCGTCTCTCTCTCTGTCTCTGTCTCTGCCCCCTCTCTGTCCGCGTATCTGTCTCTGTCTCTGTTTCTGTCTCTGTCTCTGTCTCTGTCTCTGTCTCTGTCTCTGTCTCTGTCTCTGTCTCCGTGTCTGTCTCTGTCTCTGTCTCTGTCTCTGTCTCTGTCTCTGTCTCAGTCTCTATCTCTGTCTCTGTCTCTGTCTCCGTCTCAGTCTCTGTCTCTGTCTCCGTCTCTCTCTCTGTCTCTGTCTCTGCCTCTGTCTCTGCCCGCGTATCTGTCTCTGTCTCTGTTTCTGTCTCTGTCTCTGTCTCTGTCTCTGTCTCTGTCTCTGTCTCTGTCTCTGTCTCTGTCTCTGTCTCTGTCTCTGTCTCTGTCTCTGTCTCTGTCTCTGTCTCTGTCTCTGTCTCTGTCTCTGTCTCTGTCTCTGTCTCTGTCTCTGTCTCTGTCTCTGTCTCTGTCTCTGTCTCTGTCTCTGTCTCTGTCTCTGTCTCTGTCTCTGTCTCTGTCTCTGTCTCTGTCTCTGTCTCTGTCTCTGTCTCTGTCTCTGTCTCTGTCTCTGTCTCTGTCTCTGTCTCTGCCTCTGTCTCTGTCCATGTCTCTGTCCATGTCTCTGCTCCGTCTCCGTCTCTGTCTCTGTCTCTGTCTCTGGCTCCATCTCTGTCTCTGTCTCAGCCTCTGTCTCTGTCTCTGTCTCTGTCCCTGTCTCTGTCTCTGTCCCCGTCTTTGTCTCCGTCTCCGTCTCTGTCTCTGTCCCTGTCTCTGTCTCTGTCTCCATCTCTGTCCCCGTCTCTGTCTCCGTCTCCGTCTCTGTCTCTGTCTCTGTCTCTGTCTCTGTCTCTGTCTCTGTCTCTGTCTCTGTCACTGTCTCTGTCTCTGTCTCTGTCTCTGTCTCTGTCTCTGTCTCTGTCTCTGTCTCTGTCCCTGTCTCTGTCTCCGTCTCCGTCTTTGTCTCTGTCTCTGTCTCTGTCTCTGTCTCTATATTACACTCTGTCTCCGTCTTTGCCTTCGTCTTTGTCTCCGTCTTTGTGCCTGTCTTTGTCTCCGTATTTGTATCCGTCTGTGTAACCATCTTTGTCTCCGTCTTTGTCTCCGTCTTTCCCTCCGTCTTTGTCTTCGTCTTAGTCTCCGTCTTTGTCTCTGTCTTTGTCTCCGTCTTTGTGCCTGTCTTTGTCTCCATATTTGTCACCGCCTTTGTCTCTGTATTTGTCTCCGTCTGTGTCTCCATATTTGTCTCCGTCTTTGTCTCCGTCTTTGCCTCCGTCTCTGTCTCCATCTCTGTCTCTGTCTCTGTCTCTGTCTCTGCCTCTGTTTCTGTCTCTGTCTCTGCCTCTGTCTCTGTCTCTGGCTCCATCTCTGTCTCTGCCTCTGTCTCTGTCTCTGTCTCTGCCTCTGTCTCTGTCTCTGTCTCCGTCTCTGTCTCTGTCCCTATCTCTGTCTCTGTCTCTGTTCCCGTCTCTGTCTCCGCCTCTGCCTCTGTCTCTGTCTCCGTCTTTGTCTCCGTCTTTGTCTTCGTCGTCGTCTTCCTCTTCGTCTCCGTCTTTGTCTCCGCGATTGTCTCCTTCTTTGTGTCCGTCGTCGTCATCCTCTTCGTCTCCGCCTTTGTCTCCGTCTTTGTCACCGTGTTTGTCTCCGTCTTTGTCTCCGTCTTTGTATACGTCTTTGTCTACGTCTTTGTCACCGTCTGTGTCTCTGTCTTTGTCTCCGTCCTCGTCTTCCTCTTTGTCTCCGTCTTCGTCTCCGTCGTTGTCACCGTCTTTGTCTCCGTCTTTGTCTCCGTCCGTGTCTCCGGCCCTTTGTCTCGGTCTCTGTCTCATGCGCGTCTCTCTCTGTCTCTGTCTCTGTCTGTGTCTCTGTCTCCGCCTCTGCCTCTGTCTCTGTCTCCGTCTATGCCTCCGTCTTTGTCTCCGTCCGTGTCTCCGTCTTTGTCCCCGTCCTCGTCTTCCTCTTCGTCTCCGGCTTTGTCTCCGTCTTTGTCACCGTCTTTGTCTCCGTCTTTGTCTCCGTCTTTGTCTACGTCTTTGTCTACGTCTTTGTCACCGGTTTTGTCTCCGTCCATGTCTCCTGCCCCTTTGTCTCGGTCTTTGTCTCATGCACCTGTGTCTCTGTCTCTGTCTCAGTCTCTGTCTCTGTCTCTGTCTCTGTCTCTGTCTCTGTCTCTGTCTCTGTCTCTGTCTCTGTCTCTGTCTCTGTCTCTGTCTCTGTCTCTGTCTCTGTCTCCGTCTTTGTCTCTGTCTTTGCCTCCATCTTTGTCTCCATCTTTGTCTCCGTCTTTGTCAACGTCTTTGGCTACGTCTTTGTCATCGTCTTTGTCTCCGTCCATGTCTCCTGCCCCTTTGTCTCGGTCTTTGTCTCATGCACCTGTGTCTCTGTCTCTGTCACTGTCTGTGTCTCTGTCTCTGTCTCTATATTACACTCTGTCTCCGTCTTTGTCTCCGTCCGTGTCTCCGGCCCTTTGTCTCGGTCTCTGTCTCATGCGCGTCTCTCTCTGTCTCTGTCTCTGTCTGTGTCTCTGTCTCCGCCTCTGCCTCTGTCTCTGTCTCCGTCTATGCCTCCGTCTTTGTCTCCGTCCGTGTCTCCGTCTTTGTCCCCGTCCTCGTCTTCCTCTTCGTCTCCGGCTTTGTCTCCGTCTTTCTCACCGTCTTTGTCTCCGTCTTTGTCTCCGTCTCTGTCTACGTCTTTGTCTACGTCCTTGTCACCGGTTTTGTCTCCGTCCATGTCTCCTGCCCCTTTGTCTCGGTCTTTGTCTCATGCACCTGTGTCTCTGTCTCTGTCTCAGTCTCTGTCTCTGTCTCTGTCTCTGTCTCTGTCTCTGTCTCTGTCTCTGTCTCTGTCTCTGTCTCTGTCTCTGTCTCCGTCTTTGTCTCTGTCTTTGCCTCCATCTTTGACTCCATCTTTGTCTCCGTCTTTGTCTACGTCTTTGGCTACGTCTTTGTCATCGTCTTTGTCTCCGTCCATGTCTCCTGCCCCTTTGTCTCGGTCTTTGTCTCATGCACCTGTGTCTCTGTCTCTGTCTCTGTCTGTGTCTCTGTCTCTGTCTCTATATTACACTCTGTCTCCGTCTTTGTCTTCGTCTTTGTCTCCGTCTTTGTGCCTGTCTTTGTCTCCGTATTTGTATCCGTCTGTGTAACCATCTTTGTCTCCGTCTTTGTCTCCGTCTTTGCCTCCGTCTTTGTCTTCGTCTTAGTCTCCGTCTTTGTCTCTGTCTTTGTCTCCGTCTTTGTGCCTGTCTTTGTCTCCATATTTGTCACCGCCTTTGTCTCTGTATTTGTCTCCGTCTGTGTCTCCATATTTGTCTCCGTCTTAGTCTCCGTCTTTGCCTCCGTCTTTGTCTACGTCTTTGTCTCCGTCTTTGTCTCCGTCCATGTCTCCTGCCCCTCTGTCTCGGTCTTTGTCTCATGCGCGTCTCTCTCTGTCTCTGTCTCTGTCTGTGTCTCTGTCTCTGTCTCTGTTTCTGTCTCTGTCTCTGTCTCTGTCTCTGCCTCTGTTTCTGTCTCTGTCTCTGTCTCTGCCTCTGTCTCTGTCTCTGGCTCCATCTCTGTCTCTGTCTCTGTCTCTGTCTCTGTCTCTGTCTCTGTCTCTGTCTCTGTCTCTGTCTCTGTCTCTGTTTCTGTCTCTGTCTCTCTCTCTGTCTCTGTCTCTGTCGCTGTCTCTCCCTCTGTCTCTGTCTCTTTCTCTGTCTCTGTCTCCGTCTCTGTCTCTGTCTCTGGCTCTGTCTCTGTCTCTGTCTCAGTCTCTGTCTCTGTCTCTGTCTCTGTCTCTGTCTCTGTCTCTGTCTCTGTCTCTGTCTCTGTCTCTGTCTCTGTCTCTCTCTCTGTCTCTGTCTGTGTCGCTGTCTCTGTCTCCGTCCCTGTCTCTGCCGCTGTCTCTGTCTCCGTCTCCGTCTCAGTCTCTGTCTCTGCCTCTGCCTCTGTCTCTATCTCTGTCTCTGTCTCTGTCTCTGTCTCTATCTCTGTCTCTGTCTCTGTCTCTGTCTCTTTCTCTGTCTCTGGATCTGTCTCTGTCTCTGTCTCTGTCTCTGTCTCTGTCTCTGTCTCTGTCTCTGTCTCTATCTCCGTCTCAGTCTCTGTCTGTGTCTCTGTCTCTGACTCTGTCTCTGTCTCTGTCTCCGTCTCTGTCCCTGGCTCTGTCTCTGTCTCTGTCTCTGTCTCTGTCTCTGCCTCTGTCTCCGTCTCTGTCCCTGTCTCTGCCTCTGTCTCTGTCTCTGTCTCTGTCTCTGCCTCTGCCTCTGTCTCTGTCTCTCCCTCTGTCTCCGTATCTGTCTCTGTCTTTGTCTCTGTCTCTGTCTCTGTCTCTGTCTCTGTCTCTATCTCTGTCTCTGTCTCTGTCTCAGTCTCTTTCTCTGTCTCTGTCTCTGTCTCTGTCTCTGTCTCTGTCTCTGTCTCTGTCTCTGTCTCTGTCTCTGTCTCTGTCTCTGTCTCTGTCTCTGTCTCTGTCTCTGTCTGTATCTCCGTCTCTGTCTCTGTCTGTGTCTCTGTCTCTGACTCTGTCTCTGTCTCTGTCTCTGTCTCTGTGTCTGTCTCTGTCTCTGTCTCTGTCTCTGTCTCTGTCTCTGTCTCTGTCTCTGTCTCTGTCTCTGTCTCTGTCTCTGTCTCTGTCTCTGTCTCTGTCTCTGTCTCTGTCTCTGTCTCTGTCTCTGTCTCTGTCTCTGTCTCTGTGTCTGTCTCTGTCTCTGTCTCTGTCTCCGTCTCTGTCTCTGTCTCTGTCTCTGTCTCTGTCTGTGTCTCTGTCTTTGTCTCCGTCCCTGTCTCTGCCGCTGTCTCTGTCTCCGTCTCAGTCTCTGTCTCTGTCTCCGTCTCTCTCTCTGTCTCTATCTCTGTCTCTGTCTCTGTCTCTGTCTCTTTCTCTGTCTCTGTCTCTGTCTCTGTCTCTGTCTCTGTCTCTGTCTCTGTCTCTGTCTCTGTCTCTGTCTCTGTCTCTGTCTCCGTCTCTGTCTCTGTCTCTGTCTCTGTCTCTGTCTCTGTCTCAGTCTCTGTCTCTGTCTCTGTCTCTGTCTCCGTCTCAGTCTCTGTCTCTGTCTCCGTCTCTCTCTCTGTCTCTATCTCTGCCCCCTCTCTGTCCGCGTATCTGTCTCTGTCTCTGTTTCTGTCTCTGTCTCTGTCTCTGTCTCTGTCTCTGTCTCTGTCTCTGTCTCTGTCTCCGTCTCTGTCTCTGTCTCTGTCTCTGTCTCTGTCTCTGTCTCTGTCTCTGTCTCTGTCTCAGTCTCTATCTCTGTCTCTGTGTCTGTCTCCGTCTCAGTCTCTGTCTCTGTCTCCGTCTCTCTCTCTGTCTCTGTCTCTGCCTCTGTCTCTGCCCGCGTATCTGTCTCTGTCTCTGTTTCTGTCTCTGTCTCTGTCTCTGTCTCTGTCTCTGTCTCTGTCTCTGTCTCTGTCTCTGTCTCTCTCTCTGCCTCTATCTCTGTCTCTGTCTCTGTCTCTGCCTCTGTATCTGTCTCTGTCTCTGTCTCTGTCTCTGTCTCTGTCTCTGTCTCTGTCTCTGCCTCTGTCTCTGTCTCTGTCTCTGCCTCTTTCTCTGTCTCTGTCTCTGTCTCTGTCCCTGTCTCTGTCTCCGTCTCCGTCTTTGTCTCTGTCTCTGTCTCTGTCTCTGTCTCTATATTACACTCTGTCTCCGTCTTTGCCTTCGTCTTTGTCTCCGTCTTTGTGCCTGTCTTTGTCTCCGTATTTGTATCCGTCTGTGTAACCATCTTTGTCTCCGTCTTTGTCTCCGCCTTTGCCTCCGTCTTTGTCTTCGTCTTAGTCTCCGTCTTTGTCTCTGTCTTTGTCTCCGTCTTTGTGCCTGTCTTTGTCTCCATATTTGTCACCGCCTTCGTCTCTGTATTTGTCTCCGTCTGTGTCTCCATATTTGTCTCCGTCTTTGTCTCCGTCTTTGCCTCCGTCTCTGTCTCCATCTCTGTCTCTGTCTCTGTCTCTGTCTCTGCCTCTGTCTCCGTCTCTGTCTCTGTCTCTGTCTCTGTCTGTGTCTCTGTCGCTGTCTCTCCCTCAGTCTCTGTCTCTGTCTCTGTCCCTGGCTCTGTCTCTGCCTCTGTCTCCGTCTTTGTCCCTGTCTCTGCCTCTGTCTCTGTCTCTGTCTCTGTCTCTGCCTCTGCCTCTGTCTCTATCTCTGTCTCTGTCTCTGCCTCTGTCTCTGTCTCTGTCTCCGTCTCTGTCTCTGTCCCTATCTCTGTCTCTGTCTCTGTTCCCGTCTCTGTCTCCGCCTCTGCCTCTGTCTCTGTCTCCGTCTTTGTCTCCGTCTTTGTCTTCGTCGTCGTCTTCCTCTTCGTCTCCGTCTTTGTCTCCGCGATTGTCTCCGTCTTTGTGTCCGTCGTCGTCTTCCTCTTCGTCTCCGCCTTTGTCTCCGTCTTTGTCACCGTGTTTGTCTCCGTCTTTGTCTCCGTCTTTGTATACGTCTTTGTCTACGTCTTTGTCACCGTCTGTGTCTCTGTCTTTGTCTCCGTCCTCGTCTTCCTCTTTGTCTCCGTCTTCGTCTCCGTCGTTGTCACCGTCTTTGTCTCCGTCTTTGTCTCCGTCCGTGTCTCCGGCCCTTTGTCTCGGTCTCTGTCTCATGCGCGTCTCTCTCTGTCTCTGTCTCTGTCTGTGTCTCTGTCTCCGCCTCTGCCTCTGTCTCTGTCTCCGTCTATGCCTCCGTCTTTGTCTCCGTCCGTGTCTCCGTCTTTGTCCCCGTCCTCGTCTTCCTCTTCGTCTCCGGCTTTGTCTCCGTCTTTGTCACCGTCTTTGTCTCCGTCTTTGTCTCCGTCTTTGTCTACGTCTTTGTCTACGTCTTTGTCACCGGTTTTGTCTCCGTCCATGTCTCCTGCCCCTTTGTCTCGGTCTTTGTCTCATGCACCTGTGTCTCTGTCTCTGTCTCAGTCTCTGTCTCTGTCTCGGTCTCTGTCTCTGTCTCTGTCTCCGTCTTTGTCTCTGTCTTTGCCTCCATCTTTGTCTCCATCTTTGTCTCCGTCTTTGTCTACGTCTTTGGCTACGTCTTTGTCATCGTCTTTGTCTCCGTCCATGTCTCCTGCCCCTTTGTCTCGGTCTTTGTCTCATACACCTGTGTCTCTGTCTCTGTCACTGTCTGTGTCTCTGTCTCTGTCTCTATATTACACTCTGTCTCCGTCTCTGTCTCTGTCTCTGTCTCCGTCTCTGTCCCTGGCTCTGTCTCTGTCTCTGTCTCTGTCTCTGTCTCTGTCTCTGTCTCTGTCTCTCTCTCTGTCTCTGTCTCTGTCGCTGTCTCTCCCTCTGTCTCTGTCTCTTTCTCTGTCTCTGTCTCTGTCTCTGTCTCTGTCTCTGTCTCTGTCTCTGTCGCTGTCTCTGCCTCTGTCTCTGTCCCCGTATCTGTCTCTGTCTCTGTTTCTGTCTCTGTCTCTGTCTCTATCTCTGTCTCAGTCTCTGTCTCTGTTTCTGTCTCTGTCTCTGTCTCTGTCTCTGTCTCTGTCTCTGTCTCTGTCTCTGTCTCTGCCTCTGTCTCTGTCTCTGTCTGTGTCTGTGTCCCTGTCTCTGTCTCCGTCCCTGTCTCTGCCGATGTCGCTGTCTCTCCCTCTGTCTCTGTCTCTGTCTCTGTCCCTGGCTCTGTCTCTGCCTCTGTCTCCGTCTCTGTCTCTGTCTCTGTCTCTATCTCCGTCTCTGTCTCTGTCTGTGTCTCTGTCTCTGACTCTGTCTCTGTCTCCGTCTGTCTCTCTGTCTCTGTCTCTGCCTCTGTCTCTGTCCGCGTATCTGTCTCTGTCTCTGTTTCTGTCTCTGTCCCTGTCGATGTCTCTCCCTCTGTCTCTGTCTCCGTCTCTGTCCCTGGCTCTGTCTCTGCCTCTGTCTCCGTCTCTGTCTCTGTCTCGGTCTTTGTCTCCGTCTCTGTCTACGTCTCTGTCTCTGTCTCTGTCTCTATCTCCGTCTCTGTCTCTGTATCTGTCTGTGTCTGTGTCTTTGTCTCTGCCTCTGTCGCTGTCTCTGCCTCTGTCTCTGTCCCCGTATCTGTCCCTGTCTCTGTTTCTGTCTCTGTCTCTGTCTCTGTCTCTGTCTCTGTCTCTGTCTCTGTCTCCGTCTCTGTCTCTGTCTCTGTCTCTGTCTGTGTCTCTGTCGCTGTCTCTCCCTCAGTCTCTGTCTCTGTCTCTGTCCCTGGCTCTGTCTCTGCCTCTGTCTCCGTCTTTGTCCCTGTCTCTGCCTCTGTCTCTGTCTCTGTCTCTGTCTCTGCCTCTGCCTCTGTCTCTATCTCTGTCTCTGTCTCTGCCTCTGTCTCTGTCTCTGTCTCTGTCTCTGTCTCTGTCTCTGTCTCTGTGTCTGTCTCTGTCTCTGTCTCTGTCTCCGTCTCTGTCTCTGTCTCTGTCTCTGTCTCTGTCTGTGTCTCTGTCTTTGTCTCCGTCCCTGTCTCTGCCGCTGTCTCTGTCTCCGTCTCAGTCTCTGTCTCTGTCTCCGTCTCTCTCTCTGTCTCTATCTCTGTCTCTGTCTCTGTCTCTGTCTCTTTCTCTGTCTCTGTCTCTGTCTCTGTCTCTGTCTCTGTCTCTGTCTCTGTCTCTGTCTCTGTCTCTGTCTCTGTCTCCGTCTCTGTCTCTGTCTCTGTCTCTGTCTCTGTCTCTGTCTCAGTCTCTGTCTCTGTCTCTGTCTCTGTCTCCGTCTCAGTCTCTGTCTCTGTCTCCGTCTCTCTCTCTGTCTCTATCTCTGCCCCCTCTCTGTCCGCGTATCTGTCTCTGTCTCTGTTTCTGTCTCTGTCTCTGTCTCTGTCTCTGTCTCTGTCTCTGTCTCTGTCTCCGTCTCTGTCTCTGTCTCTGTCTCTGTCTCTGTCTCTGTCTCTGTCTCTGTCTCTGTCTCTGTCTCTGTCTCAGTCTCTATCTCTGTCTCTGTGTCTGTCTCCGTCTCAGTCTCTGTCTCTGTCTCCGTCTCTCTCTCTGTCTCTGTCTCTGCCTCTGTCTCTGCCCGCGTATCTGTCTCTGTCTCTGTTTCTGTCTCTGTCTCTGTCTCTGTCTCTGTCTCTGTCTCTGTCTCTGTCTCTGTCTCTGTCTCTGTCTCTCTCTCTGCCTCTATCTCTGTCTCTGTCTCTGTCTCTGCCTCTGTATCTGTCTCTGTCTCTGTCTCTGTCTCTGTCTCTGTCTCTGTCTCTGTCTCTGCCTCTGTCTCTGTCTCTGTCTCTGCCTCTTTCTCTGTCTCTGTCTCTGTCTCTGTCCCTGTCTCTGTCTCCGTCTCCGTCTTTGTCTCTGTCTCTGTCTCTGTCTCTGTCTCTATATTACACTCTGTCTCCGTCTTTGCCTTCGTCTTTGTCTCCGTCTTTGTGCCTGTCTTTGTCTCCGTATTTGTATCCGTCTGTGTAACCATCTTTGTCTCCGTCTTTGTCTCCGCCTTTGCCTCCGTCTTTGTCTTCGTCTTAGTCTCCGTCTTTGTCTCTGTCTTTGTCTCCGTCTTTGTGCCTGTCTTTGTCTCCATATTTGTCACCGCCTTCGTCTCTGTATTTGTCTCCGTCTGTGTCTCCATATTTGTCTCCGTCTTTGTCTCCGTCTTTGCCTCCGTCTCTGTCTCCATCTCTGTCTCTGTCTCTGTCTCTGTCTCTGCCTCTGTCTCCGTCTCTGTCTCTGTCTCTGTCTCTGTCTGTGTGTCTGTCGCTGTCTCTCCCTCAGTCTCTGTCTCTGTCTCTGTCCCTGGCTCTGTCTCTGCCTCTGTCTCCGTCTTTGTCCCTGTCTCTGCCTCTGTCTCTGTCTCTGTCTCTGTCTCTGTCTCTGCCTCTGCCTCTGTCTCTATCTCTGTCTCTGTCTCTGCCTCTGTCTCTGTCTCTGTCTCCGTCTCTGTCTCTGTCCCTATCTCTGTCTCTGTCTCTGTTCCCGTCTCTGTCTCCGCCTCTGCCTCTGTCTCTGTCTCCGTCTTTGTCTCCGTCTTTGTCTTCGTCGTCGTCTTCCTCTTCGTCTCCGTCTTTGTCTCCGCGATTGTCTCCGTCTTTGTGTCCGTCGTCGTCTTCCTCTTCGTCTCCGCCTTTGTCTCCGTCTTTGTCACCGTGTTTGTCTCCGTCTTTGTCTCCGTCTTTGTATACGTCTTTGTCTACGTCTTTGTCACCGTCTGTGTCTCTGTCTTTGTCTCCGTCCTCGTCTTCCTCTTTGTCTCCGTCTTCGTCTCCGTCGTTGTCACCGTCTTTGTCTCCGTCTTTGTCTCCGTCCGTGTCTCCGGCCCTTTGTCTCGGTCTCTGTCTCATGCGCGTCTCTCTCTGTCTCTGTCTCTGTCTGTGTCTCTGTCTCCGCCTCTGCCTCTGTCTCTGTCTCCGTCTATGCCTCCGTCTTTGTCTCCGTCCGTGTCTCCGTCTTTGTCCCCGTCCTCGTCTTCCTCTTCGTCTCCGGCTTTGTCTCCGTCTTTGTCACCGTCTTTGTCTCCGTCTTTGTCTCCGTCTTTGTCTACGTCTTTGTCTACGTCTTTGTCACCGGTTTTGTCTCCGTCCATGTCTCCTGCCCCTTTGTCTCGGTCTTTGTCTCATGCACCTGTGTCTCTGTCTCTGTCTCAGTCTCTGTCTCTGTCTCGGTCTCTGTCTCTGTCTCTGTCTCCGTCTTTGTCTCTGTCTTTGCCTCCATCTTTGTCTCCATCTTTGTCTCCGTCTTTGTCTACGTCTTTGGCTACGTCTTTGTCATCGTCTTTGTCTCCGTCCATGTCTCCTGCCCCTTTGTCTCGGTCTTTGTCTCATACACCTGTGTCTCTGTCTCTGTCACTGTCTGTGTCTCTGTCTCTGTCTCTATATTACACTCTGTCTCCGTCTCTGTCTCTGTCTCTGTCTCCGTCTCTGTCCCTGGCTCTGTCTCTGTCTCTGTCTCTGTCTCTGTCTCTGTCTCTGTCTCTGTCTCTCTCTCTGTCTCTGTCTCTGTCGCTGTCTCTCCCTCTGTCTCTGTCTCTTTCTCTGTCTCTGTCTCTGTCTCTGTCTCTGTCTCTGTCTCTGTCTCTGTCGCTGTCTCTGCCTCTGTCTCTGTCCCCGTATCTGTCTCTGTCTCTGTTTCTGTCTCTGTCTCTGTCTCTATCTCTGTCTCTGTCTCTGTCTCTGTTTCTGTCTCTGTCTCTGTCTCTGTCTCTGTCTCTGTCTCTGTCTCTGTCTCTGTCTCTGCCTCTGTCTCTGTCTCTGTCTGTGTCTGTGTCCCTGTCTCTGTCTCCGTCCCTGTCTCTGCCGATGTCGCTGTCTCTCCCTCTGTCTCTGTCTCTGTCTCTGTCCCTGGCTCTGTCTCTGCCTCTGTCTCCGTCTCTGTCTCTGTCTCTGTCTCTATCTCCGTCTCTGTCTCTGTCTGTGTCTCTGTCTCTGACTCTGTCTCTGTCTCCGTCTGTCTCTCTGTCTCTGTCTCTGCCTCTGTCTCTGTCCGCGTATCTGTCTCTGTCTCTGTTTCTGTCTCTGTCCCTGTCGATGTCTCTCCCTCTGTCTCTGTCTCCGTCTCTGTCCCTGGCTCTGTCTCTGCCTCTGTCTCCGTCTCTGTCTCTGTCTCGGTCTTTGTCTCCGTCTCTGTCTACGTCTCTGTCTCTGTCTCTGTCTCTATCTCCGTCTCTGTCTCTGTATCTGTCTGTGTCTGTGTCTTTGTCTCTGCCTCTGTCGCTGTCTCTGCCTCTGTCTCTGTCCCCGTATCTGTCCCTGTCTCTGTTTCTGTCTCTGTCTCTGTCTCTGTCTCTGTCTCTGTCTCTGTCTCTGTCTCTGTCTCCGTCTCTGTCTCTGTCTCTGTCTCTGTCTGTGTCTCTGTCGCTGTCTCTCCCTCAGTCTCTGTCTCTGTCTCTGTCCCTGGCTCTGTCTCTGCCTCTGTCTCCGTCTTTGTCCCTGTCTCTGCCTCTGTCTCTGTCTCTGTCTCTGTCTCTGCCTCTGCCTCTGTCTCTATCTCTGTCTCTGTCTCTGCCTCTGTCTCTGTCTCTGTCTCTGTCTCTGTCTCTGTCTCTGTCTCTGTCTCTGTCTCTGTCTCTGTCTCTGTCTCTGTCTCTGTCTCTGTCTCTGTCTCTGTCTCTGTCTCTGTCTCTGTCTCTGCCTCTGTATCTGTCGCTGTCTCTCCCTCTGTCTCCGTCTCTGTCTCTGTCTCTATCTCTGTCTCTGTCTCTGTCTCTGTCTCTTTCTCTGTCTCTGGCTCTGTCTCTGTCTCTGTCTCTGTCTCTGTCTCTGTCTCTGTCTCTGTCTCTATCTCCGTCTCAGTCTCTGTCTGTGTCTCTGTCTCTGACTCTGTCTCTGTCTCTGTCTCCGTCTCTGTCCCTGGCTCTGTCTCTGTCTCTGTCTCTGTCTCTGTCTCTGTCTCTGTCTCTCTCTCTGTCTCTGTCTCTGTCGCTGTCTCTCCCTCTGTCTCTGTCTCTGTCTCTGTACCTGGCTCTGTCTCTGCCTCTGTCTCCGTCTCTGTCCCTGTCTCTGCCTCTGTCTCTGTCTCTGTCTCTGTCTCTGCCTCTGCCTCTGCCTCTGTCTCCGTCTTTGTCCCTGTCTCTGCCTCTGTCTCCGTCTCAGTCTCTGTCTGTGTCTCTGTCTCTGACTCTGTCTCTGTCTCTGTCTCCGTCTCTGTCCCTGGCTCTGTCTCTGTCTCTGTCTCTGTCTCTGTCTCTGTCTCTGTCTCTCTCTCTGTCTCTGTCTCTGTCGCTGTCTCTCCCTCTGTCTCTGTCTCTGTCTCTGTACCTGGCTCTGTCTCTGCCTCTGTCTCCGTCTCTGTCCCTGTCTCTGCCTCTGTCTCTGTCTCTGTCTCTGTCTCTGCCTCTGCCTCTGCCTCTGTCTCCGTCTTTGTCCCTGTCTCTGCCTCTGTCTCTGTCTCTGCCTCTGCCTCTGTCTCTATCTCTGTCTCTGTCGCTGCCTCTGTCTCTGTCTCTGTCTCTGTCTCTGTCTCTGTCTCTGTCTCTGTCTCTGTCTCTGTCTCTGTCTCTGTCTCTGTCTCTGTCTCTGTCTCTGTCTCTGCCTCTGTATCTGTCGCTGTCTCTCCCTCTATCTCCGTCTCTGTCTCTGTCTCTATCTCTGTCTCTGTCTCTGTCTCGGTCTCTTTCTCTGTCTCTGGATCTGTCTCTGTCTCTGTCTCTGTCTCTGTCTCTGTCTCTGTCGCTGTCTCTGTCTCTGTCTCTGTCTCTATCTCCGTCTCAGTCTCTGTCTGTGTCTCTGTCTCTGACTCTGTCTCTGTCTCTGTCTCCGTCTCTGTCCCTGCCTCTGTCTCTCTCTCTGTCTCTGTCTCTGTCGCTGTCTCTCCCTCTGTCTCTGTCTCTGTCTCTGTACCTGGCTCTGTCTCTGCCTCTGTCTCCGTCTCTGTCCCTGTCTCTGCCTCTGTCTCTGTCTCTGTCTCTGTCTCTGCCTCTGCCTCTGTCTCTGTCTCTCCCTCTGTCTCCGTATCTGTTTCTGTCTTTGTCTCTGTCTCTGTCTCTGTCTCTGTCTCTGTCTCTGTCTCTATCTCTGTCTCTGTCTCTGTCTCAGTCTCTTTCTCTGTCTCTGTCTCTGTCTCTGTCTCTGTCTCTGTCTCTGTCTCTGTCTCTGTCTCTGTCTCTGTCTCTGTCTCTGTCTCTGTCTCTGTCTCTGTCTGTATCTCCGTCTCTGTCTCTGTCTGTGTCTCTGTCTCTGACTCTGTCTCTGTCTCTGTCTCTGTCTCTGTCTCTGTGTCTGTCTCTGTCTCTGTCTCTGTCTCTGTCTCTGTCTCTGTCTCTGTCTCTGTCTCTGTCTCTGTCTCTGTCTCTGTCTCTGTCTCTGTCTCTGTCTCTGTCTCTGTCTCTGTATCTGTCTCTGTCTCTGTCTCTGTCTCTGTCTCTGTCTCTGTCTCTGTCTCTGTGTCTGTCTCTGTCTCTGTCTCCGTCTCTGTCTCTGTCTCTGTCTCTGTCTCTGTCTGTGTCTCTGTCTCTGTCTCCGTCCCTGTCTCTGCCGCTGTCTCTGTCTCCGTCTCAGTCTCTGTCTCTGTCTCCGTCTCTCTCTCTGTCTCTATCTCTGTCTCTGTCTCTGTCTCTGTCTCTGTCTCTGTCTCTGTCTCTGTCTCTGCCTCTGTTTCTGTCTCTGTCTCTGTCTCTGCCTCTGTCTCTGTCTCTGGCTCCATCTCTGTCTCTGCCTCTGTCTCTGTCTCTGTCTCTGCCTCTGTCTCTGTCTCTGTCTCCGTCTCTGTCTCTGTCCCTATCTCTGTCTCTGTCTCTGTTCCCGTCTCTGTCTCCGCCTCTGCCTCTGTCTCTGTCTCCGTCTTTGTCTCCGTCTTTGTCTTCGTCGTCGTCTTCCTCTTCGTCTCCGTCTTTGTCTCCGCGATTGTCTCCGTCTTTCTGTCCGTCGTCGTCTTCCTCTTCGTCTCCGCCTTTGTCTCCGTCTTTGTCACCGTGTTTGTCTCCGTCTTTGTCTCCGTCTTTGTATACGTCTTTGTCTACGTCTTTGTCACCGTCTGTGTCTCTGTCTTTGTCTCCGTCCTCGTCTTCCTCTTTGTCTCCGTCTTCGTCTCCGTCGTTGTCACCGTCTTTGTCTCCGTCTTTGTCTCCGTCCGTGTCTCCGGCCCTTTGTCTCGGTCTCTGTCTCATGCGCGTCTCTCTCTGTCTCTGTCTCTGTCTGTGTCTCTGTCTCCGCCTCTGCCTCTGTCTCTGTCTCCGTCTATGCCTCCGTCTTTGTCTCCGTCCGTGTCTCCGTCTTTGTCCCCGTCCTCGTCTTCCTCTTCGTCTCCGGCTTTGTCTCCTTCTTTGTCACCGTCTTTGTCTCCGTCTTTGTCTCCGTCTTTGTCTACGTCTTTGTCTACGTCTTTGTCACCGGTTTTGTCTCCGTCCCTGTCTCTGCCGCTGTCTCTGTCTCCGTCTCCGTCTCAGTCTCTGTCTCTGCCTCTGCCTCTGTCTCTATCTCTGTCTCTGTCTCTGTCTCTGTCTCTATCTCTGTCTCTGTCTCTGTCTCTGTCTCTTTCTCTGTCTCTGTCTCTGTCTCTGTCTCTGTCTCTGTCTCTGTCTCTCTCTCTGTCTCTGTCTCTGTCGCTGTCTCTCCCTCTGTCTCTGTCTCTTTCTCTGTCTCTGTCTCTGTCTCTGTCTCTGTCTCTGTCTCTGTCTCTGTCTCTGTCTCTGTCTCTGTCTCCGACTCTGTCTCTGTCTCTGTCTCTGTCTCTGTCTCTGTCTCAGTCTCTGTCTCTGTCTCTGTCTCTGTCTCCGTCTCAGTCTCTGTCTCTGTCTCCGTCTCTCTCTCTGTCCGCGTATCTGTCTCTGTCTCTGTTTCTGTCTCTGTCTCTGTCTCTGTCTCTGTCTCTGTCTCTGTCTCTGTCTCCGTCTCTGTCTCTGTCTCTGTCTCTGTCTCTGTCTCTGTCTCTGTCTCAGTCTCTGTCTCCGTCTCTGTCTCTGTCTCCGTCTCAGTCTCTGTCTCTGTCTCCGTCTCTCTCTCTGTCTCTGTCTCTGCCTCTGTCTCTGTCCGCGTATCTGTCTCTGTCTCTGTTTCTGTCTCTGTCTCTGTCTCTGTCTCTGTCTCTGTCTCTGTCTCTGTCTCTGTCTCTGTCTCTGTCTCTGTCTCTGTCTCTGTCTCTGTCTCCATCTCTGTCTCTGTCTCTGTCTCTGTCTCTGTTCCTGTCTCTGTCTCTGTCTCTGTCTCTGTCTCTGTCTCTGTCTCTGCCTCTGTCTCTGTCCATGTCTCTGTCCATGTCTCTGATCCGTCTCCGTCTCTCTCTCTGCCTCTGTCTCTACCCCTGTCTCTGTCCGCGTATCTGTCTCTGTCTCTGTTTCTGTCTCTGTCTCTGTCTCTGTCTCTGTCTCTGTCTCTGTCTCTGTCTCTGTCTCTGTCTCTGTCTCTGTCTCTGTCTCTGTCTCTGTCTCTGTCTCCATCTCTGTCTCTGTCTCTGTCTCTGCCTCTGTCTCCGTCTCTGTCTCTGTCTCTGTCTCTGTCTCTGTCTCTGTCTCTGTCTCCGACTCTGTCTCTGTCTCTGTCTCTGTCTCTGTCTCTGTCTCTGTCTCTGTCTCTGTCTCTGTCTCTGTCTCTGTCTCTGTCTCTGTCTCTGTCTCTGTCACTGTCTCTGTCTCTATGTCTGTCTCTGTCTCTGTCTCTTTCTCTGTCTCTGTCTCTGTCTCTGTCGCTGTCTCTCCCTCTGTCTCTGTCTCTGTCTCTGTCCCTGGCTCTGTCTCTGCCTCTGTCTCCGTCTCTGTCTCTGTCTCTGTCTCTGTCTCTATCTCCGTCTCTGTCTCTGTCTGTGTCTCTGTCTCTGACTCTGTCTCTGTCTCTGTCTCTGTCTCTGTCTCTGTCTCTGCCTCTGTCTCTGTCTCTGTCTCTGTCTCTGTCTCTGTCTCTGTCTCTGTCGCTGTCTCTCCCTCTGTCTCTGTCTCTGTCTCTGTATCTGTCTGTGTCTCTGTCTCTGTCGCTGTCTCTGCCTCTGTCTCTGTCCCCGTATCTGTCTCTGTCTCTGTCTCTGTCTCTGTCTCTGTCTCTATCTCTGTCTCTGTCTCTGTCTCTGTCTCTGTCTCTGTCTCTGTCTCTGTCTCTGTCTCCGTCTCTGTCTCTGTCTGTGTCTCTGTCTCTGACTCTGTCTCTGTCTCTGTCTCTGTCTCTGTCTCTGTCTCTGTCTCTGTCTCTGTCTCTGTCTCTGTCTCTGTCTCTGTCTCTGTCTCTATGTCTGTCTCTGTCTCTGTCTCTTTCTATGTTTCTGTCTCTGTCTGTGTCTCTGTCTCTGTCTCTGTCGCTGTCTCTCCCTCTGTCTCTGTCTCTGTCTCTGTCTCTGTCTCTGTCTCTGTCTCTGTCTCTGTCTCTGTCTCTGTCTCTGTCTCTGTCTCTGTCTCTGTCTCTGTCGCTGTCTCTCCCTCTGTCTCTGTCTCTGTCTCCGTCCATGGCTCTGCCTCTGCCTCTGTCTCCGTCTGTGTTTCTGTCTCTGTCTCTGTCTCTGTCTCTGTCTCTGTCTCTGTCTCTGTCTCTGTCTCTGTCTCTGTCTCTGTCTCTGTCTCTGTCTCTGTCTCTGTCTCTGTCTCTGTCTCTGACTTTGTCTCTGTCTCTGTCTCTGTCTCTGTCTCCGTCTCTGTCTCTGTCTCTGTCTCTGTCTCTGTCGCTGTCTCTCCCTCTGTCTCTGTCTCTGTCTCTGTCCCTGGCTCTGTCTCTGCCTCTGTCTCCGCCTCTGTCTCTGTCTCTGTCTCTGTCTCTATCTCCGTCTCTGTCTCTGTCTGTGTCTCTGTCTCTGACTCTGTCTCTGTCTCTGTCTCTGTCTCTGTCTCTGCCTCTGTCTCTGTCTCTGTCTCTGTCTCTGTCTCTGTCTCTGTCTCTGTCGCTGTCTCTCTCTCTGTCTCTGTCTCTGTCTCTGTATCTGTCTGTGTCTCTGTCTCTGTCTCTGTCGCTGTCTCTGCCTCTGTCTCTGTCCCCGTATCTGCCTCTGTCTCTGTCTCTGTCTCTGTCTCTGTCTCTGTCTCTATCTCTGTCTCTGTCTCTGTCTCTGTCTCTGTCTCTGTCTCTGTCTCTGTCTCTGTCTCCGTCTCTGTCTCTGTCTGTGTCTCTGTCTCTGACTCCGTCTCTGTCTCTGTCTCTGTCTCTGTCTCTGTCTCTGTCTCTGTCTCTGTCTCTGTCTCTGTCTCTATGTCTGTCTTTGTCTCTGTCTCTTTCTATGTCTCTGTCTCTGTCTCTGTCTCTGTCTCTCTCTCTGTCTCCGTCTCTGTCTCTGTCTCTGGCTCTGTCTCTGTCTCTGTCTCAGTCTCTGTCTCTGTCTCTGTCCCTGTCTCTGCCTCTGTCTCTGTCTCTGTCTCTGTCTCTGCCTCTGCCTCTGTCTCTGTCTCTCCCTCTGTCTCCGTATCTGTCTCTGTCTTTGTCTCTGTCTCTGTCTCTGCCTCTGTCTCTGTCTCTATCTCTGTCTCTGTCTCTGTCTCTGTCTCTGTCTCTGTCTCTGTCTCTGTCTCTGTCTCTGTCACTGTCTCTGTCTCTATGTCTGTCTCTGTCTCTGTCTCTTTCTATGTCTCTGTCTCTGTCTCTGTCTCTGTCTCTGTCTCTGCCTCCGTCTCTGTCTCTGTCTCTGGCTCTGTCTCTGTCTCTGTCTCAGTCTCTGTCTCTGACTCTGTCCCTGTCTCTGCCTCTGTCTCTGTCTCTGTCTCTGTCTCTGCCTCTGCCTCTGTCTCTGTCTCTCCCTCTGTCTCCGTATCTGTCTCTGTCTTTGTCTCTGTCTCTGTCTCTGCCTCTGTCTCTGTCTCTGTCTCTGTCTCTGCCTCTGTCTCTGTCTCTGTCTCTGTCTCTGTCTTTGTCTCTGTCTCTGTCTCTGCCTCTGTCTCTGTCTCTATCTCTGTCTCTGTCTCTGTCTCTGTCTCTGTCTCTGTCTCTGTCTCTGTCTCTGTCTCTGTCTCTGTCACTGTCTCTGTCTCTATGTCTGTCTCTGTCTCTGTCTCTTTCTATGTCTCTGTCTCTGTCTCTGTCTCTGTCTCTGTCTCTGCCTCCGTCTCTGTCTCTGTCTCTGGCTCTGTCTCTGTCTCTGTCTCAGTCTCTGTCTCTGTCTCTGTCCCTGTCTCTGCCTCTGTCTCTGTCTCTGTCTCTGTCTCTGCCTCTGCCTCTGTCTCTGTCTCTCCCTCTGTCTCCGTATCTGTCTCTGTCTTTGTCTCTGTCTCTGTCTCTGCCTCTGTCTCTGTCTCTATCTCTGTCGCTGTCTCTGTCTCTGTCTCTTTCTCTGTCTCTGTCTCTGCCTCTGTCTCTGTCTCTGGCTCCATCTCTGTCTCTGCCTCTGTCTCTGTCTCTGTCTCTGCCTCTGTCTCTGTCTCTGTCTCCGTCTCTGTCTCTGTCCCTATCTCTGTCTCTGTCTCTGTTCCCGTCTCTGTCTCCGCCTCTGCCTCTGTCTCTGTCTCCGTCTTTGTCTCCGTCTTTGTCTTCGTCGTCGTCTTCCTCTTCGTCTCCGTCTTTGTCTCCGCGATTGTCTCCGTCTTTCTGTCCGTCGTCGTCTTCCTCTTCGTCTCCGCCTTTGTCTCCGTCTTTGTCACCGTGTTTGTCTCCGTCTTTGTCTCCGTCTTTGTATACGTCTTTGTCTACGTCTTTGTCACCGTCTGTGTCTCTGTCTTTGTCTCCGTCCTCGTCTTCCTCTTTGTCTCCGTCTTCGTCTCCGTCGTTGTCACCGTCTTTGTCTCCGTCTTTGTCTCCGTCCGTGTCTCCGGCCCTTTGTCTCGGTCTCTGTCTCATGCGCGTCTCTCTCTGTCTCTGTCTCTGTCTGTGTCTCTGTCTCCGCCTCTGCCTCTGTCTCTGTCTCCGTCTATGCCTCCGTCTTTGTCTCCGTCCGTGTCTCCGTCTTTGTCCCCGTCCTCGTCTTCCTCTTCGTCTCCGGCTTTGTCTCCTTCTTTGTCACCGTCTTTGTCTCCGTCTTTGTCTCCGTCTTTGTCTACGTCTTTGTCTACGTCTTTGTCACCGGTTTTGTCTCCGTCCCTGTCTCTGCCGCTGTCTCTGTCTCCGTCTCCGTCTCAGTCTCTGTCTCTGCCTCTGCCTCTGTCTCTATCTCTGTCTCTGTCTCTGTCTCTGTCTCTATCTCTGTCTCTGTCTCTGTCTCTGTCTCTTTCTCTGTCTCTGTCTCTGTCTCTGTCTCTGTCTCTGTCTCTGTCTCTCTCTCTGTCTCTGTCTCTGTCGCTGTCTCTCCCTCTGTCTCTGTCTCTTTCTCTGTCTCTGTCTCTGTCTCTGTCTCTGTCTCTGTCTCTGTCTCTGTCTCTGTCTCTGTCTCTGTCTCTGTCTCCGACTCTGTCTCTGTCTCTGTCTCTGTCTCTGTCTCTGTCTCTGTCTCTGTCTCAGTCTCTGTCTCTGTCTCTGTCTCTGTCTCCGTCTCAGTCTCTGTCTCTGTCTCCGTCTCTCTCTCTGTCCGCGTATCTGTCTCTGTCTCTGTTTCTGTCTCTGTCTCTGTCTCTGTCTCTGTCTCTGTCTCTGTCTCTGTCTCCGTCTCTGTCTCTGTCTCTGTCTCTGTCTCTGTCTCTGTCTCTGTCTCAGTCTCTGTCTCCGTCTCTGTCTCTGTCTCCGTCTCAGTCTCTGTCTCTGTCTCCGTCTCTCTCTCTGTCTCTGTCTCTGCCTCTGTCTCTGTCCGCGTATCTGTCTCTGTCTCTGTTTCTGTCTCTGTCTCTGTCTCTGTCTCTGTCTCTGTCTCTGTCTCTGTCTCTGTCTCTGTCTCTGTCTCTGTCTCTGTCTCTGTCTCTGTCTATATCTCTGTCTCTGTCTCTGTCTCTGTCTCTGTTCCTGTCTCTGTCTCTGTCTCTGTCTCTGTCTCTGTCTCTGTCTCTGCCTCTGTCTCTGTCCATGTCTCTGTCCATGTCTCTGATCCGTCTCCGTCTCTCTCTCTGCCTCTGTCTCTACCCCTGTCTCTGTCCGCGTATCTGTCTCTGTCTCTGTTTCTGTCTCTGTCTCTGTCTCTGTCTCTGTCTCTGTCTCTGTCTCTGTCTCTGTCTCTGTCTCTGTCTCTGTCTCTGTCTCTGTCTCTGTCTCTGTCTCCATCTCTGTCTCTGTCTCTGTCTCTGCCTCTGTCTCCGTCTCTGTCTCTGTCTCTGTCTCTGTCTCTGTCTCTGTCTCTGTCTCCGACTCTGTCTCTGTCTCTGTCTCTGTCTCTGTCTCTGTCTCTGTCTCTGTCTCTGTCTCTGTCTCTGTCTCTGTCTCTGTCTCTGTCTCTGTCTCTGTCCTTGTCACTGTCTCTGTCTCTATGTCTGTCTCTGTCTCTGTCTCTTTCTCTGTCTCTGTCTCTGTCTCTGTCGCTGTCTCTCCCTCTGTCTCTGTCTCTGTCTCTGTCCCTGGCTCTGTCTCTGCCTCTGTCTCCGTCTCTGTCTCTGTCTCTGTCTCTGTCTCTATCTCCGTCTCTGTCTCCGTCTTTGTCCCTGTCTCTGCCTCTGTCTCCGTCTCAGTCTCTGTCTGTGTCTCTGTCTCTGACTCTGTCTCTGTCTCTGTCTCCGTCTCTGTCCCTGGCTCTGTCTCTGTCTCTGTCTCTGTCTCTGTCTCTGTCTCTGTCTCTCTCTCTGTCTCTGTCTCTGTCGCTGTCTCTCCCTCTGTCTCTGTCTCTGTCTCTGTACCTGGCTCTGTCTCTGCCTCTGTCTCCGTCTCTGTCCCTGTCTCTGCCTCTGTCTCTGTCTCTGTCTCTGTCTCTGCCTCTGCCTCTGCCTCTGTCTCCGTCTTTGTCCCTGTCTCTGCCTCTGTCTCTGTCTCTGCCTCTGCCTCTGTCTCTATCTCTGTCTCTGTCGCTGCCTCTGTCTCTGTCTCTGTCTCTGTCTCTGTCTCTGTCTCTGTCTCTGTCTCTGTCTCTGTCTCTGTCTCTGTCTCTGTCTCTGTCTCTGTCTCTGTCTCTGCCTCTGTATCTGTCGCTGTCTCTCCCTCTATCTCCGTCTCTGTCTCTGTCTCTATCTCTGTCTCTGTCTCTGTCTCGGTCTCTTTCTCTGTCTCTGGATCTGTCTCTGTCTCTGTCTCTGTCTCTGTCTCTGTCTCTGTCGCTGTCTCTGTCTCTGTCTCTGTCTCTATCTCCGTCTCAGTCTCTGTCTGTGTCTCTGTCTCTGACTCTGTCTCTGTCTCTGTCTCCGTCTCTGTCCCTGCCTCTGTCTCTCTCTCTGTCTCTGTCTCTGTCGCTGTCTCTCCCTCTGTCTCTGTCTCTGTCTCTGTACCTGGCTCTGTCTCTGCCTCTGTCTCCGTCTCTGTCCCTGTCTCTGCCTCTGTCTCTGTCTCTGTCTCTGTCTCTGCCTCTGCCTCTGTCTCTGTCTCTCCCTCTGTCTCCGTATCTGTTTCTGTCTTTGTCTCTGTCTCTGTCTCTGTCTCTGTCTCTGTCTCTGTCTCTATCTCTGTCTCTGTCTCTGTCTCAGTCTCTTTCTCTGTCTCTGTCTCTGTCTCTGTCTCTGTCTCTGTCTCTGTCTCTGTCTCTGTCTCTGTCTCTGTCTCTGTCTCTGTCTCTGTCTCTGTCTCTGTCTGTATCTCCGTCTCTGTCTCTGTCTGTGTCTCTGTCTCTGACTCTGTCTCTGTCTCTGTCTCTGTCTCTGTCTCTGTGTCTGTCTCTGTCTCTGTCTCTGTCTCTGTCTCTGTCTCTGTCTCTGTCTCTGTCTCTGTCTCTGTCTCTGTCTCTGTCTCTGTCTCTGTCTCTGTCTCTGTCTCTGTCTCTGTATCTGTCTCTGTCTCTGTCTCTGTCTCTGTCTCTGTCTCTGTCTCTGTCTCTGTGTCTGTCTCTGTCTCTGTCTCCGTCTCTGTCTCTGTCTCTGTCTCTGTCTCTGTCTGTGTCTCTGTCTCTGTCTCCGTCCCTGTCTCTGCCGCTGTCTCTGTCTCCGTCTCAGTCTCTGTCTCTGTCTCCGTCTCTCTCTCTGTCTCTATCTCTGTCTCTGTCTCTGTCTCTGTCTCTGTCTCTGTCTCTGTCTCTGTCTCTGCCTCTGTTTCAGTCTCTGTCTCTGTCTCTGCCTCTGTCTCTGTCTCTGGCTCCATCTCTGTCTCTGCCTCTGTCTCTGTCTCTGTCTCTGCCTCTGTCTCTGTCTCTGTCTCCGTCTCTGTCTCTGTCCCTATCTCTGTCTCTGTCTCTGTTCCCGTCTCTGTCTCCGCCTCTGCCTCTGTCTCTGTCTCCGTCTTTGTCTCCGTCTTTGTCTTCGTCGTCGTCTTCCTCTTCGTCTCCGTCTTTGTCTCCGCGATTGTCTCCGTCTTTCTGTCCGTCGTCGTCTTCCTCTTCGTCTCCGCCTTTGTCTCCGTCTTTGTCACCGTGTTTGTCTCCGTCTTTGTCTCCGTCTTTGTATACGTCTTTGTCTACGTCTTTGTCACCGTCTGTGTCTCTGTCTTTGTCTCCGTCCTCGTCTTCCTCTTTGTCTCCGTCTTCGTCTCCGTCGTTGTCACCGTCTTTGTCTCCGTCTTTGTCTCCGTCCGTGTCTCCGGCCCTTTGTCTCGGTCTCTGTCTCATGCGCGTCTCTCTCTGTCTCTGTCTCTGTCTGTGTCTCTGTCTCCGCCTCTGCCTCTGTCTCTGTCTCCGTCTATGCCTCCGTCTTTGTCTCCGTCCGTGTCTCCGTCTTTGTCCCCGTCCTCGTCTTCCTCTTCGTCTCCGGCTTTGTCTCCTTCTTTGTCACCGTCTTTGTCTCCGTCTTTGTCTCCGTCTTTGTCTACGTCTTTGTCTACGTCTTTGTCACCGGTTTTGTCTCCGTCCCTGTCTCTGCCGCTGTCTCTGTCTCCGTCTCCGTCTCAGTCTCTGTCTCTGCCTCTGCCTCTGTCTCTATCTCTGTCTCTGTCTCTGTCTCTGTCTCTATCTCTGTCTCTGTCTCTGTCTCTGTCTCTTTCTCTGTCTCTGTCTCTGTCTCTGTCTCTGTCTCTGTCTCTGTCTCTCTCTCTGTCTCTGTCTCTGTCGCTGTCTCTCCCTCTGTCTCTGTCTCTTTCTCTGTCTCTGTCTCTGTCTCTGTCTCTGTCTCTGTCTCTGTCTCTGTCTCTGTCTCTGTCTCTGTCTCCGACTCTGTCTCTGTCTCTGTCTCTGTCTCTGTCTCTGTCTCAGTCTCTGTCTCTGTCTCTGTCTCTGTCTCCGTCTCAGTCTCTGTCTCTGTCTCCGTCTCTCTCTCTGTCCGCGTATCTGTCTCTGTCTCTGTTTCTGTCTCTGTCTCTGTCTCTGTCTCTGTCTCTGTCTCTGTCTCTGTCTCCGTCTCTGTCTCTGTCTCTGTCTCTGTCTCTGTCTCTGTCTCTGTCTCAGTCCCTGTCTCCGTCTCTGTCTCTGTCTCCGTCTCAGTCTCTGTCTCTGTCTCCGTCTCTCTCTCTGTCTCTGTCTCTGCCTCTGTCTCTGTCCGCGTATCTGTCTCTGTCTCTGTTTCTGTCTCTGTCTCTGTCTCTGTCTCTGTCTCTGTCTCTGTCTCTGTCTCTGTCTCTGTCTCTGTCTCTGTCTCTGTCTCTGTCTCCATCTCTGTCTCTGTCTCTGTCTCTGTCTCTGTTCCTGTCTCTGTCTCTGTCTCTGTCTCTGTCTCTGTCTCTGTCTCTGCCTCTGTCTCTGTCCATGTCTCTGTCCATGTCTCTGATCCGTCTCCGTCTCTCTCTCTGCCTCTGTCTCTACCCCTGTCTCTGTCCGCGTATCTGTCTCTGTCTCTGTTTCTGTCTCTGTCTCTGTCTCTGTCTCTGTCTCTGTCTCTGTCTCTGTCTCTGTCTCTGTCTCTGTCTCTGTCTCTGTCTCTGTCTCTGTCTCTGTCTCCATCTCTGTCTCTGTCTCTGTCTCTGCCTCTGTCTCCGTCTCTGTCTCTGTCTCTGTCTCTGTCTCTGTCTCTGTCTCTGTCTCCGACTCTGTCTCTGTCTCTGTCTCTGTCTCTGTCTCTGTCTCTGTCTCTGTCTCTGTCTCTGTCTCTGTCTCTGTCTCTGTCTCTGTCTCTGTCTCTGTCACTGTCTCTGTCTCTATGTCTGTCTCTGTCTCTGTCTCTTTCTCTGTCTCTGTCTCTGTCTCTGTCGCTGTCTCTCCCTCTGTCTCTGTCTCTGTCTCTGTCCCTGGCTCTGTCTCTGCCTCTGTCTCCGTCTCTGTCTCTGTCTCTGTCTCTGTCTCTATCTCCGTCTCTGTCTCTGTCTGTGTCTCTGTCTCTGACTCTGTCTCTGTCTCTGTCTCTGTCTCTGTCTCTGTCTCTGCCTCTGTCTCTGTCTCTGTCTCTGTCTCTGTCTCTGTCTCTGTCTCTGTCGCTGTCTCTCCCTCTGTCTCTGTCTCTGTCTCTGTATCTGTCTGTGTCTCTGTCTCTGTCGCTGTCTCTGCCTCTGTCTCTGTCCCCGTATCTGTCTCTGTCTCTGTCTCTGTCTCTGTCTCTGTCTCTATCTCTGTCTCTGTCTCTGTCTCTGTCTCTGTCTCTGTCTCTGTCTCTGTCTCTGTCTCCGTCTCTGTCTCTGTCTGTGTCTCTGTCTCTGACTCTGTCTCTGTCTCTGTCTCTGTCTCTGTCTCTGTCTCTGTCTCTGTCTCTGTCTCTGTCTCTGTCTCTGTCTCTGTCTCTGTCTCTATGTCTGTCTCTGTCTCTGTCTCTTTCTATGTTTCTGTCTCTGTCTGTGTCTCTGTCTCTGTCTCTGTCGCTGTCTCTCCCTCTGTCTCTGTCTCTGTCTCTGTCTCTGTCTCTGTCTCTGTCTCTGTCTCTGTCTCTGTCTCTGTCTCTGTCTCTGTCTCTGTCTCTGTCTCTGTCGCTGTCTCTCCCTCTGTCTCTGTCTCTGTCTCCGTCCATGGCTCTGCCTCTGCCTCTGTCTCCGTCTGTGTTTCTGTCTCTGTCTCTGTCTCTGTCTCTGTCTCTGTCTCTGTCTCTGTCTCTGTCTCTGTCTCTGTCTCTGTCTCTGTCTCTGTCTCTGTCTCTGTCTCTGTCTCTGTCTCTGACTTTGTCTCTGTCTCTGTCTCTGTCTCTGTCTCCGTCTCTGTCTCTGTCTCTGTCTCTGTCTCTGTCGCTGTCTCTCCCTCTGTCTCTGTCTCTGTCTCTGTCCCTGGCTCTGTCTCTGCCTCTGTCTCCGCCTCTGTCTCTGTCTCTGTCTCTGTCTCTATCTCCGTCTCTGTCTCTGTCTGTGTCTCTGTCTCTGACTCTGTCTCTGTCTCTGTCTCTGTCTCTGTCTCTGCCTCTGTCTCTGTCTCTGTCTCTGTCTCTGTCTCTGTCGCTGTCTCTCTCTCTGTCTCTGTCTCTGTCTCTGTATCTGTCTGTGTCTCTGTCTCTGTCTCTGTCGCTGTCTCTGCCTCTGTCTCTGTCCCCGTATCTGCCTCTGTCTCTGTCTCTGTCTCTGTCTCTGTCTCTGTCTCTATCTCTGTCTCTGTCTCTGTCTCTGTCTCTGTCTCTGTCTCTGTCTCTGTCTCCGTCTCTGTCTCTGTCTGTGTCTCTGTCTCTGACTCCGTCTCTGTCTCTGTCTCTGTCTCTGTCTCTGTCTCTGTCTCTGTCTCTGTCTCTGTCTCTGTCTCTATGTCTGTCTTTGTCTCTGTCTCTTTCTATGTCTCTGTCTCTGTCTCTGTCTCTGTCTCTCTCTCTGTCTCCGTCTCTGTCTCTGTCTCTGGCTCTGTCTCTGTCTCTGTCTCAGTCTCTGTCTCTGTCTCTGTCCCTGTCTCTGCCTCTGTCTCTGTCTCTGTCTCTGTCTCTGCCTCTGCCTCTGTCTCTGTCTCTCCCTCTGTCTCCGTATCTGTCTCTGTCTTTGTCTCTGTCTCTGTCTCTGCCTCTGTCTCTGTCTCTATCTCTGTCTCTGTCTCTGTCTCTGTCTCTGTCTCTGTCTCTGTCTCTGTCTCTGTCTCTGTCACTGTCTCTGTCTCTATGTCTGTCTCTGTCTCTGTCTCTTTCTATGTCTCTGTCTCTGTCTCTGTCTCTGTCTCTGTCTCTGCCTCCGTCTCTGTCTCTGTCTCTGGCTCTGTCTCTGTCTCTGTCTCAGTCTCTGTCTCTGACTCTGTCCCTGTCTCTGCCTCTGTCTCTGTCTCTGTCTCTGTCTCTGCCTCTGCCTCTGTCTCTGTCTCTCCCTCTGTCTCCGTATCTGTCTCTGTCTTTGTCTCTGTCTCTGTCTCTGCCTCTGTCTCTGTCTCTGTCTCTGTCTCTGCCTCTGTCTCTGTCTCTGTCTCTGTCTCTGTCTTTGTCTCTGTCTCTGTCTCTGCCTCTGTCTCTGTCTCTATCTCTGTCTCTGTCTCTGTCTCTGTCTCTGTCTCTGTCTCTGTCTCTGTCTCTGTCTCTGTCTCTGTCACTGTCTCTGTCTCTATGTCTGTCTCTGTCTCTGTCTCTTTCTATGTCTCTGTCTCTGTCTCTGTCTCTGTCTCTGTCTCTGCCTCCGTCTCTGTCTCTGTCTCTGGCTCTGTCTCTGTCTCTGTCTCAGTCTCTGTCTCTGTCTCTGTCCCTGTCTCTGCCTCTGTCTCTGTCTCTGTCTCTGTCTCTGCCTCTGCCTCTGTCTCTGTCTCTCCCTCTGTCTCCGTATCTGTCTCTGTCTTTGTCTCTGTCTCTGTCTCTGCCTCTGTCTCTGTCTCTATCTCTGTCGCTGTCTCTGTCTCTGTCTCTTTCTCTGTCTCTGTCTCTGCCTCTGTCTCTGTCTCTGGCTCCATCTCTGTCTCTGCCTCTGTCTCTGTCTCTGTCTCTGCCTCTGTCTCTGTCTCTGTCTCCGTCTCTGTCTCTGTCCCTATCTCTGTCTCTGTCTCTGTTCCCGTCTCTGTCTCCGCCTCTGCCTCTGTCTCTGTCTCCGTCTTTGTCTCCGTCTTTGTCTTCGTCGTCGTCTTCCTCTTCGTCTCCGTCTTTGTCTCCGCGATTGTCTCCGTCTTTCTGTCCGTCGTCGTCTTCCTCTTCGTCTCCGCCTTTGTCTCCGTCTTTGTCACCGTGTTTGTCTCCGTCTTTGTCTCCGTCTTTGTATACGTCTTTGTCTACGTCTTTGTCACCGTCTGTGTCTCTGTCTTTGTCTCCGTCCTCGTCTTCCTCTTTGTCTCCGTCTTCGTCTCCGTCGTTGTCACCGTCTTTGTCTCCGTCTTTGTCTCCGTCCGTGTCTCCGGCCCTTTGTCTCGGTCTCTGTCTCATGCGCGTCTCTCTCTGTCTCTGTCTCTGTCTGTGTCTCTGTCTCCGCCTCTGCCTCTGTCTCTGTCTCCGTCTATGCCTCCGTCTTTGTCTCCGTCCGTGTCTCCGTCTTTGTCCCCGTCCTCGTCTTCCTCTTCGTCTCCGGCTTTGTCTCCTTCTTTGTCACCGTCTTTGTCTCCGTCTTTGTCTCCGTCTTTGTCTACGTCTTTGTCTACGTCTTTGTCACCGGTTTTGTCTCCGTCCCTGTCTCTGCCGCTGTCTCTGTCTCCGTCTCCGTCTCAGTCTCTGTCTCTGCCTCTGCCTCTGTCTCTATCTCTGTCTCTGTCTCTGTCTCTGTCTCTATCTCTGTCTCTGTCTCTGTCTCTGTCTCTTTCTCTGTCTCTGTCTCTGTCTCTGTCTCTGTCTCTGTCTCTGTCTCTCTCTCTGTCTCTGTCTCTGTCGCTGTCTCTCCCTCTGTCTCTGTCTCTTTCTCTGTCTCTGTCTCTGTCTCTGTCTCTGTCTCTGTCTCTGTCTCTGTCTCTGTCTCTGTCTCTGTCTCTGTCTCCGACTCTGTCTCTGTCTCTGTCTCTGTCTCTGTCTCTGTCTCTGTCTCAGTCTCTGTCTCTGTCTCTGTCTCTGTCTCCGTCTCAGTCTCTGTCTCTGTCTCCGTCTCTCTCTCTGTCCGCGTATCTGTCTCTGTCTCTGTTTCTGTCTCTGTCTCTGTCTCTGTCTCTGTCTCTGTCTCTGTCTCTGTCTCCGTCTCTGTCTCTGTCTCTGTCTCTGTCTCTGTCTCTGTCTCTGTCTCAGTCTCTGTCTCCGTCTCTGTCTCTGTCTCCGTCTCAGTCTCTGTCTCTGTCTCCGTCTCTCTCTCTGTCTCTGTCTCTGCCTCTGTCTCTGTCCGCGTATCTGTCTCTGTCTCTGTTTCTGTCTCTGTCTCTGTCTCTGTCTCTGTCTCTGTCTCTGTCTCTGTCTCTGTCTCTGTCTCTGTCTCTGTCTCTGTCTCTGTCTCTGTCTATATCTCTGTCTCTGTCTCTGTCTCTGTCTCTGTTCCTGTCTCTGTCTCTGTCTCTGTCTCTGTCTCTGTCTCTGTCTCTGCCTCTGTCTCTGTCCATGTCTCTGTCCATGTCTCTGATCCGTCTCCGTCTCTCTCTCTGCCTCTGTCTCTACCCCTGTCTCTGTCCGCGTATCTGTCTCTGTCTCTGTTTCTGTCTCTGTCTCTGTCTCTGTCTCTGTCTCTGTCTCTGTCTCTGTCTCTGTCTCTGTCTCTGTCTCTGTCTCTGTCTCTGTCTCTGTCTCTGTCTCCATCTCTGTCTCTGTCTCTGTCTCTGCCTCTGTCTCCGTCTCTGTCTCTGTCTCTGTCTCTGTCTCTGTCTCTGTCTCTGTCTCCGACTCTGTCTCTGTCTCTGTCTCTGTCTCTGTCTCTGTCTCTGTCTCTGTCTCTGTCTCTGTCTCTGTCTCTGTCTCTGTCTCTGTCTCTGTCCTTGTCACTGTCTCTGTCTCTATGTCTGTCTCTGTCTCTGTCTCTTTCTCTGTCTCTGTCTCTGTCTCTGTCGCTGTCTCTCCCTCTGTCTCTGTCTCTGTCTCTGTCCCTGGCTCTGTCTCTGCCTCTGTCTCCGTCTCTGTCTCTGTCTCTGTCTCTGTCTCTATCTCCGTCTCTGTCTCTGTCTGTGTCTCTGTCTCTGACTCTGTCTCTGTCTCTGTCTCTGTCTCTGTCTCTGTCTCTGCCTCTGTCTCTGTCTCTGTCTCTGTCTCTGTCTCTGTCTCTGTCTCTGTCGCTGTCTCTCCCTCTGTCTCTGTCTCTGTCTCTGTATCTGTCTGTGTCTCTGTCTCTGTCGCTGTCTCTGCCTCTGTCTCTGTCTCTATCTCTGTCTCTGTCTCTGTCTCTGTCTCTGTCTCTGTCTCTGTCTCTGTCTCTGTCTCCGTCTCTGTCTCTGTCTGTGTCTCTGTCTCTGACTCTGTCTCTGTCTCTGTCTCTGTCTCTGTCTCTGTCTCTGTCTCTGTCTCTGTCTCTGTCTCTGTCTCTGTCTCTGTCTCTGTCTCTATGTCTGTCTCTGTCTCTGTCTCTTTCTATGTTTCTGTCTCTGTCTGTGTCTCTGTCTCTGTCTCTGTCGCTGTCTCTCCCTCTGTCTCTGTCTCTGTCTCTGTCTCTGTCTCTGTCTCTGTCTCTGTCTCTGTCTCTGTCTCTGTCTCTGTCTCTGTCTCTGTCTCTGTCGCTGTCTCTCCCTCTGTCTCTGTCTCTGTCTCCGTCCATGGCTCTGCCTCTGCCTCTGTCTCCGTCTGTGTTTCTGTCTCTGTCTCTGTCTCTGTCTCTGTCTCTGTCTCTGTCTCTGTCTCTGTCTCTGTCTCTGTCTCTGTCTCTGTCTCTGTCTCTGTCTCTGTCTCTGTCTCTGTCTCTGACTTTGTCTCTGTCTCTGTCTCTGTCTCTGTCTCCGTCTCTGTCTCTGTCTCTGTCTCTGTCTCTGTCGCTGTCTCTCCCTCTGTCTCTGTCTCTGTCTCTGTCCCTGGCTCTGTCTCTGCCTCTGTCTCCGCCTCTGTCTCTGTCTCTGTCTCTGTCTCTATCTCCGTCTCTGTCTCTGTCTGTGTCTCTGTCTCTGACTCTGTCTCTGTCTCTGTCTCTGTCTCTGTCTCTGTCTCTGCCTCTGTCTCTGTCTCTGTCTCTGTCTCTGTCTCTGTCTCTGTCTCTGTCGCTGTCTCTCTCTCTGTCTCTGTCTCTGTCTCTGTATCTGTCTGTGTCTCTGTCTCTGTCTCTGTCGCTGTCTCTGCCTCTGTCTCTGTCCCCGTATCTGCCTCTGTCTCTGTCTCTGTCTCTGTCTCTGTCTCTGTCTCTATCTCTGTCTCTGTCTCTGTCTCTGTCTCTGTCTCTGTCTCTGTCTCTCTCTCCGTCTCTGTCTCTGTCTCTGTCTCTGTCTCTGACTCCGTCTCTGTCTCTGTCTCTGTCTCTGTCTCTGTCTCTGTCTCTGTCTCTGTCTCTGTCTCTGTCTCTATGTCTGTCTTTGTCTCTGTCTCTTTCTATGTCTCTGTCTCTGTCTCTGTCTCTGTCTCTCTCTCTGTCTCCGTCTCTGTCTCTGTCTCTGGCTCTGTCTCTGTCTCTGTCTCAGTCTCTGTCTCTGTCTCTGTCCCTGTCTCTGCCTCTGTCTCTGTCTCTGTCTCTGTCTCTGCCTCTGCCTCTGTCTCTGTCTCTCCCTCTGTCTCCGTATCTGTCTCTGTCTTTGTCTCTGTCTCTGTCTCTGCCTCTGTCTCTGTCTCTATCTCTGTCTCTGTCTCTGTCTCTGTCTCTGTCTCTGTCTCTGTCTCTGTCTCTGTCTCTGTCACTGTCTCTGTCTCTATGTCTGTCTCTGTCTCTGTCTCTTTCTATGTCTCTGTCTCTGTCTCTGTCTCTGTCTCTGTCTCTGCCTCCGTCTCTGTCTCTGTCTCTGGCTCTGTCTCTGTCTCTGTCTCAGTCTCTGTCTCTGACTCTGTCCCTGTCTCTGCCTCTGTCTCTGTCTCTGTCTCTGTCTCTGCCTCTGCCTCTGTCTCTGTCTCTCCCTCTGTCTCCGTATCTGTCTCTGTCTTTGTCTCTGTCTCTGTCTCTGCCTCTGTCTCTGTCTCTGTCTCTGTCTCTGCCTCTGTCTCTGTCTCTGTCTCTGTCTCTGTCTTTGTCTCTGTCTCTGTCTCTGCCTCTGTCTCTGTCTCTATCTCTGTCTCTGTCTCTGTCTCTGTCTCTGTCTCTGTCTCTGTCTCTGTCTCTGTCTCTGTCTCTGTCACTGTCTCTGTCTCTATGTCTGTCTCTGTCTCTGTCTCTTTCTATGTCTCTGTCTCTGTCTCTGTCTCTGTCTCTGTCTCTGCCTCCGTCTCTGTCTCTGTCTCTGGCTCTGTCTCTGTCTCTGTCTCAGTCTCTGTCTCTGTCTCTGTCCCTGTCTCTGCCTCTGTCTCTGTCTCTGTCTCTGTCTCTGCCTCTGCCTCTGTCTCTGTCTCTCCCTCTGTCTCCGTATCTGTCTCTGTCTTTGTCTCTGTCTCTGTCTCTGCCTCTGTCTCTGTCTCTATCTCTGTCGCTGTCTCTGTCTCTGTCTCTTTCTCTGTCTCTGTCTCTGTCTCTGTCTCTGTCTCTGTCTCTGTCTCTGTCTCTGTCTCTGTCTCTGTCTCTGTCTCTATCTCGGTCTCTGTCTCTGTCTGTGTCTCTGTCTCTGACTCTGTCTCCGTCTCTGTCTCCGTCTCTGTCCCTGGCTCTGTCTCTGTCTCTGTCTCTGTCTCTGTCTCTGTCTCTGTATCTGTCTCTGTCTCTGTCTCTGTCTCTGTCGCTGTCTCTCCCTCTGTCTCTGTCTCTGTCTCTGTACCTGGCTCTGTCTCTGCCTCTGTCTCCGTCTCTGTCCCTGTCTCTGCCTCTGTCTCTGTCTCTGTCTCTGTCTCTGCCTCTGCCCTCTGTCTCTGTCTCTCCCTCTGTCTCCGTATCTGTCTCTGTCTTTGTCTCTGTCTCTGTCTCTGTCTCTGTCTCTGTCTCTGTCTCTGTCTCTATCTCTGTCACTGTCTCTGTCTCTGTCTCTTTCTCTGTCTCTGTCTCTGTCTCTGTCTCTGTCTCTGTCTCTGTCTCTGTCTCTGTCTCTGTCTCTGTCTCTGTCTCTGTCTCTGTCTCTGTCTCTGTCTCTGTCTCTGTCTGTGTCTCTGTCTCTGTCTCCGTCCCTGTCTCTGCCGCTGTCTCTGTCTCCGTCTCAGTCTCTGTCTCTGCCTCCGTCTCTCTCTCTGTCTCTATCTCTGTCTCTGTCTCTGTCTCTGTCTCCGTCTCAGTCTCTGTCTCTGTCTCCGTCTCTCTCTCTGTCTCTATCTCTGTCTCTGTCTCTGTCTCTGTCTCTATCTCTGTCTCTGTCTCTGTCTCTGTCTCTTTCTCTGTCTCTGTCTCTGTCTCTGTCTGTGTCTCTGTCTCTGACTCTGTCTCTGTCTCTGTCTCTGTCTCTGTATCTGTCTGTGTCTCTGTCTCTGTCTCTGTCGCTGTCTCTGCCTCTGTCTCTGTCCCCGTATCTGTCTCTGTCTCTGTCTCTGTCTCTGTCTCTGTCTCTATCTCTGTCTCTGTCTCTGTCTCTGTCTCTGTCTCTGTCTCTGTCTCTGTCCCCGTCTCTGTCTCTGTCTGTGTCTCTGTCTCTGTATCTGTCTGTGTCTCTGTCTCTGTCTCTGTCGCTGTCTCTGCCTCTGTCTCTGTCCCCGTATCTGTCTCTGTCTCTGTCTCTGTCTCTGTCTGTGTCTCTGTCTTTGTCTCCGTCCCTGTCTCTGCCGCTGTCTCTGTCTCCGTCTCAGTCTCTGTCTCTGTCTCCGTCTCTCTCTCTGTCTCTGTCACTGCCTCTGTCTCTGTCCGCGTATCTGTCTCTGCCTCTGTCTCTGTCTCTGTCTCTGTCTCTGCCTCTGCCTCTGTCTCTGTCTCTCCCTCTGTCTCCGTATCTGTCTCTGTCTTTGTCTCTGTCTCTGTCTCTGCCTCTGTCTCTGTCTCTATCTCTGTCTCTGTCTCTGTCTCTGTCTCTGTCTCTGTCTCTGTCTCTGTCTCTGTCTCTGTCTCTGTCTCTGTCTCTGTCTCTGTCTCTGTCTCTGTCTCTGTCTCTGTCTCTGTCTCTGTCTCTGTCTCTGTCTCTGTCTCTGTCTCTGTCTCTGTCTCTGTCTCTGTCTCTGTCTCTGTCTCTGTCTGTGTCTCTGTCTCTGTCTCCGTCCCTGTCTCTGCCGCTGTCTCTGTCTCCGTCTCAGTCTCTGTCTCTGTCTCCGTCTCTCTCTCTGTCTCTGTCTCTGTCTCTGTCTCTGTCTCTGTCTCTGTCTCTGTCTCCGTCTCTGTCTCTGTCTGTGTCTCTGTGTCTGACTCTGTCTCTGTCTCTGTCTCTCTCTCTGTCTCTGTCTCTGTCTCTGTCTCTGTCTCTGTCTCTGTCTCTATGTCTGTCTCTGTCTCTGTCTCTTTCTATGTCTCTGACTCTGTCTCTGTCTCTGTCTCTGTCTCCGTCTCTGTCTCTGTCTCTGGCTCTGTCTCTGTCTCTGTCTCAGTCTCTGTCTCTGTCTCTGTCTCTGTCTCTGTCTCTGTCTCTGTCTCTGTCTCTGTCTCTGTCTCTGTCTCTGTCTCTGTCTCTGTCTCTGTCTCTGTCTCTGTCTGTGTGTCTGTCTTTGTCTCCGTCCCTGTCTCTGCCGCTGTCTCCGTATCTGTCTCTGTCTTTGTCTCTGTCTCTGTCTCTGCCTCTGTCTCTGTCTCTATCTCAGTCTCTGTCTCTGTCTCTGTCCCTGTCTCTGCCTCTGTCTCTGTCTCTGTCTCTGTCTCCGTCTCTGCCTCTGCCTCTGTCTCTGTCTCTCCCTCTGTCTCCGTATCTGTCTCTGTCTCTGCCTCTGTCTCTGTCTCTATGTCTGTCTCTGTCTCTGTCTCTTTCTATGTCTCTGTCTCTGTCTCTGTCTCTGTCTCTGTCTCCGTCTCTGTCTCTGTCTCTGGCTCTGTCTCTGTCTCTGTCTCAGTCTCTGTCTCTGTCTCTCTCTCTGTCTCTGTCTCTGTCTCTGTCTCTGTCTCTGTCTCTGTCTGTGTCTCTGTCTCTGTCTCCGTCCCTGTCTCTGCCGCTGTCTCTGTCTCCGTCTCAGTCTCTGTCTCTGTCTCCGTCTCTCTCTCTGTCTCTGTCACTGCCTCTGTCTCTGTCCGCGTATCTGTCTCTGTCTCTGTTTCTGTCTCTGTCTCTGTCTCTGTCTCTGTCTCTGTCTCTGTCTCTGCCTCTGTCTCAGTCTCTGTCTCTGTCTCTGTCTCTGTCTGTGTCTGTGTCCCTGTCTCTGTCTCCGTCCCTGTCTCTGCCGATGTCGCTGTCTCTCCCTCTGTCTCTGTCTCTGTCTCTGTCTCTGTCTCTGTCTCTGTCTCTGTCTCTGTCTCTGTCTCTATCTCTGTCTCTGTCTGTGTCTCTGTCTCTGTCTCTGTCTCTGTCTGTGTCTCCGTCTCTGTCTCTGTCTGTGTCTCTGTCTCTGACTCTGTCTCTGTCTCTGTCTCTGTCTCTGTCTCTGTCTCTGTCTCTGTCTCTGTCTCTGTCTCTGTCTCTGTCTCTGTCTCCGTCTTTGTCTCTGTCTTTGCCTCCATCTTTGTCTCCATCTTTGTCTCCGTCTTTGTCAACGTCTTTGGCTACGTCTTTGTCATCGTCTTTGTCTCCGTCCATGTCTCCTGCCCCTTTGTCTCGGTCTTTGTCTCATGCATCTGTGTCTCTGTCTCTGTCACTGTCTGTGTCTCTGTCTCTGTCTCTATATTACACTCTGTCTCCGTCTTTGTCTCCGTCCGTGTCTCCGGCCCTTTGTCTCGGTCTCTGTCTCATGCGCGTCTCTCTCTGTCTCTGTCTCTGTCTGTGTCTCTGTCTCCGCCTCTGCCTCTGTCTCTGTCTCCGTCTATGCCTCCGTCTTTGTCTCCGTCCGTGTCTCCGTCTTTGTCCCCGTCCTCGTCTTCCTCTTCGTCTCCGGCTTTGTCTCCGTCTTTCTCACCGTCTTTGTCTCCGTCTTTGTCTCCGTCTTTGTCTACGTCTTTGGCTACGTCTTTGTCATCGTCTTTGTCTCCGTCCATGTCTCCTGCCCCTTTGTCTCGGTCTTTGTCTCATGCACCTGTGTCTCTGTCTCTGTCTCTGTCTGTGTCTCTGTCTCTGTCTCTATATTACACTCTGTCTCCGTCTTTGTCTTCGTCTTTGTCTCCGTCTTTGTGCCTGTCTTTGTCTCCGTATTTGTATCCGTCTGTGTAACCATCTTTGTCTCCGTCTTTGTCTCCGTCTTTGCCTCCGTCTTTGTCTTCGTCTTAGTCTCCGTCTTTGTCTCTGTCTTTGTCTCCGTCTTTGTGCCTGTCTTTGTCTCCATATTTGTCACCGCCTTTGTCTCTGTATTTGTCTCCGTCTGTGTCTCCATATTTGTCTCCGTCTTAGTCTCCGTCTTTGCCTCCGTCTTTGTCTACGTCTTTGTCTCCGTCTTTGTCTCCGTCCATGTCTCCTGCCCCTCTGTCTCGGTCTTTGTCTCATGCGCGTCTCTCTCTGTCTCTGTCTCTGTCTGTGTCTCTGTCTCTGTCTCTGTTTCTGTCTCTGTCTCTGTCTCTGTCTCTGCCTCTGTTTCTGTCTCTGTCTCTGTCTCTGCCTCTGTCTCTGTCTCTGGCTCCATCTCTGTCTCTGTCTCTGTCTCTGTCTCTGTCTCTGTCTCTGTCTCTGTCTCTGTCTCTGTCTCTGTTTCTGTCTCTGTCTCTCTCTCTGTCTCTGTCTCTGTCGCTGTCTCTCCCTCTGTCTCTGTCTCTTTCTCTGTCTCTGTCTCCGTCTCTGTCTCTGTCTCTGGCTCTGTCTCTGTCTCCGTCTCAGTCTCTGTCTCTGTCTCTGTCTCTGTCTCTGTCTCTGTCTCTGTCTCTGTCTCTGTCTCTCTCTCTGCCTCTGTCTGTGTCGCTGTCTCTGTCTCCGTCCCTGTCTCTGCCGCTGTCTCTGTCTCCGTCTCCGTCTCAGTCTCTGTCTCTGCCTCTGCCTCTGTCTCTATCTCTGTCTCTGTCTCTGTCTCTGTCTCTATCTCTGTCTCTGTCTCTGTCTCTGTCTCTTTCTCTGTCTCTGGATCTGTCTCTGTCTCTGTCTCTGTCTCTGTCTCTGTCTCTGTCTCTGTCTCTGTCTCTATCTCCGTCTCAGTCTCTGTCTGTGTCTCTGTCTCTGACTCTGTCTCTGTCTCTGTCTCCGTCTCTGTCCCTGGCTCTGTCTCTGTCTCTGTCTCCGTCTCTGTCTCTGCCTCTGTCTCCGTCTCTGTCCCTGTCTCTGCCTCTGTCTCTGTCTCTGTCTCTGTCTCTGCCTCTGCCTCTGTCTCTGTCTCTCCCTCTGTCTCCGTATCTGTCTCTGTCTTTGTCTCTGTCTCTGTCTCTGTCTCTGTCTCTGTCTCTGTCTCTATCTCTGTCTCTGTCTCTGTCTCAGTCTCTTTCTCTGTCTCTGTCTCTGTCTCTGTCTCTGTCTCTGTCTCTGTCTCTGTCTCTGTCTCTGTCTCTGTCTCTGTCTCTGTCTCTGTCTCTGTCTCTGTCTCTGTCTCTGTCTGTATCTCCGTCTCTGTCTCTGTCTGTGTCTCTGTCTCTGACTCTGTCTCTGTCTCTGTCTCTGTCTCTGTGTCTGTCTCTGTCTCTGTCTCTGTCTCTGTCTCTGTCTCTGTCTCTGTCTCTGTCTCTGTCTCTGTCTCTGTCTCTGTCTCTGTCTCTGTCTCTGTCTCTGTCTCTGTCTCTGTCTCTGTCTCTGTCTCTGTCTCTGTCTCTGTCTCTGTCTCTGTCTCTGTCTCTGTCTCTGTGTCTGTCTCTGTCTCTGTCTCTGTCTCCGTCTCTGTCTCTGTCTCTGTCTCTGTCTCTGTCTGTGTCTCTGTCTTTGTCTCCGTCCCTGTCTCTGCCGCTGTCTCTGTCTCCGTCTCAGTCTCTGTCTCTGTCTCCGTCTCTCTCTCTGTCTCTATCTCTGTCTCTGTCTCTGTCTCTGTCTCTTTCTCTGTCTCTGTCTCTGTCTCTGTCTCTGTCTCTGTCTCTGTCTCTGTCTCTGTCTCTGTCTCTGTCTCTGTCTCCGTCTCTGTCTCTGTCTCTGTCTCTGTCTCTGTCTCTGTCTCTGTCTCTGTCTCAGTCTCTGTCTCTGTCTCTGTCTCTGTCTCCGTCTCAGTCTCTGTCTCTGTCTCCGTCTCTCTCTCTGTCTCTATCTCTGCCCCCTCTCTGTCCGCGTATCTGTCTCTGTCTCTGTTTCTGTCTGTGTCTCTGTCTCTGTCTCTGTCTCTGTCTCTGTCTCTGTCTCCGTCTCTGTCTCTGTCTCTGTCTCTGTCTCTGTCTCTGTCTCTGTCTCTGTCTCAGTCTCTATCTCTGTCTCTGTCTCTGTCTGCGTCTCAGTCTCTGTCTCTGTCTCCGTCTCTCTCTCTGTCTCTGTCTCTGCCTCTGTCTCTGCCCGCGTATCTGTCTCTGTCTCTGTTTCTGTCTCTGTCTCTGTCTCTGTCTCTGTCTCTGTCTCTGTCTCTGTCTCTGTCTCTGTCTCTGTCTCTCTCTCTGCCTCTATCTCTGTCTCTGTCTCTGTCTCTGCCTCTGTATCTGTCTCTGTCTCTGTCTCTGTCTCTGTCTCTGTCTCTGTCTCTGTCTCTGCCTCTGTCTCTGTCTCTGTCTCTGCCTCTTTCTCTGTCTCTGTCTCTGTCTCTGTCCCTGTCTCTGTCTCCGTCTCCGTCTTTGTCTCTGTCTCTGTCTCTGTCTCTGTCTCTATATTACACTCTGTCTCCGTCTTTGCCTTCGTCTTTGTCTCCGTCTTTGTGCCTGTCTTTGTCTCCGTATTTGTATCCGTCTGTGTAACCATCTTTGTCTCCGTCTTTGTCTCCGTCTTTGCCTCCGTCTTTGTCTTCGTCTTAGTCTCCGTCTTTGTCTCTGTCTTTGTCTCCGTCTTTGTGCCTGTCTTTGTCTCCATATTTGTCACCGCCTTCGTCTCTGTATTTGTCTCCGTCTGTGTCTCCATATTTGTCTCCGTCTTTGTCTCCGTCTTTGCCTCCGTCTCTGTCTCCATCTCTGTCTCTGTCTCTGTCTCTGTCTCTGCCTCTGTCTCCGTCTCTGTCTCTGTCTCTGTCTCTGTCTGTGTCTCTGTCGCTGTCTCTCCCTCAGTCTCTGTCTCTGTCTCTGTCCCTGGCTCTGTCTCTGCCTCTGTCTCCGTCTTTGTCCCTGTCTCTGCCTCTGTCTCTGTCTCTGTCTCTGTCTCTGCCTCTGCCTCTGTCTCTATCTCTGTCTCTGTCTCTGCCTCTGTCTCTGTCTCTGTCTCCGTCTCTGTCTCTGTCCCTATCTCTGTCTCTGTCTCTGTTCCCGTCTCTGTCTCCGCCTCTGCCTCTGTCTCTGTCTCCGTCTTTGTCTCCGTCTTTGTCTTCGTCGTCGTCTTCCTCTTCGTCTCCGTCTTTGTCTCCGCGATTGTCTCCGTCTTTGTGTCCGTCGTCGTCTTCCTCTTCGTCTCCGCCTTTGTCTCCGTCTTTGTCACCGTGTTTGTCTCCGTCTTTGTCTCCGTCTTTGTATACGTCTTTGTCTACGTCTTTGTCACCGTCTGTGTCTCTGTCTTTGTCTCCGTCCTCGTCTTCCTCTTTGTCTCCGTCTTCGTCTCCGTCGTTGTCACCGTCTTTGTCTCCGTCTTTGTCTCCGTCCGTGTCTCCGGCCCTTTGTCTCGGTCTCTGTCTCATGCGCGTCTCTCTCTGTCTCTGTCTCTGTCTGTGTCTCTGTCTCCGCCTCTGCCTCTGTCTCTGTCTCCGTCTATGCCTCCGTCTTTGTCTCCGTCCGTGTCTCCGTCTTTGTCCCCGTCCTCGTCTTCCTCTTCGTCTCCGGCTTTGTCTCCGTCTTTGTCACCGTCTTTGTCTCCGTCTTTGTCTCCGTCTTTGTCTACGTCTTTGTCTACGTCTTTGTCACCGGTTTTGTCTCCGTCCATGTCTCCTGCCCCTTTGTCTCGGTCTTTGTCTCATGCACCTGTGTCTCTGTCTCTGTCTCAGTCTCTGTCTCTGTCTCGGTCTCTGTCTCTGTCTCTGTCTCCGTCTTTGTCTCTGTCTTTGCCTCCATCTTTGTCTCCATCTTTGTCTCCGTCTTTGTCTACGTCTTTGGCTACGTCTTTGTCATCGTCTTTGTCTCCGTCCATGTCTCCTGCCCCTTTGTCTCGGTCTTTGTCTCATACACCTGTGTCTCTGTCTCTGTCACTGTCTGTGTCTCTGTCTCTGTCTCTATATTACACTCTGTCTCCGTCTCTGTCTCTGTCTCCGTCTCTGTCCCTGGCTCTGTCTCTGTCTCTGTCTCTGTCTCTGTCTCTGTCTCTGTCTCTGTCTCTCTCTCTGTCTCTGTCTCTGTCGCTGTCTCTCCCTCTGTCTCTGTCTCTTTCTCTGTCTCTGTCTCTGTCTCTGTCTCTGTCTCTGTCTCTGTCTCTGTCGCTGTCTCTGCCTCTGTCTCTGTCCCCGTATCTGTCTCTGTCTCTGTTTCTGTCTCTGTCTCTGTCTCTATCTCTGTCTCTGTCTCTGTCTCTGTTTCTGTCTCTGTCTCTCTCTCTGTCTCTGTCTCTGTCTCTGTCTCTGTCTCTGTCTCTGTCTCTGCCTCTGTCTCTGTCTCTGTCTGTGTCTGTGTCCCTGTCTCTGTCTCCGTCCCTGTCTCTGCCGATGTCGCTGTCTCTCCCTCTGTCTCTGTCTCTGTCTCTGTCCCTGGCTCTGTCTCTGCCTCTGTCTCCGTCTCTGTCTCTGTCTCTGTCTCTATCTCCGTCTCTGTCTCTGTCTGTGTCTCTGTCTCTGACTCTGTCTCTGTCTCCGTCTGTCTCTCTGTCTCTGTCTCTGCCTCTGTCTCTGTCCGCGTATCTGTCTCTGTCTCTGTTTCTGTCTCTGTCCCTGTCGATGTCTCTCCCTCTGTCTCTGTCTCCGTCTCTGTCCCTGGCTCTGTCTCTGCCTCTGTCTCCGTCTCTGTCTCTGTCTCGGTCTTTGTCTCCGTCTCTGTCTACGTCTCTGTCTCTGTCTCTGTCTCTATCTCCGTCTCTGTCTCTGTATCTGTCTGTGTCTGTGTCTTTGTCTCTGCCTCTGTCGCTGTCTCTGCCTCTGTCTCTGTCCCCGTATCTGTCCCTGTCTCTGTTTCTGTCTCTGTCTCTGTCTCTGTCTCTGTCTCTGTCTCTGTCTCTGTCTCCGTCTCTGTCTCTGTCTCTGTCTCTGTCTCTTTCTCTGTCTCTGTCTCTGTCTCTGTCTCTGTCTCTGTCTCTGTCTCTGTCTCTGTCTCTGTCTCTGTCTCTGTCTCTGTCTCTGTCTCTGTCTCTGTCTCTGTCTCTGTCTGTGTCTCTGTCTCTGTCTCCGTCCCTGTCTCTGCCGCTGTCTCTGTCTCCGTCTCAGTCTCTGTCTCTGCCTCCGTCTCTCTCTCTGTCTCTATCTCTGTCTCTGTCTCTGTCTCTGTCTCCGTCTCAGTCTCTGTCTCTGTCTCCGTCTCTCTCTCTGTCTCTATCTCTGTCTCTGTCTCTGTCTCTGTCTCTATCTCTGTCTCTGTCTCTGTCTCTGTCTCTTTCTCTGTCTCTGTCTCTGTCTCTGTCTGTGTCTCTGTCTCTGACTCTGTCTCTGTCTCTGTCTCTGTCTCTGTATCTGTCTGTGTCTCTGTCTCTGTCTCTGTCGCTGTCTCTGCCTCTGTCTCTGTCCCCGTATCTGTCTCTGTCTCTGTCTCTGTCTCTGTCTCTGTCTCTATCTCTGTCTCTGTCTCTGTCTCTGTCTCTGTCTCTGTCTCTGTCTCTGTCCCCGTCTCTGTCTCTGTCTGTGTCTCTGTCTCTGTATCTGTCTGTGTCTCTGTCTCTGTCTCTGTCGCTGTCTCTGCCTCTGTCTCTGTCCCCGTATCTGTCTCTGTCTCTGTCTCTGTCTCTGTCTGTGTCTCTGTCTTTGTCTCCGTCCCTGTCTCTGCCGCTGTCTCTGTCTCCGTCTCAGTCTCTGTCTCTGTCTCCGTCTCTCTCTCTGTCTCTGTCACTGCCTCTGTCTCTGTCCGCGTATCTGTCTCTGCCTCTGTCTCTGTCTCTGTCTCTGTCTCTGCCTCTGCCTCTGTCTCTGTCTCTCCCTCTGTCTCCGTATCTGTCTCTGTCTTTGTCTCTGTCTCTGTCTCTGCCTCTGTCTCTGTCTCTATCTCTGTCTCTGTCTCTGTCTCTGTCTCTGTCTCTGTCTCTGTCTCTGTCTCTGTCTCTGTCTCTGTCTCTGTCTCTGTCTCTGTCTCTGTCTCTGTCTCTGTCTCTGTCTCTGTCTCTGTCTCTGTCTCTGTCTCTGTCTCTGTCTCTGTCTCTGTCTCTGTCTCTGTCTCTGTCTCTGTCTCTGTCTGTGTCTCTGTCTCTGTCTCCGTCCCTGTCTCTGCCGCTGTCTCTGTCTCCGTCTCAGTCTCTGTCTCTGTCTCCGTCTCTCTCTCTGTCTCTGTCTCTGTCTCTGTCTCTGTCTCTGTCTCTGTCTCTGTCTCCGTCTCTGTCTCTGTCTGTGTCTCTGTGTCTGACTCTGTCTCTGTCTCTGTCTCTCTCTCTGTCTCTGTCTCTGTCTCTGTCTCTGTCTCTGTCTCTGTCTCTATGTCTGTCTCTGTCTCTGTCTCTTTCTATGTCTCTGACTCTGTCTCTGTCTCTGTCTCTGTCTCCGTCTCTGTCTCTGTCTCTGGCTCTGTCTCTGTCTCTGTCTCAGTCTCTGTCTCTGTCTCTGTCTCTGTCTCTGTCTCTGTCTCTGTCTCTGTCTCTGTCTCTGTCTCTGTCTCTGTCTCTGTCTCTGTCTCTGTCTCTGTCTCTGTCTGTGTGTCTGTCTTTGTCTCCGTCCCTGTCTCTGCCGCTGTCTCCGTATCTGTCTCTGTCTTTGTCTCTGTCTCTGTCTCTGCCTCTGTCTCTGTCTCTATCTCAGTCTCTGTCTCTGTCTCTGTCCCTGTCTCTGCCTCTGTCTCTGTCTCTGTCTCTGTCTCCGTCTCTGCCTCTGCCTCTGTCTCTGTCTCTCCCTCTGTCTCCGTATCTGTCTCTGTCTCTGCCTCTGTCTCTGTCTCTATGTCTGTCTCTGTCTCTGTCTCTTTCTATGTCTCTGTCTCTGTCTCTGTCTCTGTCTCTGTCTCCGTCTCTGTCTCTGTCTCTGGCTCTGTCTCTGTCTCTGTCTCAGTCTCTGTCTCTGTCTCTCTCTCTGTCTCTGTCTCTGTCTCTGTCTCTGTCTCTGTCTCTGTCTGTGTCTCTGTCTCTGTCTCCGTCCCTGTCTCTGCCGCTGTCTCTGTCTCCGTCTCAGTCTCTGTCTCTGTCTCCGTCTCTCTCTCTGTCTCTGTCACTGCCTCTGTCTCTGTCCGCGTATCTGTCTCTGTCTCTGTTTCTGTCTCTGTCTCTGTCTCTGTCTCTGTCTCTGTCTCTGTCTCTGCCTCTGTCTCAGTCTCTGTCTCTGTCTCTGTCTCTGTCTGTGTCTGTGTCCCTGTCTCTGTCTCCGTCCCTGTCTCTGCCGATGTCGCTGTCTCTCCCTCTGTCTCTGTCTCTGTCTCTGTCTCTGTCTCTGTCTCTGTCTCTGTCTCTGTCTCTGTCTCTATCTCTGTCTCTGTCTGTGTCTCTGTCTCTGTCTCTGTCTCTGTCTGTGTCTCCGTCTCTGTCTCTGTCTGTGTCTCTGTCTCTGACTCTGTCTCTGTCTCTGTCTCTGTCTCTGTCTCTGTCTCTGTCTCTGTCTCTGTCTCTGTCTCTGTCTCTGTCTCTGTCTCTGTCTCCGTCTTTGTCTCTGTCTTTGCCTCCATCTTTGTCTCCATCTTTGTCTCCGTCTTTGTCAACGTCTTTGGCTACGTCTTTGTCATCGTCTTTGTCTCCGTCCATGTCTCCTGCCCCTTTGTCTCGGTCTTTGTCTCATGCATCTGTGTCTCTGTCTCTGTCACTGTCTGTGTCTCTGTCTCTGTCTCTATATTACACTCTGTCTCCGTCTTTGTCTCCGTCCGTGTCTCCGGCCCTTTGTCTCGGTCTCTGTCTCATGCGCGTCTCTCTCTGTCTCTGTCTCTGTCTGTGTCTCTGTCTCCGCCTCTGCCTCTGTCTCTGTCTCCGTCTATGCCTCCGTCTTTGTCTCCGTCCGTGTCTCCGTCTTTGTCCCCGTCCTCGTCTTCCTCTTCGTCTCCGGCTTTGTCTCCGTCTTTCTCACCGTCTTTGTCTCCGTCTTTGTCTCCGTCTTTGTCTACGTCTTTGGCTACGTCTTTGTCATCGTCTTTGTCTCCGTCCATGTCTCCTGCCCCTTTGTCTCGGTCTTTGTCTCATGCACCTGTGTCTCTGTCTCTGTCTCTGTCTGTGTCTCTGTCTCTGTCTCTATATTACACTCTGTCTCCGTCTTTGTCTTCGTCTTTGTCTCCGTCTTTGTGCCTGTCTTTGTCTCCGTATTTGTATCCGTCTGTGTAACCATCTTTGTCTCCGTCTTTGTCTCCGTCTTTGCCTCCGTCTTTGTCTTCGTCTTAGTCTCCGTCTTTGTCTCTGTCTTTGTCTCCGTCTTTGTGCCTGTCTTTGTCTCCATATTTGTCACCGCCTTTGTCTCTGTATTTGTCTCCGTCTGTGTCTCCATATTTGTCTCCGTCTTAGTCTCCGTCTTTGCCTCCGTCTTTGTCTACGTCTTTGTCTCCGTCTTTGTCTCCGTCCATGTCTCCTGCCCCTCTGTCTCGGTCTTTGTCTCATGCGCGTCTCTCTCTGTCTCTGTCTCTGTCTGTGTCTCTGTCTCTGTCTCTGTTTCTGTCTCTGTCTCTGTCTCTGTCTCTGCCTCTGTTTCTGTCTCTGTCTCTGTCTCTGCCTCTGTCTCTGTCTCTGGCTCCATCTCTGTCTCTGTCTCTGTCTCTGTCTCTGTCTCTGTCTCTGTCTCTGTCTCTGTCTCTGTCTCTGTTTCTGTCTCTGTCTCTCTCTCTGTCTCTGTCTCTGTCGCTGTCTCTCCCTCTGTCTCTGTCTCTTTCTCTGTCTCTGTCTCCGTCTCTGTCTCTGTCTCTGGCTCTGTCTCTGTCTCCGTCTCAGTCTCTGTCTCTGTCTCTGTCTCTGTCTCTGTCTCTGTCTCTGTCTCTGTCTCTGTCTCTCTCTCTGCCTCTGTCTGTGTCGCTGTCTCTGTCTCCGTCCCTGTCTCTGCCGCTGTCTCTGTCTCCGTCTCCGTCTCAGTCTCTGTCTCTGCCTCTGCCTCTGTCTCTATCTCTGTCTCTGTCTCTGTCTCTGTCTCTATCTCTGTCTCTGTCTCTGTCTCTGTCTCTTTCTCTGTCTCTGGATCTGTCTCTGTCTCTGTCTCTGTCTCTGTCTCTGTCTCTGTCTCTGTCTCTGTCTCTATCTCCGTCTCAGTCTCTGTCTGTGTCTCTGTCTCTGACTCTGTCTCTGTCTCTGTCTCCGTCTCTGTCCCTGGCTCTGTCTCTGTCTCTGTCTCCGTCTCTGTCTCTGCCTCTGTCTCCGTCTCTGTCCCTGTCTCTGCCTCTGTCTCTGTCTCTGTCTCTGTCTCTGCCTCTGCCTCTGTCTCTGTCTCTCCCTCTGTCTCCGTATCTGTCTCTGTCTTTGTCTCTGTCTCTGTCTCTGTCTCTGTCTCTGTCTCTGTCTCTATCTCTGTCTCTGTCTCTGTCTCAGTCTCTTTCTCTGTCTCTGTCTCTGTCTCTGTCTCTGTCTCTGTCTCTGTCTCTGTCTCTGTCTCTGTCTCTGTCTCTGTCTCTGTCTCTGTCTCTGTCTCTGTCTCTGTCTCTGTCTGTATCTCCGTCTCTGTCTCTGTCTGTGTCTCTGTCTCTGACTCTGTCTCTGTCTCTGTCTCTGTCTCTGTGTCTGTCTCTGTCTCTGTCTCTGTCTCTGTCTCTGTCTCTGTCTCTGTCTCTGTCTCTGTCTCTGTCTCTGTCTCTGTCTCTGTCTCTGTCTCTGTCTCTGTCTCTGTCTCTGTCTCTGTCTCTGTCTCTGTCTCTGTCTCTGTCTCTGTCTCTGTCTCTGTCTCTGTCTCTGTGTCTGTCTCTGTCTCTGTCTCTGTCTCCGTCTCTGTCTCTGTCTCTGTCTCTGTCTCTGTCTGTGTCTCTGTCTTTGTCTCCGTCCCTGTCTCTGCCGCTGTCTCTGTCTCCGTCTCAGTCTCTGTCTCTGTCTCCGTCTCTCTCTCTGTCTCTATCTCTGTCTCTGTCTCTGTCTCTGTCTCTTTCTCTGTCTCTGTCTCTGTCTCTGTCTCTGTCTCTGTCTCTGTCTCTGTCTCTGTCTCTGTCTCTGTCTCTGTCTCCGTCTCTGTCTCTGTCTCTGTCTCTGTCTCTGTCTCTGTCTCTGTCTCTGTCTCAGTCTCTGTCTCTGTCTCTGTCTCTGTCTCCGTCTCAGTCTCTGTCTCTGTCTCCGTCTCTCTCTCTGTCTCTATCTCTGCCCCCTCTCTGTCCGCGTATCTGTCTCTGTCTCTGTTTCTGTCTGTGTCTCTGTCTCTGTCTCTGTCTCTGTCTCTGTCTCTGTCTCCGTCTCTGTCTCTGTCTCTGTCTCTGTCTCTGTCTCTGTCTCTGTCTCTGTCTCAGTCTCTATCTCTGTCTCTGTCTCTGTCTGCGTCTCAGTCTCTGTCTCTGTCTCCGTCTCTCTCTCTGTCTCTGTCTCTGCCTCTGTCTCTGCCCGCGTATCTGTCTCTGTCTCTGTTTCTGTCTCTGTCTCTGTCTCTGTCTCTGTCTCTGTCTCTGTCTCTGTCTCTGTCTCTGTCTCTGTCTCTCTCTCTGCCTCTATCTCTGTCTCTGTCTCTGTCTCTGCCTCTGTATCTGTCTCTGTCTCTGTCTCTGTCTCTGTCTCTGTCTCTGTCTCTGTCTCTGCCTCTGTCTCTGTCTCTGTCTCTGCCTCTTTCTCTGTCTCTGTCTCTGTCTCTGTCCCTGTCTCTGTCTCCGTCTCCGTCTTTGTCTCTGTCTCTGTCTCTGTCTCTGTCTCTATATTACACTCTGTCTCCGTCTTTGCCTTCGTCTTTGTCTCCGTCTTTGTGCCTGTCTTTGTCTCCGTATTTGTATCCGTCTGTGTAACCATCTTTGTCTCCGTCTTTGTCTCCGTCTTTGCCTCCGTCTTTGTCTTCGTCTTAGTCTCCGTCTTTGTCTCTGTCTTTGTCTCCGTCTTTGTGCCTGTCTTTGTCTCCATATTTGTCACCGCCTTCGTCTCTGTATTTGTCTCCGTCTGTGTCTCCATATTTGTCTCCGTCTTTGTCTCCGTCTTTGCCTCCGTCTCTGTCTCCATCTCTGTCTCTGTCTCTGTCTCTGTCTCTGCCTCTGTCTCCGTCTCTGTCTCTGTCTCTGTCTCTGTCTGTGTCTCTGTCGCTGTCTCTCCCTCAGTCTCTGTCTCTGTCTCTGTCCCTGGCTCTGTCTCTGCCTCTGTCTCCGTCTTTGTCCCTGTCTCTGCCTCTGTCTCTGTCTCTGTCTCTGTCTCTGCCTCTGCCTCTGTCTCTATCTCTGTCTCTGTCTCTGCCTCTGTCTCTGTCTCTGTCTCCGTCTCTGTCTCTGTCCCTATCTCTGTCTCTGTCTCTGTTCCCGTCTCTGTCTCCGCCTCTGCCTCTGTCTCTGTCTCCGTCTTTGTCTCCGTCTTTGTCTTCGTCGTCGTCTTCCTCTTCGTCTCCGTCTTTGTCTCCGCGATTGTCTCCGTCTTTGTGTCCGTCGTCGTCTTCCTCTTCGTCTCCGCCTTTGTCTCCGTCTTTGTCACCGTGTTTGTCTCCGTCTTTGTCTCCGTCTTTGTATACGTCTTTGTCTACGTCTTTGTCACCGTCTGTGTCTCTGTCTTTGTCTCCGTCCTCGTCTTCCTCTTTGTCTCCGTCTTCGTCTCCGTCGTTGTCACCGTCTTTGTCTCCGTCTTTGTCTCCGTCCGTGTCTCCGGCCCTTTGTCTCGGTCTCTGTCTCATGCGCGTCTCTCTCTGTCTCTGTCTCTGTCTGTGTCTCTGTCTCCGCCTCTGCCTCTGTCTCTGTCTCCGTCTATGCCTCCGTCTTTGTCTCCGTCCGTGTCTCCGTCTTTGTCCCCGTCCTCGTCTTCCTCTTCGTCTCCGGCTTTGTCTCCGTCTTTGTCACCGTCTTTGTCTCCGTCTTTGTCTCCGTCTTTGTCTACGTCTTTGTCTACGTCTTTGTCACCGGTTTTGTCTCCGTCCATGTCTCCTGCCCCTTTGTCTCGGTCTTTGTCTCATGCACCTGTGTCTCTGTCTCTGTCTCAGTCTCTGTCTCTGTCTCGGTCTCTGTCTCTGTCTCTGTCTCCGTCTTTGTCTCTGTCTTTGCCTCCATCTTTGTCTCCATCTTTGTCTCCGTCTTTGTCTACGTCTTTGGCTACGTCTTTGTCATCGTCTTTGTCTCCGTCCATGTCTCCTGCCCCTTTGTCTCGGTCTTTGTCTCATACACCTGTGTCTCTGTCTCTGTCACTGTCTGTGTCTCTGTCTCTGTCTCTATATTACACTCTGTCTCCGTCTCTGTCTCTGTCTCCGTCTCTGTCCCTGGCTCTGTCTCTGTCTCTGTCTCTGTCTCTGTCTCTGTCTCTGTCTCTGTCTCTCTCTCTGTCTCTGTCTCTGTCGCTGTCTCTCCCTCTGTCTCTGTCTCTTTCTCTGTCTCTGTCTCTGTCTCTGTCTCTGTCTCTGTCTCTGTCTCTGTCGCTGTCTCTGCCTCTGTCTCTGTCCCCGTATCTGTCTCTGTCTCTGTTTCTGTCTCTGTCTCTGTCTCTATCTCTGTCTCTGTCTCTGTCTCTGTTTCTGTCTCTGTCTCTCTCTCTGTCTCTGTCTCTGTCTCTGTCTCTGTCTCTGTCTCTGTCTCTGCCTCTGTCTCTGTCTCTGTCTGTGTCTGTGTCCCTGTCTCTGTCTCCGTCCCTGTCTCTGCCGATGTCGCTGTCTCTCCCTCTGTCTCTGTCTCTGTCTCTGTCCCTGGCTCTGTCTCTGCCTCTGTCTCCGTCTCTGTCTCTGTCTCTGTCTCTATCTCCGTCTCTGTCTCTGTCTGTGTCTCTGTCTCTGACTCTGTCTCTGTCTCCGTCTGTCTCTCTGTCTCTGTCTCTGCCTCTGTCTCTGTCCGCGTATCTGTCTCTGTCTCTGTTTCTGTCTCTGTCCCTGTCGATGTCTCTCCCTCTGTCTCTGTCTCCGTCTCTGTCCCTGGCTCTGTCTCTGCCTCTGTCTCCGTCTCTGTCTCTGTCTCGGTCTTTGTCTCCGTCTCTGTCTACGTCTCTGTCTCTGTCTCTGTCTCTATCTCCGTCTCTGTCTCTGTATCTGTCTGTGTCTGTGTCTTTGTCTCTGCCTCTGTCGCTGTCTCTGCCTCTGTCTCTGTCCCCGTATCTGTCCCTGTCTCTGTTTCTGTCTCTGTCTCTGTCTCTGTCTCTGTCTCTGTCTCTGTCTCTGTCTCCGTCTCTGTCTCTGTCTCTGTCTCTGTCTGTGTCTCTGTCGCTGTCTCTCCCTCAGTCTCTGTCTCTGTCTCTGTCCCTGGCTCTGTCTCTGCCTCTGTCTCCGTCTTTGTCCCTGTCTCTGCCTCTGTCTCTGTCTCTGTCTCTGTCTCTGCCTCTGCCTCTGTCTCTATCTCTGTCTCTGTCTCTGCCTCTGTCTCTGTCTCTGTCTCTGTCTCTGTCTCTGTCTCTGTCTCTGTCTCTGTCTCTGTCTCTGTCTCTGTCTCTGTCTCTGTCTCTGTCTCTGTCTCTGTCTCTGTCTCTGTCTCTGTCTCTGTCTCTGTCTCTGTCTCTGTCTCTGTCTCTGTCTCTGTCTCTGTCTCTGCCTCTGTATCTGTCGCTGTCTCTCCCTCTGTCTCCGTCTCTGTCTCTGTCTCTATCTCTGTCTCTGTCTCTGTCTCTGTCTCTTTCTCTGTCTCTGGCTCTGTCTCTGTCTCTGTCTCTGTCTCTGTCTCTGTCTCTGTCTCTGTCTCTATCTCCGTCTCAGTCTCTGTCTGTGTCTCTGTCTCTGACTCTGTCTCTGTCTCTGTCTCCGTCTCTGTCCCTGGCTCTGTCTCTGTCTCTGTCTCTGTCTCTGTCTCTGTCTCTGTCTCTCTCTCTGTCTCTGTCTCTGTCGCTGTCTCTCCCTCTGTCTCTGTCTCTGTCTCTGTACCTGGCTCTGTCTCTGCCTCTGTCTCCGTCTCTGTCCCTGTCTCTGCCTCTGTCTCTGTCTCTGTCTCTGTCTCTGCCTCTGCCTCTGCCTCTGTCTCCGTCTTTGTCCCTGTCTCTGCCTCTGTCTCTGTCTCTGTCTCTGTCTCTGCCTCTGCCTCTGTCTCTATCTCTGTCTCTGTCGCTGCCTCTGTCTCTGTCTCTGTCTCTGTCTCTGTCTCTGTCTCTGTCTCTGTCTCTGTCTCTGTCTCTGTCTCTGTCTCTGTCTCTGTCTCTGTCTCTGTCTCTGTCTCTGCCTCTGTATCTGTCGCTGTCTCTCCCTCTGTCTCCGTCTCTGTCTCTGTCTCTATCTCTGTCTCTGTCTCTGTCTCTGTCTCTTTCTCTGTCTCTGGATCTGTCTCTGTCTCTGTCTCTGTCTCTGTCTCTGTCTTTGTCTCTGTCTCTATCTCCGTCTCAGTCTCTGTCTGTGTCTCTGTCTCTGACTCTGTCTCTGTCTCTGTCTCCGTCTCTGTCCCTGGCTCTGTCTCTGTCTCTGTCTCTGTCTCTGTCTCTGTCTCTGTCTCTCTCTCTGTCTCTGTCTCTGTCGCTGTCTCTCCCTCTGTCTCTGTCTCTGTCTCTGTACCTGGCTCTGTCTCTGCCTCTGTCTCCGTCTCTGTCCCTGTCTCTGCCTCTGTCTCTGTCTCTGTCTCTGTCTCTGCCTCTGCCTCTGTCTCTGTCTCTCCCTCTGTCTCCGTATCTGTTTCTGTCTTTGTCTCTGTCTCTGTCTCTGTCTCTGTCTCTGTCTCTGTCTCTATCTCTGTCTCTGTCTCTGTCTCAGTCTCTTTCTCTGTCTCTGTCTCTGTCTCTGTCTCTGTCTCTGTCTCTGTCTCTGTCTCTGTCTCCGTCTCAGTCTCTGTCTGTGTCTCTGTCTCTGACTCTGTCTCTGTCTCTGTCTCCGTCTCTGTCCCTGGCTCTGTCTCTGTCTCTGTCTCTGTCTCTGTCTCTGTCTCTGTCTCTCTCTCTGTCTCTGTCTCTGTCGCTGTCTCTCCCTCTGTCTCTGTCTCTGTCTCTGTACCTGGCTCTGTCTCTGCCTCTGTCTCCGTCTCTGTCCCTGTCTCTGCCTCTGTCTCTGTCTCTGTCTCTGTCTCTGCCTCTGCCTCCGCCTCTGTCTCCGTCTTTGTCCCTGTCTCTGCCTCTGTCTCTGTCTCTGCCTCTGCCTCTGTCTCTATCTCTGTCTCTGTCGCTGCCTCTGTCTCTGTCTCTGTCTCTGTCTCTGTCTCTGTCTCTGTCTCTGTCTCTGTCTCTGTCTCAGTCTCTATCTCTGTCTCTGTCTCTGTCTGCGTCTCAGTCTCTGTCTCTGTCTCCGTCTCTCTCTCTGTCTCTGTCTCTGCCTCTGTCTCTGCCCGCGTATCTGTCTCTGTCTCTGTTTCTGTCTCTGTCTCTGTCTCTGTCTCTGTCTCTGTCTCTGTCTCTGTCTCTGTCTCTGTCTCTGTCTCTCTCTCTGCCTCTATCTCTGTCTCTGTCTCTGTCTCTGCCTCTGTATCTGTCTCTGTCTCTGTCTCTGTCTCTGTCTCTGTCTCTGTCTCTGTCTCTGCCTCTGTCTCTGTCTCTGTCTCTGCCTCTTTCTCTGTCTCTGTCTCTGTCTCTGTCCCTGTCTCTGTCTCCGTCTCCGTCTTTGTCTCTGTCTCTGTCTCTGTCTCTGTCTCTATATTACACTCTGTCTCCGTCTTTGCCTTCGTCTTTGTCTCCGTCTTTGTGCCTGTCTTTGTCTCCGTATTTGTATCCGTCTGTGTAACCATCTTTGTCTCCGTCTTTGTCTCCGTCTTTGCCTCCGTCTTTGTCTTCGTCTTAGTCTCCGTCTTTGTCTCTGTCTTTGTCTCCGTCTTTGTGCCTGTCTTTGTCTCCATATTTGTCACCGCCTTCGTCTCTGTATTTGTCTCCGTCTGTGTCTCCATATTTGTCTCCGTCTTTGTCTCCGTCTTTGCCTCCGTCTCTGTCTCCATCTCTGTCTCTGTCTCTGTCTCTGTCTCTGCCTCTGTCTCCGTCTCTGTCTCTGTCTCTGTCTCTGTCTGTGTCTCTGTCGCTGTCTCTCCCTCAGTCTCTGTCTCTGTCTCTGTCCCTGGCTCTGTCTCTGCCTCTGTCTCCGTCTTTGTCCCTGTCTCTGCCTCTGTCTCTGTCTCTGTCTCTGTCTCTGCCTCTGCCTCTGTCTCTATCTCTGTCTCTGTCTCTGCCTCTGTCTCTGTCTCTGTCTCCGTCTCTGTCTCTGTCCCTATCTCTGTCTCTGTCTCTGTTCCCGTCTCTGTCTCCGCCTCTGCCTCTGTCTCTGTCTCCGTCTTTGTCTCCGTCTTTGTCTTCGTCGTCGTCTTCCTCTTCGTCTCCGTCTTTGTCTCCGCGATTGTCTCCGTCTTTGTGTCCGTCGTCGTCTTCCTCTTCGTCTCCGCCTTTGTCTCCGTCTTTGTCACCGTGTTTGTCTCCGTCTTTGTCTCCGTCTTTGTATACGTCTTTGTCTACGTCTTTGTCACCGTCTGTGTCTCTGTCTTTGTCTCCGTCCTCGTCTTCCTCTTTGTCTCCGTCTTCGTCTCCGTCGTTGTCACCGTCTTTGTCTCCGTCTTTGTCTCCGTCCGTGTCTCCGGCCCTTTGTCTCGGTCTCTGTCTCATGCGCGTCTCTCTCTGTCTCTGTCTCTGTCTGTGTCTCTGTCTCCGCCTCTGCCTCTGTCTCTGTCTCCGTCTATGCCTCCGTCTTTGTCTCCGTCCGTGTCTCCGTCTTTGTCCCCGTCCTCGTCTTCCTCTTCGTCTCCGGCTTTGTCTCCGTCTTTGTCACCGTCTTTGTCTCCGTCTTTGTCTCCGTCTTTGTCTACGTCTTTGTCTACGTCTTTGTCACCGGTTTTGTCTCCGTCCATGTCTCCTGCCCCTTTGTCTCGGTCTTTGTCTCATGCACCTGTGTCTCTGTCTCTGTCTCAGTCTCTGTCTCTGTCTCGGTCTCTGTCTCTGTCTCTGTCTCCGTCTTTGTCTCTGTCTTTGCCTCCATCTTTGTCTCCATCTTTGTCTCCGTCTTTGTCTACGTCTTTGGCTACGTCTTTGTCATCGTCTTTGTCTCCGTCCATGTCTCCTGCCCCTTTGTCTCGGTCTTTGTCTCATACACCTGTGTCTCTGTCTCTGTCACTGTCTGTGTCTCTGTCTCTGTCTCTATATTACACTCTGTCTCCGTCTCTGTCTCTGTCTCTGTCTCCGTCTCTGTCCCTGGCTCTGTCTCTGTCTCTGTCTCTGTCTCTGTCTCTGTCTCTGTCTCTGTCTCTCTCTCTGTCTCTGTCTCTGTCGCTGTCTCTCCCTCTGTCTCTGTCTCTTTCTCTGTCTCTGTCTCTGTCTCTGACTCTGTCTCTGTCTCCGTCTGTCTCTCTGTCTCTGTCTCTGCCTCTGTCTCTGTCCGCGTATCTGTCTCTGTCTCTGTTTCTGTCTCTGTCCCTGTCGATGTCTCTCCCTCTGTCTCTGTCTCCGTCTCTGTCCCTGGCTCTGTCTCTGCCTCTGTCTCCGTCTCTGTCTCTGTCTCGGTCTTTGTCTCCGTCTCTGTCTACGTCTCTGTCTCTGTCTCTGTCTCTATCTCCGTCTCTGTCTCTGTATCTGTCTGTGTCTGTGTCTTTGTCTCTGCCTCTGTCGCTGTCTCTGCCTCTGTCTCTGTCCCCGTATCTGTCCCTGTCTCTGTTTCTGTCTCTGTCTCTGTCTCTGTCTCTGTCTCTGTCTCTGTCTCTGTCTCCGTCTCTGTCTCTGTCTCTGTCTCTGTCTGTGTCTCTGTCGCTGTCTCTCCCTCAGTCTCTGTCTCTGTCTCTGTCCCTGGCTCTGTCTCTGCCTCTGTCTCCGTCTTTGTCCCTGTCTCTGCCTCTGTCTCTGTCTCTGTCTCTGTCTCTGCCTCTGCCTCTGTCTCTATCTCTGTCTCTGTCTCTGCCTCTGTCTCTGTCTCTGTCTCTGTCTCTGTCTCTGTCTCTGTCTCTGTCTCTGTCTCTGTCTCTGTCTCTGTCTCTGTCTCTGTCTCTGTCTCTGTCTCTGTCTCTGTCTCTGTCTCTGTCTCTGTCTCTGTCTCTGTCTCTGTCTCTGTCTCTGTCTCTGTCTCTGCCTCTGTATCTGTCGCTGTCTCTCCCTCTGTCTCCGTCTCTGTCTCTGTCTCTATCTCTGTCTCTGTCTCTGTCTCTGTCTCTTTCTCTGTCTCTGGCTCTGTCTCTGTCTCTGTCTCTGTCTCTGTCTCTGTCTCTGTCTCTGTCTCTATCTCCGTCTCAGTCTCTGTCTGTGTCTCTGTCTCTGACTCTGTCTCTGTCTCTGTCTCCGTCTCTGTCCCTGGCTCTGTCTCTGTCTCTGTCTCTGTCTCTGTCTCTGTCTCTGTCTCTCTCTCTGTCTCTGTCTCTGTCGCTGTCTCTCCCTCTGTCTCTGTCTCTGTCTCTGTACCTGGCTCTGTCTCTGCCTCTGTCTCCGTCTCTGTCCCTGTCTCTGCCTCTGTCTCTGTCTCTGTCTCTGTCTCTGCCTCTGCCTCTGCCTCTGTCTCCGTCTTTGTCCCTGTCTCTGCCTCTGTCTCTGTCTCTGTCTCTGTCTCTGCCTCTGCCTCTGTCTCTATCTCTGTCTCTGTCGCTGCCTCTGTCTCTGTCTCTGTCTCTGTCTCTGTCTCTGTCTCTGTCTCTGTCTCTGTCTCTGTCTCTGTCTCTGTCTCTGTCTCTGTCTCTGTCTCTGTCTCTGTCTCTGCCTCTGTATCTGTCGCTGTCTCTCCCTCTGTCTCCGTCTCTGTCTCTGTCTCTATCTCTGTCTCTGTCTCTGTCTCTGTCTCTTTCTCTGTCTCTGGATCTGTCTCTGTCTCTGTCTCTGTCTCTGTCTCTGTCTTTGTCTCTGTCTCTATCTCCGTCTCAGTCTCTGTCTGTGTCTCTGTCTCTGACTCTGTCTCTGTCTCTGTCTCCGTCTCTGTCCCTGGCTCTGTCTCTGTCTCTGTCTCTGTCTCTGTCTCTGTCTCTGTCTCTCTCTCTGTCTCTGTCTCTGTCGCTGTCTCTCCCTCTGTCTCTGTCTCTGTCTCTGTACCTGGCTCTGTCTCTGCCTCTGTCTCCGTCTCTGTCCCTGTCTCTGCCTCTGTCTCTGTCTCTGTCTCTGTCTCTGCCTCTGCCTCTGTCTCTGTCTCTCCCTCTGTCTCCGTATCTGTTTCTGTCTTTGTCTCTGTCTCTGTCTCTGTCTCTGTCTCTGTCTCTGTCTCTATCTCTGTCTCTGTCTCTGTCTCAGTCTCTTTCTCTGTCTCTGTCTCTGTCTCTGTCTCTGTCTCTGTCTCTGTCTCTGTCTCTGTCTCTGTCTCCGTCTCAGTCTCTGTCTGTGTCTCTGTCTCTGACTCTGTCTCTGTCTCTGTCTCCGTCTCTGTCCCTGGCTCTGTCTCTGTCTCTGTCTCTGTCTCTGTCTCTGTCTCTGTCTCTCTCTCTGTCTCTGTCTCTGTCGCTGTCTCTCCCTCTGTCTCTGTCTCTGTCTCTGTACCTGGCTCTGTCTCTGCCTCTGTCTCCGTCTCTGTCCCTGTCTCTGCCTCTGTCTCTGTCTCTGTCTCTGTCTCTGCCTCTGCCTCTGCCTCTGTCTCCGTCTTTGTCCCTGTCTCTGCCTCTGTCTCTGTCTCTGCCTCTGCCTCTGTCTCTATCTCTGTCTCTGTCGCTGCCTCTGTCTCTGTCTCTGTCTCTGTCTCTGTCTCTGTCTCTGTCTCTGTCTCTGTCTCTGTCTCTGTCTCTGTCTCTGTCTCTGTCTCTGTCTCTGTCTCTGTCTCTGTCTCTGCCTCTGTATCTGTCGCTGTCTCTCCCTCTATCTCCGTCTCTGTCTCTGTCTCTATCTCTGTCTCTGTCTCTGTCTCTGTCTCTTTCTCTGTCTCTGGATCTGTCTCTGTCTCTGTCTCTGTCTCTGTCTCTGTCTCTGTCTCTGTCTCTATCTCCGTCTCAGTCTCTGTCTGTGTCTCTGTCTCTGACTCTGTCTCTGTCTCTGTCTCCGTCTCTGTCCCTGGCTCTGTCTCTGTCTCTGTCTCTGTCTCTGTCTCTGTCTCTGTCTCTGTCTCTCTCTCTGTCTCTGTCTCTGTCTCTGTCTCTGTCTCTGTCTCTGTCTCTGTCTCTGTCTCTGTCTCTGTCTCTGTCTCTGTCTCTGTCTCTGTCTCTGTCTCTGTCTGTATCTCCGTCTCTGTCTCTGTCTGTGTCTCTGTCTCTGACTCTGTCTCTGTCTCTGTCTCTGTCTCTGTGTCTGTCTCTGTCTCTGTCTCTGTCTCTGTCTCTGTCTCTGTCTCTGTCTCTGTCTCTATCTCTGTCTCTGTCTCTGTCTCAGTCTCTTTCTCTGTCTCTGTCTCTGTCTCTGTCTCTGTCTCTGTCTCTGTCTCTGTCTCTGTCTCTGTCTCTGTCTCTGTCTCTGTCTCTGTCTCTGTCTGTATCTCCGTCTCTGTCTCTGTCTGTGTCTCTGTCTCTGACTCTGTCTCTGTCTCTGTCTCTGTCTCTGTGTCTGTCTCTGTCTCTGTCTCTGTCTCTGTCTCTGTCTCTGTCTCTGTCTCTGTCTCTGTCTCTGTCTCTGTCTCTGTCTCTGTCTCTGTCTCTGTCTCTGTCTCTGTCTCTGTCTCTGTCTCTGTCTCTGTCTCTGTCTCTGTGTCTGTCTCTGTCTCTGTCTCCGTCTCTGTCTCTGTCTCTGTCTCTGTCTCTGTCTGTGTCTCTGTCTCTGTCTCCGTCCCTGTCTCTGCCGCTGTCTCTGTCTCCGTCTCAGTCTCTGTCTCTGTCTCCGTCTCTCTCTCTGTCTCTATCTCTGTCTCTGTCTCTGTCTCTGTCTCTGTCTCTGTCTCTGTCTCTGTCTCTGCCTCTGTTTCTGTCTCTGTCTCTGTCTCTGCCTCTGTCTCTGTCTCTGGCTCCATCTCTGTCTCTGCCTCTGTCTCTGTCTCTGTCTCTGCCTCTGTCTCTGTCTCTGTCTCCGTCTCTGTCTCTGTCCCTATCTCTGTCTCTGTCTCTGTTCCCGTCTCTGTCTCCGCCTCTGCCTCTGTCTCTGTCTCCGTCTTTGTCTCCGTCTTTGTCTTCGTCGTCGTCTTCCTCTTCGTCTCCGTCTTTGTCTCCGCGATTGTCTCCGTCTTTCTGTCCGTCGTCGTCTTCCTCTTCGTCTCCGCCTTTGTCTCCGTCTTTGTCACCGTGTTTGTCTCCGTCTTTGTCTCCGTCTTTGTATACGTCTTTGTCTACGTCTTTGTCACCGTCTGTGTCTCTGTCTTTGTCTCCGTCCTCGTCTTCCTCTTTGTCTCCGTCTTCGTCTCCGTCGTTGTCACCGTCTTTGTCTCCGTCTTTGTCTCCGTCCGTGTCTCCGGCCCTTTGTCTCGGTCTCTGTCTCATGCGCGTCTCTCTCTGTCTCTGTCTCTGTCTGTGTCTCTGTCTCCGCCTCTGCCTCTGTCTCTGTCTCCGTCTATGCCTCCGTCTTTGTCTCCGTCCGTGTCTCCGTCTTTGTCCCCGTCCTCGTCTTCCTCTTTGTCTCCGTCCGTGTCTCCGTCTTTGTCCCCGTCCTCGTCTTCCTCTTCGTCTCCGGCTTTGTCTCCTTCTTTGTCACCGTCTTTGTCTCCGTCTTTGTCTCTTTCTCTGTCTCTGTCTCTGTCTCTGTCTCTGTCTCTGTCTCTGTCTCTCTCTCTGTCTCTGTCTCTGTCTCTCTCTCTGTCTCTGTCTCTGTCGCTGTCTCTCCCTCTGTCTCTGTCTCTGTCTCTGTACCTGGCTCTGTCTCTGCCTCTGTCTCCGTCTCTGTCCCTGTCTCTGCCTCTGTCTCTGTCTCTGTCTCTGTCTCTGCCTCTGCCTCTGTCTCTGTCTCTCCCTCTGTCTCCGTATCTGTTTCTGTCTTTGTCTCTGTCTCTGTCTCTGTCTCTGTCTCTGTCTCTGTCTCTGTCTCTATCTCTGTCTCTGTCTCTGTCTCAGTCTCTTTCTCTGTCTCTGTCTCTGTCTCTGTCTCTGTCTCTGTCTCTGTCTCTGTCTCTGTCTCTGTCTCTGTCTCTGTCTCTGTCTCTGTCTCTGTCTGTATCTCCGTCTCTGTCTCTGTCTGTGTCTGTGTCTCTGACTCTGTCTCTGTCTCTGTCTCTGTCTCTGTGTCTGTCTCTGTCTCTGTCTCTGTCTCTGTCTCTGTCTCTGTCTCTGTCTCTGTCTCTGTCTCTGTCTCTGTCTCTGTCTCTGTCTCCGTCTCTGTCTCTGTCTCTGTCTCCATCTCTGTCTCTGTCTCTGTCTCTGTCTCTGTTCCTGTCTCTGTCTCTGTCTCTGTCTCTGTCTCTGTCTCTGTCTCTGCCTCTGTCTCTGTCCATGTCTCTGTCCATGTCTCTGCTCCGTCTCCGTCTCTCTCTCTGCCTCTGTCTCTACCCCTGTCTCTGTCCGCGTATCTGTCTCTGTCTCTGTTTCTGTCTCTGTCTCTGTCTCTGTCTCTGTCTCTGTCTCTGTCTCTGTCTCTGTCTCTGTCTCTGTCTCTGTCTCTGTCTCTGTCTCTGTCTCCATCTCTGTCTCTGTCTCTGTCTCTGCCTCTGTCTCCGTCTCTGTCTCTGTCTCTGTCTCTGTCTCTGTCTCTGTCTCCGACTCTGTCTCTGTCTCTGTCTCTGTCTCTGTCTCTGTCTCTGTCTCTGTCTCTGTCTCTGTCTCTGTCTCTGTCTCTGTCTCTGTCTCTGTCACTGTCTCTGTCTCTATGTCTGTCTCTGTCTCTGTCTCTTTCTCTGTCTCTGTCTCTGTCTCTGTCGCTGTCTCTCCCTCTGTCTCTGTCTCTGTCTCTGTCCCTGGCTCTGTCTCTGCCTCTGTCTCCGTCTCTGTCTCTGTCTCTGTCTCTGTCTCTATCTCCGTCTCTGTCTCTGTCTGTGTCTCTGTCTCTGACTCTGTCTCTGTCTCTGTCTCTGTCCCTGTCTCTGTCTCTGCCTCTGTCTCTGTCTCTGTCTCTGTCTCTGTCTCTGTCTCTGTCTCTGTCTCTGTCTCTGTCGCTGTCTCTCCCTCTGTCTCTGTCTCTGTCTCTGTATCTGTCTGTGTCTCTGTCTCTGTCGCTGTCTCTGCCTCTGTCTCTGTCCCCGTATCTGTCTCTGTCTCTGTCTCTGTCTCTGTCTCTGTCTCTGTCTCTGTCTCTGTCTCTGTCTCTGTCTCTGTCTCTGTCTCTGTCGCTGTCTCTCCCTCTGTCTCTGTCTCTGTCTCCGTCCATGGCTCTGCCTCTGCCTCTGTCTCCGTCTGTGTTTCTGTCTCTGTCTCTGTCTCTGTCTCTGTCTCTGTCTCTGTCTCTGTCTCTGTCTCTGTCTCTGTCTCTGTCTCTGTCTCTGTCTCTGTCTCTGTCTCTGTCTCTGACTTTGTCTCTGTCTCTGTCTCTGTCTCTGTCTCCGTCTCTGTCTCTGTCTCTGTCTCTGTCGCTGTCTCTCCCTCTGTCTCTGTCTCTGTCTCTGTCCCTGGCTCTGTCTCTGCCTCTGTCTCCGCCTCTGTCTCTGTCTCTGACTCTGTCTCTATCTCCGTCTCTGTCTCTGTCTGTGTCTCTGTCTCTGACTCTGTCTCTGTCTCTGTCTCTGTCTCTGTCTCTGTCTCTGCCTCTGTCTCTGTCTCTGTCTCTGTCTCTGTCTCTGTCTCTGTCTCTGTCTCTGTCGCTGTCTCTCTCTCTGTCTCTGTCTCTGTCTCTGTATCTGTCTGTGTCTCTGTCTCTGTCTCTGTCGCTGTCTCTGCCTCTGTCTCTGTCCCCGTATCTGCCTCTGTCTCTGTCTCTGTCTCTGTCTCTGTCTCTGTCTCTATCTCTGTCTCTGTCTCTGTCTCTGTCTCTGTCTCTGTCTCTGTCTCTGTCTCCGTCTCTGTCTCTGTCTGTGTCTCTGTCTCTGACTCTGTCTCTGTCTCTGTCTCTGTCTCTGTCTCTGTCTCTGTCTCTGTCTCTGTCTCTGTCTCTGTCTCTGTCTCTGTCTCTGTCTCTGTCTCTATGTCTGTCTTTGTCTCTGTCTCTTTCTATGTCTCTGTCTCTGTCTCTGTCTCTGTCTCTGTCTCTCTCTCTGTCTCCGTCTCTGTCTCTGTCTCTGGCTCTGTCTCTGTCTCTGTCTCAGTCTCTGTCTCTGTCTCTGTCCCTGTCTCTGCCTCTGTCTCTATCTCTGTCTCTGTCTCTGTCTCTGTCTCTGTCTCTGTCTCTGTCTCTGTCTCTGTCTCTGTCTCTGTCTCTGTCACTGTCTCTGTCTCTATGTCTGTCTCTGTCTCTGTCTCTTTCTATGTCTCTGTCTCTGTCTCTGTCTCTGTCTCTGTCTCTGCCTCCGTCTCTGTCTCTGTCTCTGGCTCTGTCTCTGTCTCTGTCTCAGTCTCTGTCTCTGTCTCTGTCCCTGTCTCTGCCTCTGTCTCTGTCTCTGTCTCTGTCTCTGCCTCTGCCTCTGTCTCTGTCTCTCCCTCTGTCTCCGTATCTGTCTCTGTCTTTGTCTCTGTCTCTGTCTCTGCCTCTGTCTCTGTCTCTGTCTCTGTCTCTGCCTCTGTCTCTGTCTCTGTCTCTGTCTCTGTCTTTGTCTCTGTCTCTGTCTCTGCCTCTGTCTCTGTCTCTATCTCCGTCTCTCTCTCTGTCTCTATCTCTGTCTCTGTCTCTGTCTCTGTCTCCGTCTCAGTCTCTGTCTCTGTCTCCGTCTCTCTCTCTGTCTCTGGCTCTGTCTCTGTCTCTGTCTCAGTCTCTGTCTCTGTCTCTCTCTCTGTCTCTGTCTCTGTCTCTGTCTCTGTCTCTGTCTCTGTCTGTGTCTCTGTCTCTGTCTCCGTCCCTGTCTCTGCCGCTGTCTCTGTCTCCGTCTCAGTCTCTGTCTCTGTCTCCGTCTCTCTCTCTGTCTCTGTCACTGCCTCTGTCTCTGTCCGCGTATCTGTCTCTGTCTCTGTTTCTGTCTCTGTCTCTGTCTCTGTCTCTGTCTCTGTCTCTGTCTCTGCCTCTGTCTCAGTCTCTGTCTCTGTCTCTGTCTCTGTCTGTGTCTGTGTCCCTGTCTCTGTCTCCGTCCCTGTCTCTGCCGATGTCGCTGTCTCTCCCTCTGTCTCTGTCTCTGTCTCTGTCTCTGTCTCTGTCTCTGTCTCTGTCTCTGTCTCTGTCTCTATCTCTGTCTCTGTCTGTGTCTCTGTCTCTGTCTCTGTCTCTGTCTGTGTCTCCGTCTCTGTCTCTGTCTGTGTCTCTGTCTCTGACTCTGTCTCTGTCTCTGTCTCTGTCTCTGTCTCTGTCTCTGTCTCTGTCTCTGTCTCTGTCTCTGTCTCTGTCTCTGTCTCTGTCTCCGTCTTTGTCTCTGTCTTTGCCTCCATCTTTGTCTCCATCTTTGTCTCCGTCTTTGTCAACGTCTTTGGCTACGTCTTTGTCATCGTCTTTGTCTCCGTCCATGTCTCCTGCCCCTTTGTCTCGGTCTTTGTCTCATGCATCTGTGTCTCTGTCTCTGTCACTGTCTGTGTCTCTGTCTCTGTCTCTATATTACACTCTGTCTCCGTCTTTGTCTCCGTCCGTGTCTCCGGCCCTTTGTCTCGGTCTCTGTCTCATGCGCGTCTCTCTCTGTCTCTGTCTCTGTCTGTGTCTCTGTCTCCGCCTCTGCCTCTGTCTCTGTCTCCGTCTATGCCTCCGTCTTTGTCTCCGTCCGTGTCTCCGTCTTTGTCCCCGTCCTCGTCTTCCTCTTCGTCTCCGGCTTTGTCTCCGTCTTTCTCACCGTCTTTGTCTCCGTCTTTGTCTCCGTCTCTGTCTACGTCTTTGTCTACGTCCTTGTCACCGGTTTTGTCTCCGTCCATGTCTCCTGCCCCTTTGTCTCGGTCTTTGTCTCATGCACCTGTGTCTCTGTCTCTGTCTCAGTCTCTGTCTCTGTCTCTGTCTCTGTCTCTGTCTCTGTCTCTGTCTCTGTCTCTGTCTCCGTCTTTGTCTCTGTCTTTGCCTCCATCTTTGACTCCATCTTTGTCTCCGTCTTTGTCTACGTCTTTGGCTACGTCTTTGTCATCGTCTTTGTCTCCGTCCATGTCTCCTGCCCCTTTGTCTCGGTCTTTGTCTCATGCACCTGTGTCTCTGTCTCTGTCTCTGTCTGTGTCTCTGTCTCTGTCTCTATATTACACTCTGTCTCCGTCTTTGTCTTCGTCTTTGTCTCCGTCTTTGTGCCTGTCTTTGTCTCCGTATTTGTATCCGTCTGTGTAACCATCTTTGTCTCCGTCTTTGTCTCCGTCTTTGCCTCCGTCTTTGTCTTCGTCTTAGTCTCCGTCTTTGTCTCTGTCTTTGTCTCCGTCTTTGTGCCTGTCTTTGTCTCCATATTTGTCACCGCCTTTGTCTCTGTATTTGTCTCCGTCTGTGTCTCCATATTTGTCTCCGTCTTAGTCTCCGTCTTTGCCTCCGTCTTTGTCTACGTCTTTGTCTCCGTCTTTGTCTCCGTCCATGTCTCCTGCCCCTCTGTCTCGGTCTTTGTCTCATACACCTGTGTCTCTGTCTCTGTCACTGTCTGTGTCTCTGTCTCTGTCTCTATCTCTGTCTCTGTACCTGGCTCTGTCTCTGCCTCTGTCTCCGTCTCTGTCCCTGTCTCTGCCTCTGTCTCTGTCTCTGTCTCTGTCTCTGCCTCTGCCTCTGCCTCTGTCTCCGTCTTTGTCCCTGTCTCTGCCTCTGTCTCTGTCTCTGTCTCTGTCTCTGCCTCTGCCTCTGTCTCTATCTCTGTCTCTGTCGCTGCCTCTGTCTCTGTCTCTGTCTCTGTCTCTGTCTCTGTCTCTGTCTCTGTCTCTGTCTCTGTCTCTGTCTCTGTCTCTGTCTCTGTCTCTGTCTCTGTCTCTGTCTCTGTCTCTGTCTCTGCCTCTGTATCTGTCGCTGTCTCTCCCTCTGTCTCCGTCTCTGTCTCTGTCTCTATCTCTGTCTCTGTCTCTGTCTCTGTCTCTTTCTCTGTCTCTGGATCTGTCTCTGTCTCTGTCTCTGTCTCTGTCTCTGTCTTTGTCTCTGTCTCTATCTCCGTCTCAGTCTCTGTCTGTGTCTCTGTCTCTGACTCTGTCTCTGTCTCTGTCTCCGTCTCTGTCCCTGGCTCTGTCTCTGTCTCTGTCTCTGTCTCTGTCTCTGTCTCTGTCTCTCTCTCTGTCTCTGTCTCTGTCGCTGTCTCTCCCTCTGTCTCTGTCTCTGTCTCTGTACCTGGCTCTGTCTCTGCCTCTGTCTCCGTCTCTGTCCCTGTCTCTGCCTCTGTCTCTGTCTCTGTCTCTGTCTCTGCCTCTGCCTCTGTCTCTGTCTCTCCCTCTGTCTCCGTATCTGTTTCTGTCTTTGTCTCTGTCTCTGTCTCTGTCTCTGTCTCTGTCTCTGTCTCTATCTCTGTCTCTGTCTCTGTCTCAGTCTCTTTCTCTGTCTCTGTCTCTGTCTCTGTCTCTGTCTCTGTCTCTGTCTCTGTCTCTGTCTCTGTCTCCGTCTCAGTCTCTGTCTGTGTCTCTGTCTCTGACTCTGTCTCTGTCTCTGTCTCCGTCTCTGTCCCTGGCTCTGTCTCTCTCTCTGTCTCTGTCTCTGTCGCTGTCTCTCCCTCTGTCTCTGTCTCTGTCTCTGTACCTGGCTCTGTCTCTGCCTCTGTCTCCGTCTCTGTCCCTGTCTCTGCCTCTGTCTCTGTCTCTGTCTCTGTCTCTGCCTCTGCCTCTGCCTCTGTCTCCGTCTTTGTCCCTGTCTCTGCCTCTGTCTCTGTCTCTGCCTCTGCCTCTGTCTCTATCTCTGTCTCTGTCGCTGCCTCTGTCTCTGTCTCTGTCTCTGTCTCTGTCTCTGTCTCTGTCTCTGTCTCTGTCTCTGTCTCTGTCTCTGTCTCTGTCTCTGTCTCTGTCTCTGTCTCTGTCTCTGCCTCTGTATCTGTCGCTGTCTCTCCCTCTATCTCCGTCTCTGTCTCTGTCTCTATCTCTGTCTCTGTCTCTGTCTCTGTCTCTTTCTCTGTCTCTGGATCTGTCTCTGTCTCTGTCTCTGTCTCTGTCTCTGTCTCTGTCTCTGTCTCTATCTCCGTCTCAGTCTCTGTCTGTGTCTCTGTCTCTGACTCTGTCTCTGTCTCTGTCTCCGTCTCTGTCCCTGGCTCTGTCTCTGTCTCTGTCTCTGTCTCTGTCTCTGTCTCTGTCTCTCTCTCTGTCTCTGTCTCTGTCTCTGTCTCTGTCTCTGTCTCTGTCTCTGTCTCTGTCTCTGTCTCTGTCTCTGTCTCTGTCTCTGTCTCTGTCTCTGTCTCTGTCTCTGTCTGTATCTCCGTCTCTGTCTCTGTCTGTGTCTCTGTCTCTGACTCTGTCTCTGTCTCTGTCTCTGTCTCTGTGTCTGTCTCTGTCTCTGTCTCTGTCTCTGTCTCTGTCTCTGTCTCTGTCTCTATCTCTGTCTCTGTCTCTGTCTCAGTCTCTTTCTCTGTCTCTGTCTCTGTCTCTGTCTCTGTCTCTGTCTCTGTCTCTGTCTCTGTCTCTGTCTCTGTCTCTGTCTCTGTCTCTGTCTCTGTCTGTATCTCCGTCTCTGTCTCTGTCTGTGTCTCTGTCTCTGACTCTGTCTCTGTCTCTGTCTCTGTCTCTGTGTCTGTCTCTGTCTCTGTCTCTGTCTCTGTCTCTGTCTCTGTCTCTGTCTCTGTCTCTGTCTCTGTCTCTGTCTCTGTCTCTGTCTCTGTCTCTGTCTCTGTCTCTGTCTCTGTCTCTGTCTCTGTCTCTGTCTCTGTCTCTGTCTCTGTCTCTGTGTCTGTCTCTGTCTCTGTCTCCGTCTCTGTCTCTGTCTCTGTCTCTGTCTCTGTCTGTGTCTCTGTCTCTGTCTCCGTCCCTGTCTCTGCCGCTGTCTCTGTCTCCGTCTCAGTCTCTGTCTCTGTCTCCGTCTCTCTCTCTGTCTCTATCTCTGTCTCTGTCTCTGTCTCTGTCTCTGTCTCTGTCTCTGTCTCTGTCTCTGCCTCTGTTTCTGTCTCTGTCTCTGTCTCTGCCTCTGTCTCTGTCTCTGGCTCCATCTCTGTCTCTGCCTCTGTCTCTGTCTCTGTCTCTGCCTCTGTCTCTGTCTCTGTCTCCGTCTCTGTCTCTGTCCCTATCTCTGTCTCTGTCTCTGTTCCCGTCTCTGTCTCCGCCTCTGCCTCTGTCTCTGTCTCCGTCTTTGTCTCCGTCTTTGTCTTCGTCGTCGTCTTCCTCTTCGTCTCCGTCTTTGTCTCCGCGATTGTCTCCGTCTTTCTGTCCGTCGTCGTCTTCCTCTTCGTCTCCGCCTTTGTCTCCGTCTTTGTCACCGTGTTTGTCTCCGTCTTTGTCTCCGTCTTTGTATACGTCTTTGTCTACGTCTTTGTCACCGTCTGTGTCTCTGTCTTTGTCTCCGTCCTCGTCTTCCTCTTTGTCTCCGTCTTCGTCTCCGTCGTTGTCACCGTCTTTGTCTCCGTCTTTGTCTCCGTCCGTGTCTCCGGCCCTTTGTCTCGGTCTCTGTCTCATGCGCGTCTCTCTCTGTCTCTGTCTCTGTCTGTGTCTCTGTCTCCGCCTCTGCCTCTGTCTCTGTCTCCGTCTATGCCTCCGTCTTTGTCTCCGTCCGTGTCTCCGTCTTTGTCCCCGTCCTCGTCTTCCTCTTTGTCTCCGTCCGTGTCTCCGTCTTTGTCCCCGTCCTCGTCTTCCTCTTCGTCTCCGGCTTTGTCTCCTTCTTTGTCACCGTCTTTGTCTCCGTCTTTGTCTCCGTCTTTGTCTCTTTCTCTGTCTCTGTCTCTGTCTCTGTCTCTGTCTCTGTCTCTGTCTCTCTCTCTGTCTCTGTCTCTGTCTCTCTCTCTGTCTCTGTCTCTGTCGCTGTCTCTCCCTCTGTCTCTGTCTCTGTCTCTGTACCTGGCTCTGTCTCTGCCTCTGTCTCCGTCTCTGTCCCTGTCTCTGCCTCTGTCTCTGTCTCTGTCTCTGTCTCTGCCTCTGCCTCTGTCTCTGTCTCTCCCTCTGTCTCCGTATCTGTTTCTGTCTTTGTCTCTGTCTCTGTCTCTGTCTCTGTCTCTGTCTCTGTCTCTATCTCTGTCTCTGTCTCTGTCTCAGTCTCTTTCTCTGTCTCTGTCTCTGTCTCTGTCTCTGTCTCTGTCTCTGTCTCTGTCTCTGTCTCTGTCTCTGTCTCTGTCTCTGTCTCTGTCTCTGTCTGTATCTCCGTCTCTGTCTCTGTCTGTGTCTCTGTCTCTGACTCTGTCTCTGTCTCTGTCTCTGTCTCTGTGTCTGTCTCTGTCTCTGTCTCTGTCTCTGTCTCTGTCTCTGTCTCTGTCTCTGTCTCTGTCTCTGTCTCTGTCTCTGTCTCTGTCTCTGTCTCTGTCTCTGTCTCTGTCTCTGTCTCCATCTCTGTCTCTGTCTCTGTCTCTGTCTCTGTTCCTGTCTCTGTCTCTGTCTCTGTCTCTGTCTCTGTCTCTGTCTCTGCCTCTGTCTCTGTCCATGTCTCTGTCCATGTCTCTGCTCCGTCTCCGTCTCTCTCTCTGCCTCTGTCTCTACCCCTGTCTCTGTCCGCGTATCTGTCTCTGTCTCTGTTTCTGTCTCTGTCTCTGTCTCTGTCTCTGTCTCTGTCTCTGTCTCTGTCTCTGTCTCTGTCTCTGTCTCTGTCTCTGTCTCTGTCTCTGTCTCTGTCTCTGTCTCTGTCTCCATCTCTGTCTCTGTCTCTGTCTCTGCCTCTGTCTCCGTCTCTGTCTCTGTCTCTGTCTCTGTCTCTGTCTCTGTCTCCGACTCTGTCTCTGTGTCTGTCTCTGTCTCTGTCTCTGTCTCTGTCTCTGTCTCTGTCTCTGTCTCTGTCTCTGTCTCTGTCTCTGTCTCTGTCACTGTCTCTGTCTCTATGTCTGTCTCTGTCTCTGTCTCTTTCTCTGTCTCTGTCTCTGTCTCTGTCGCTGTCTCTCCCTCTGTCTCTGTCTCTGTCTCTGTCCCTGGCTCTGTCTCTGCCTCTGTCTCCGTCTCTGTCTCTGTCTCTGTCTCTGTCTCTATCTCCGTCTCTGTCTCTGTCTGTGTCTCTGTCTCTGACTCTGTCTCTGTCTCTGTCTCTGTCCCTGTCTCTGTCTCTGCCTCTGTCTCTGTCTCTGTCTCTGTCTCTGTCTCTGTCTCTGTCTCTGTCTCTGTCTCTGTCGCTGTCTCTCCCTCTGTCTCTGTCTCTGTCTCTGTATCTGTCTGTGTCTCTGTCTCTGTCGCTGTCTCTGCCTCTGTCTCTGTCCCCGTATCTGTCTCTGTCTCTGTCTCTGTCTCTGTCTCTGTCTCTGTCTCTGTCTCTGTCTCTGTCTCTGTCTCTGTCTCTGTCTCTGTCGCTGTCTCTCCCTCTGTCTCTGTCTCTGTCTCCGTCCATGGCTCTGCCTCTGCCTCTGTCTCCGTCTGTGTTTCTGTCTCTGTCTCTGTCTCTGTCTCTGTCTCTGTCTCTGTCTCTGTCTCTGTCTCTGTCTCTGTCTCTGTCTCTGTCTCTGTCTCTGTCTCTGTCTCTGTCTCTGTCTCTGTCTCTGTCTCTGACTTTGTCTCTGTCTCTGTCTCTGTCTCTGTCTCCGTCTCTGTCTCTGTCTCTGTCTCTGTCGCTGTCTCTCCCTCTGTCTCTGTCTCTGTCTCTGTCCCTGGCTCTGTCTCTGCCTCTGTCTCCGCCTCTGTCTCTGTCTCTGACTCTGTCTCTATCTCCGTCTCTGTCTCTGTCTGTGTCTCTGTCTCTGACTCTGTCTCTGTCTCTGTCTCTGTCTCTGTCTCTGTCTCTGCCTCTGTCTCTGTCTCTGTCTCTGTCTCTGTCTCTGTCTCTGTCTCTGTCTCTGTCGCTGTCTCTCTCTCTGTCTCTGTCTCTGTCTCTGTATCTGTCTGTGTCTCTGTCTCTGTCTCTGTCGCTGTCTCTGCCTCTGTCTCTGTCCCCGTATCTGCCTCTGTCTCTGTCTCTGTCTCTGTCTCTGTCTCTGTCTCTGTCTCTATCTCTGTCTCTGTCTCTGTCTCTGTCTCTGTCTCTGTCTCTGTCTCTGTCTCCGTCTCTGTCTCTGTCTGTGTCTCTGTCTCTGACTCTGTCTCTGTCTCTGTCTCTGTCTCTGTCTCTGTCTCTGTCTCTGTCTCTGTCTCTGTCTCTGTCTCTGTCTCTGTCTCTGTCTCTGTCTCTGTCTCTATGTCTGTCTTTGTCTCTGTCTCTTTCTATGTCTCTGTCTCTGTCTCTGTCTCTGTCTCTGTCTCTCTCTCTGTCTCCGTCTCTGTCTCTGTCTCTGGCTCTGTCTCTGTCTCTGTCTCAGTCTCTGTCTCTGTCTCTGTCCCTGTCTCTGCCTCTGTCTCTATCTCTGTCTCTGTCTCTGTCTCTGTCTCTGTCTCTGTCTCTGTCTCTGTCTCTGTCTCTGTCTCTGTCTCTGTCACTGTCTCTGTCTCTATGTCTGTCTCTGTCTCTGTCTCTTTCTATGTCTCTGTCTCTGTCTCTGTCTCTGTCTCTGTCTCTGCCTCCGTCTCTGTCTCTGTCTCTGGCTCTGTCTCTGTCTCTGTCTCAGTCTCTGTCTCTGTCTCTGTCCCTGTCTCTGCCTCTGTCTCTGTCTCTGTCTCTGTCTCTGCCTCTGCCTCTGTCTCTGTCTCTCCCTCTGTCTCCGTATCTGTCTCTGTCTTTGTCTCTGTCTCTGTCTCTGCCTCTGTCTCTGTCTCTGTCTCTGTCTCTGCCTCTGTCTCTGTCTCTGTCTCTGTCTCTGTCTTTGTCTCTGTCTCTGTCTCTGCCTCTGTCTCTGTCTCTATCTCCGTCTCTCTCTCTGTCTCTATCTCTGTCTCTGTCTCTGTCTCTGTCTCCGTCTCAGTCTCTGTCTCTGTCTCCGTCTCTCTCTCTGTCTCTATCTCTGTCTCTGTCTCTGTCTCTGTCTCTATCTCTGTCTCTGTCTCTGTCTCTGTCTCTTTCTCTGTCTCTGTCTCTGTCTCTGTCTGTGTCTCTGTCTCTGACTCTGTCTCTGTCTCTGTCTCTCTCTCTGTCTCTGTCTCTGTCTCTGTCTCTGTCTCTGTCTCTGTCTCTATGTCTGTCTCTGTCTCTGTCTCTTTCTATGTCTCTGACTCTGTCTCTGTCTCTGTCTCTGTCTCCGTCTCTGTCTCTGTCTCTGGCTCTGTCTCTGTCTCTGTCTCAGTCTCTGTCTCTGTCTCTGTCTCTGTCTCTGTCTCTGTCTCTGTCTCTGTCTCTGTCTCTGTCTCTGTCTCTGTCTCTGTCTCTGTCTCTGTCTCTGTCTGTGTGTCTGTCTTTGTCTCCGTCCCTGTCTCTGCCGCTGTCTCTGTCTCCGTCTCAGTCTCTGTCTCTGTCTCCGTCTCTCTCTCTGTCTCTGTCACTGCCTCTGTCTCTGTCCGCGTATCTGTCTCTGTCTCTGTTTCTGTCTCTGTCTCTGTCTCTGTCTCTGTCTCTGTCTCTGTCTCTGTCTCTGTCTCTGTCTCTGTCTCTGTCTCTGCCTCTGTCTCCGTCTCTGTCTGTGTCTGTGTCCCTGTCTCTGTCTCCGTCCCTGTCTCTGCCGATGTCGCTGTCTCTCCCTCTGTCTCTGTCTCAGTCTCTGTCCCTGGCTCTGTCTCTGCCTCTGTCTCCGTCTCTGTCTCTGTCTCTGTCTCTGTCTCTGTCTCTGTCTCTGTCTCCGTCTCAGTCTCTGTCTCTGTCTCCGTCTCTGTCTCTGTCTGTGTCTCTGTCTCTGACTCTGTCTCTGTCTCTGTCTCTGTCCCCGTCTCTGTCTCTGTCTGTGTCTCTGTCTCTGTATCTGTCTGTGTCTCTGTCTCTGTCTCTGTCGCTGTCTCTGCCTCTGTCTCTGTCCCCGTATCTGTCTCTGTCTCTGTCTCTGTCTCTGTCTGTGTCTCTGTCTTTGTCTCCGTCCCTGTCTCTGCCGCTGTCTCTGTCTCCGTCTCAGTCTCTGTCTCTGTCTCCGTCTCTCTCTCTGTCTCTGTCACTGCCTCTGTCTCTGTCCGCGTATCTGTCTCTGTCTCTGTTTCTGTCTCTGTCTCTGTCTCTGTCGCTGTCTCTGTCTCTGTATCTGTCTGTGTCTCTGTCTCTGTCGCTGTCTCTGCCTCTGTCTCTGTCCCCGTATCTGTCTCTGTCTCTGTCTCTGTCTCTGTCTCTGTCTCTATCTCTGTCTCTGTCTCTGTCTCTGTCTCTGTCTCCGCCTCTGCCTCTGTCTCTGTCTCCGTCTTTGTCTCCGTCTTTGTCTTCGTCGTCGTCTTCCTCTTCGTCTCCGTCTTTGTCTCCGCGATTGTCTCCGTCTTTCTGTCCGTCGTCGTCTTCCTCTTCGTCTCCGCCTTTGTCTCCGTCTTTGTCACCGTGTTTGTCTCCGTCTTTGTCTCCGTCTTTGTATACGTCTTTGTCTACGTCTTTGTCACCGTCTGTGTCTCTGTCTTTGTCTCCGTCCTCGTCTTCCTCTTTGTCTCCGTCTTCGTCTCCGTCGTTGTCACCGTCTTTGTCTCCGTCTTTGTCTCCGTCCGTGTCTCCGGCCCTTTGTCTCGGTCTCTGTCTCATGCGCGTCTCTCTCTGTCTCTGTCTCTGTCTGTGTCTCTGTCTCCGCCTCTGCCTCTGTCTCTGTCTCCGTCTATGCCTCCGTCTTTGTCTCCGTCCGTGTCTCCGTCTTTGTCCCCGTCCTCGTCTTCCTCTTCGTCTCCGGCTTTGTCTCCTTCTTTGTCACCGTCTTTGTCTCCGTCTTTGTCTCCGTCTTTGTCTACGTCTTTGTCTACGTCTTTGTCACCGGTTTTGTCTCCGTCCCTGTCTCTGCCGCTGTCTCTGTCTCCGTCTCCGTCTCAGTCTCTGTCTCTGCCTCTGCCTCTGTCTCTATCTCTGTCTCTGTCTCTGTCTCTGTCTCTATCTCTGTCTCTGTCTCTGTCTCTGTCTCTGTCTCTTTCTCTGTCTCTGTCTCTGTCTCTGTCTCTGTCTCTGTCTCTGTCTCTCTCTCTGTCTCTGTCTCTGTCGCTGTCTCTCCCTCTGTCTCTGTCTCTTTCTCTGTCTCTGTCTCTGTCTCTGTCTCTGTCTCTGTCTCTGTCTCTGTCTCTGTCTCCGACTCTGTCTCTGTCTCTGTCTCTGTCTCTGTCTCTGTCTCAGTCTCTGTCTCTGTCTCTGTCTCTGTCTCCGTCTCAGTCTCTGTCTCTGTCTCCGTCTCTCTCTCTGTCCGCGTATCTGTCTCTGTCTCTGTTTCTGTCTCTGTCTCTGTCTCTGTCTCTGTCTCTGTCTCTGTCTCTGTCTCCGTCTCTGTCTCTGTCTCTGTCTCTGTCTCTGTCTCTGTCTCTGTCTCTGTCTCAGTCTCTGTCTCCGTCTCTGTCTCTGTCTCCGTCTCAGTCTCTGTCTCTGTCTCCGTCTCTCTCTCTGTCTCTGTCTCTGCCTCTGTCTCTGTCCGCGTATCTGTCTCTGTCTCTGTCTCTGTCTCTGTCTCTGTCTCTGTCTCTGTCTCTGTCTCTGTCTCTATCTCTGTCTCTGTCTGTGTCTCTGTCTCTGTCTCTGTCTCTGTCTGTGTCTCCGTCTCTGTCTCTGTCTGTGTCTCTGTCTCTGACTCTGTCTCTGTCTCTGTCTCTGTCTCTGTCTCTGTCTCTGTCTCTGTCTCTGTCTCTGTCTCTGTCTCTGTCTCTGGCTCTGTCTCTGTCTCTGTCTCAGTCTCTGTCTCTGTCTCTGTCTCTGTCTCTGTCTCTGTCTCTGTCTCTGTCTCTGTCTCTGTCTCTGTCTCTGTCTCTGTCTGTGTCTCTGTCTCTGTCTCTGTCTGTGTCCCTGTCTCTGTCTCTATCTCTGTCTCTGTCTCTATCTCTGTCTCTGTCTCTGTCTCTGTCTCTGTCTCTGTCTCTGTCTCTGTCTGTGTCTCTGTCTCTGTCTCCGTCCCTGTCTCTGCCGCTGTCTCTGTCTCCGTCTCAGTCTCTGTCTCTGTCTCCGTCTCTCTCTCTGTCTCTGTCACTGCCTCTGTCTCTGTCCGCGTATCTGTCTCTGTCTCTGTTTCTGTCTCTGTCTCTGTCTCTGTCTCTGTCTCTGTCTCTGGCTCTGTCTCTGTCTCTGCCTCTGTCTCAGTCTCTGTCTCTGTCTCTGTCTCTGTCTGTGTCTGTGTCCCTGTCTCTGTCTCCGTCCCTGTCTCTGCCGATGTCGCTGTCTCTCCCTCTGTCTCTGTCTCTGTCTCTGTCCCTGGCTCTGTCTCTGCCTTTGTCTCCGTCTCTGTCTCTGTCTCTGTCTCTATCTCCGTCTCTGTCTCTGTCTGTGTCTCTTTCTCTGACTCTGTCTCTGTCTCTGTCTCTGTCTCTGTCTCTGTCTCTGTCTCTGTCTCTGTCTCTGTCTCTGTCTCTGTCTCTGTCTCTGTCTCTGTCTCTGTCTCTGTCTCTGTCTCTGTCGCTGTCTCTCCCTCTGTCTCCGTCTCTGTCTCTGTCTCTATCTCTGTCTCTGTCTCTGTCTCTGTCTCTGTTTCTGTCTCTGTCTCTGTCTCTGTCTCTGTCTCTGTCTCTATCTCCGTCTCTGTCTCTGTCTGTGTCTCTGTCTCTGACTCTGTCTCTGTCTCTGTCTCCGTCTCTGTCCCTGGCTCTGTCTCTGTCTCTGACTCTGTCTCTGTCTCTGTCTCTGTCTCTGTCTCTGTCTCTGTCTCTGTCTCTGTCTCTCTCTCTGTCTCTGTCTCTGTCGCTGTCTCTCCCTCTGTCTCTGTCTCTGTCTCTGTACCTGGCTCTGTCTCTGCCTCTGTCTCCGTCTCTGTGCCTGTCTCTGCCTCTGTCTCTGTCTCTGTCTCTGTCTCTGCCTCTGCCTCTGTCTCTGTCTCTCCCTCTGTCTCCGTATCTGTCTCTGTCTCTGTCTCTGTCTCTGTCTCTGTCTCTGTCTCTGTCTCTGTCTCTGTCTCTGTCTCTGTCTCTGTCTCTATGTCTGTCTCTGTCTCTGTCTCTTTCTATGTCTCTGTCTCTGTCTCTGTCTCTGTCTCTGTCTCTGTCTCTGTCTCCGTCTCTGTCTCTGTCTCTGGCTCTGTCTCTGTCTCTGTCTCAGTCTCTGTCTCTGTCTCTGTCCCTGTCTCTGCCTCTGTCTCTGTCTCTGTCTCTGTCTCTGCCTCTGCCTCTGTCTCTGTCTCTCCCTCTGTCTCCGTATCTGTCTCTGTCTTTGTCTCTGTCTCTGTCTCTGCCTCTGTCTCTGTCTCTATCTCTGTCTCTGTCTCTGTCTCTGTCTCTGTCTCTGTCTCTGTCTCTGTCTCTGTCTCTGTCTCTATGTCTGTCTCTGTCTCTGTCTCTTTCTATGTCTCTGTCTCTGTCTCTGTCTCTGTCTCTGTGTCTGTCTCCGTCTCTGTCTCTGTCTCTGGCTCTGTCTCTGTCTCTGTCTCAGTCTCTGTCTCTGTCTCTGTCCCTGTCTCTGCCTCTGTCTCTGTCTCTGTCTCTGTCTCTGCCTCTGCCTCTGTCTTTGTCTCTCCCTCTGTCTCCGTATCTGTCTCTGTCTTTGTCTCTGTCTCTGTCTCTGCCTCTGTCTCTGTCTCTATCTCTGTCTCTGTCTCTGTCTCTGTCTCCTTCTCTGTCTCTGTCTCTGTCTCTGTCTCTGTCTCTGTCTCTGTCTCTGTCTCTGTCTCTGTCTCTGTCTCTATCTCCGTCTCTGTCTCTGTCTGTGTCTCTGTCTCTGACTCTGTCTCTGTCTCTGTCTCCGTCTCTGTCCCTGGCTCTGTCTCTGTCTCTGTCTCTGTCTCTGTCTCTGTCTCTGTCTCTGTCTCTGTCTCTGTCTCTGTCTCTGTCTCTGTCTCTGTCTCTGTCGCTGTCTCTCCCTCTGTCTCTGTCTCTGTCTCTGTACCTGGCTCTGTCTCTGCCTCTGTCTCCGTCTCTGTCCCTGTCTCTGCCTCTGTCTCTGTCTCTGTCTCTGTCTCTTTCTCTGTCTCTGTCTCTGTCCCTGTCTCTGTCTCTGTCTCTGTCTCTGTCTCTGTCTCTGTCTCTGTCTCTGTCTCTGTCTCTGTCTCTGTCTCTGTCTCTGTCTCTGTCTCTGTCTGTGTCTCTGTCTCTGTCTCCGTCCCTGTCTCTCCCTCTGTCTCCGTATCTGTCTCTGTCTTCGTCTCTGTCTCTGTCTCTGCCTCCGTATCTGTCTCTGTCTTTGTCTCTGTCTCTGTCTCTGCCTCTGTCTCTGTCTCTATCTCGGTCTCTGTCTCTGTCTCTGTCTCTGTCTCTGTCTCTGTCTCTGTCTCTGTCTCTGTCTCTATGTCTGTCTCTGTCTCTGTCTCTTTCTATGTCTCTGTCTCTGTCTCTGTCTCTGTCTCTGTCTCTGTCTCCATCTCTGTCTCTGTCTCTGGCTCTGTCTCTGTCTCTGTCTCAGTCTCTGTCTCTGTCTCTGTCCCTGTCTCTGCCTCTGTCTCTGTCTCTGTCTCTGTCTCTGCCTCTGCCTCTGTCTCTGTCTCTCCCTCTGTCTCTGTCTCTGTCTCTTTCTCTGTCTCTGTCTCTGTCTCTGTCTCTGTCTCTGTCTCTGTCTCTGTCTCTGTCTCTGTCTCTATCTCCGTCTCTGTCTCTGTCTGTGTCTCTGTCTCTGACTCTGTCTCTGTCTCTGTCTCTGTCTCCGTCTCTGTCCCTGGCTCTGTCTCTGTCTCTGTCTCTGTCTCTGTCTCTGTCTCTGTCTCTGTCTCTGTCTCTGTCTCTGTCTCTGTCTCTGTCTCTGTCTCTGTCGCTGTCTCTCCCTCTGTCTCTGTCTCTGTCTTTGTACCTGGCTCTGTCTCTGCCTCTGTCTCCGTCTCTGTCCCTGTCTCTGCCTCTGTCTCTGTCTCTGTCTCTGTCTCTTTCTCTGTCTCTGTCTCTGTCCCTGTCTCTGTCTCTGTCTCTGTCTCTGTCTCTGTCTCTGTCTCTGTCTCTGTCTCTGTTTCTGTCTCTGTCTGTGTCTCTGTCTCTGTCTCCGTCCCTGTCTCTGCCGCTGTCTCTGTCTCCGTCTCAGTCTCTGTCTCTGTCTCCGTCTCTCTCTCTGTCTCTATCTCTGTCTCCGTCTCAGTCTCTGTCTCTGTCTCCGTCTCTCTCTCTGTCTCTATCTCTGTCTCTGTCTCTGTCTCTATCTCTGTCTCTGTCTCTGTCTCTGTCTCTTTCTCTGTCTCTGTCTCTGTCTCTGTCTGTGTCTCTGTCTCTGACTCTGTCTCTGTCCCTGTCTCTGTCTCTGTATCTGTCTGTGTCTCTGTCTCTGTCTCTGTCGCTGTCTCTGCCTCTGTCTCTGTCCCCGTATCTGTCTCTGTCTCTGTCTCTGTCTCTGTCTCTGTCTCTGTCTCTGTCTCTGTCTCTGTCTCTGTCTCTGTCTCTGTCTCTGTCTCTGTCTCCGTCTCTCTCTCTGTCTCTGTCACTGCCTCTGTCTCTGTCCGCGTATCTGTCACTGTCTCTGTCTCTGTTTCTGTCTCTGTCTCTGTCTCTGTCTCTGTCTCTGTCTCTGTCTCTGTCTCTGCCTCTGTCCCTGCCTCTGCCTCTGTCTCTGTCTCTCCCTCTGTCTCCGTATCTGTCTCTGTCTTTGTCTCTGTCTCTGTCTCTGCCTCTGTCTCTGTCTCCATCTCTGTCTCTGTCTCTGTCTCTGTCTCTTTTTCTGTCTCTGTCTCTGTCTCTGTCTCTGTCTCTGTCTCTGTCTCTGTCTCTGTCTCTATCTCCGTCTCTGTCTCTGTCTGTGTCTCTGTCTCTGTCTCTTTCTCTGTCTCAGTCTCTGTCTCTGTCTCTGTCCCTGTCTCTGCCTCTGTCTCTGTCTCTGTCTCTGTCTCTGCCTCTGCCTCTGTCTCTGTCTCTCCCTCTGTCTCCGTATCTGTCTCTGTCTTTGTCTCTGTCTCTGTCTCTGCCTCTGTCTCTGTCTCTATCTCTGTCTCTGTCTCTGTCTCCGTATCTGTCTCTGTCTTTGTCTCTGTCTCTGTCTCTGCCTCCGTATCTGTCTCTGTCTTTGTCTCTGTCTCTGTCTCTGCCTCTGTCTCTGTCTCTATCTCGGTCTCTGTCTCTGTCTCTGTCTCTGTCTCTGTCTCTGTCTCTGTCTCTGTCTCTGTCTCTGTCTCTGTCTCTGTCTCTGTCTCTGTCTCTGTCTCTGTCTCTGTCTCTGTCTCTGTCTCTGTCTCTGTCTCTGTCTCTGTCTCTATGTCTGTCTCTGTCTCTGTCTCTTTCTATGTCTCTGTCTCTGTCTCTGTCTCTGTCTCTGTCTCTGTCTCTGTCTCTGTCTCTGTCTCTGTCTCTGTCTCTGTCTCTGTCTCTGTCTCTGTCTCTGTCTCTGTCTCTGTCTCTGTCTCTGTCTCTGTCTCTGTCTCTGTCTCTGTCTCTGTCTCTGTCTCCGTCTCTCTCTCTGTCTCTGTCACTGCCTCTGTCTCTGTCCGCGTATCTGTCACTGTCTCTGTCTCTGTTTCTGTCTCTGTCTCTGTCTCTGTCTCTGTCTCTGTCTCTGTCTCTGTCTCTGCCTCTGTCCCTGCCTCTGCCTCTGTCTCTGTCTCTCCCTCTGTCTCCGTATCTGTCTCTGTCTTTGTCTCTGTCTCTGTCTCTGCCTCTGTCTCTGTCTCCATCTCTGTCTCCATCTCTGTCTCTGTCTCTGTCTCTGTCTCTTTTTCTGTCTCTGTCTCTGTCTCTGTCTCTGTCTCTGTCTCTGTCTCTATCTCCGTCTCTGTCTCTGTCTGTGTCTCTGTCTCTGTCTCTGTCTCTGTCTCTGTCTCTGTCTCTGTCTCTGTCTCTCTCTCTGTCTCTGTCTCTGTCGCTGTCTCTCCCTCTGTCTCTGTCTCTGTCTCTGTACCTGGCTCTGTCTCTGCCTCTGTCTCCGTCTCTGTGCCTGTCTCTGCCTCTGTCTCTGTCTCTGTCTCTGTCTCTGCCTCTGCCTCTGTCTCTGTCTCTCCCTCTGTCTCCGTATCTGTCTCTGTATCTGTCTGTGTCTCTATCTCGGTCTCTGTCTCTGTCTCTGTCTCTGTCTCTGTCTCTGTCTCTGTCTCTGTCTCTGTCTCTGTCTCTGTCTCTGTCTCTGTCTCTGTCTCTGTCTCTGTCTCTGTCTCCGTCTCTCTCTCTGTCTCTGTCACTGCCTCTGTCTCTGTCCGCGTATCTGTCACTGTCTCTGTCTCTGTTTCTGTCTCTGTCTCTGTCTCTGTCTCTGTCTCTGTCTCTGTCTCTGTCTCTGTCTCTGCCTCTGTCCCTGCCTCTGCCTCTGTCTCTGTCTCTCCCTCTGTCTCCGTATCTGTCTCTGTCTTTGTCTCTGTCTCTGTCTCTGCCTCTGTCTCTGTCTCCATCTCTGTCTCTGTCTCTGTCTCTGTCTCTTTTTCTGTCTCTGTCTCTGTCTCTGTCTCTGTCTCTGTCTCTGTCTCTGTCTCTGTCTCTATCTCCGTCTCTGTCTCTGTCTGTGTCTCTGTCTCTGTCTCTGTCTCTGTCTCTGTCTCTGTCTCTGTCTCTGTCTCTCTCTCTGTCTCTGTCTCTGTCGCTGTCTCTCCCTCTGTCTCTGTCTCTGTCTCTGTACCTGGCTCTGTCTCTGCCTCTGTCTCCGTCTCTGTGCCTGTCTCTGCCTCTGTCTCTGTCTCTGTCTCTGTCTCTGCCTCTGCCTCTGTCTCTGTCTCTCCCTCTGTCTCCGTATCTGTCTCTGTCTCTGTCTCTGTCTCTGTCTCTGTCTCTGTCTCTGTCTCTGTCTCTGTCTCTGTCTCTGTCTCTGTCTCTGTCTCTATGTCTGTCTCTGTCTCTGTCTCTTTCTATGTCTCTGTCTCTGTCTCTGTCTCTGTCTCTGTCTCTGTCTCTGTCTCCGTCTCTGTCTCTGTCTCTGGCTCTGTCTCTGTCTCTGTCTCAGTCTCTGTCTCTGTCTCTGTCCCTGTCTCTGCCTCTGTCTCTGTCTCTGTCTCTGTCTCTGCCTCTGCCTCTGTCTCTGTCTCTCCCTCTGTCTCCGTATCTGTCTCTGTCTTTGTCTCTGTCTCTGTCTCTGCCTCTGTCTCTGTCTCTATCTCTGTCTCTGTCTCTGTCTCTGTCTCTGTCTCTGTCTCTGTCTCTGTCTCTGTCTCTGTCTCTGTCTCTGTCTCTATGTCTGTCTCTGTCTCTGTCTCTTTCTATGTCTCTGTCTCTGTCTCTGTCTCTGTCTCTGTGTCTGTCTCCGTCTCTGTCTCTGTCTCTGGCTCTGTCTCTGTCTCTGTCTCAGTCTCTGTCTCTGTCTCTGTCCCTGTCTCTGCCTCTGTCTCTGTCTCTGTCTCTGTCTCTGCCTCTGCCTCTGTGTTTGTCTCTCCCTCTGTCTCCGTATCTGTCTCTGTCTTTGTCTCTGTCTCTGTCTCTGCCTCTGTCTCTGTCTCTATCTCTGTCTCTGTCTCTGTCTCTGTCTCCTTCTCTGTCTCTGTCTCTGTCTCTGTCTCTGTCTCTGTCTCTGTCTCTGTCTCTGTCTCTGTCTCTGTCTCTATCTCCTTCTCTGTCTCTGTCTGTGTCTCTGTCTCTGACTCTGTCTCTGTCTCTGTCTCCGTCTCTGTCCCTGGCTCTGTCTCTGTCTCTGTCTCTGTCTCTGTCTCTGTCTCTGTCTCTGTCTCTGTCTCTGTCTCTGTCTCTGTCTCTGTCTCTGTCTCTGTCTCTGTCGCTGTCTCTCCCTCTGTCTCTGTCTCTGTCTCTGTACCTGGCTCTGTCTCTGCCTCTGTCTCCGTCTCTGTCCCTGTCTCTGCCTCTGTCTCTGTCTCTGTCTCTGTCTCTTTCTCTGTCTCTGTCTCTGTCCCTGTCTCTGTCTCTGTCTCTGTCTCTGTCTCTGTCTCTGTCTCTGTCTCTGTCTCTGTCTCTGTCTCTGTCTCTGTCTCTGTCTCTGTCTGTGTCTCTGTCTCTGTCTCCGTCCCTGTCTCTCCCTCTGTCTCCGTATCTGTCTCTGTCTTCGTCTCTGTCTCTGTCTCTGCCTCCGTATCTGTCTCTGTCTTTGTCTCTGTCTCTGTCTCTGCCTCTGTCTCTGTCTCTATCTCGGTCTCTGTCTCTGTCTCTGTCTCTGTCTCTGTCTCTGTCTCTGTCTCTGTCTCTGTCTCTATGTCTGTCTCTGTCACTGTCTCTTTCTATGTCTCTGTCTCTGTCTCTGTCTCTGTCTCTGTCTCTGTCTCCATCTCTGTCTCTGTCTCTGGCTCTGTCTCTGTCTCTGTCTCAGTCTCTGTCTCTGTCTCTGTCTCTTTCTCTGTCTCTGTCTCTGTCCCTGTCTCTGTCTCTGTCTCTGTCTCTGTCTCTGTCTCTGTCTCTGTCTCTGTCTCTGTTTCTGTCTCTGTCTGTGTCTCTGTCTCTGTCTCCGTCCCTGTCTCTGCCGCTGTCTCTGTCTCCGTCTCAGTCTCTGTCTCTGTCTCCGTCTCTCTCTCTGTCTCTATCTCTGTCTCCGTCTCAGTCTCTGTCTCTGTCTCCGTCTCTCTCTCTGTCTCTATCTCTGTCTCTGTCTCTGTCTCTATCTCTGTCTCTGTCTCTGTCTCTGTCTCTTTCTCTGTCTCTGTCTCTGTCTCTGTCTGTGTCTCTGTCTCTGACTCTGTCTCTGTCCCTGTCTCTGTCTCTGTATCTGTCTGTGTCTCTGTCTCTGTCTCTGTCGCTGTCTCTGCCTCTGTCTCTGTCCCCGTATCTGTCTCTGTCTCTGTCTCTGTCTCTGTCTCTGTCTCTGTCTCTGTCTCTGTCTCTGTCTCTGTCTCTGTCTCTGTCTCTGTCTCTGTCTCTGTCTCCGTCTCTCTCTCTGTCTCTGTCACTGCCTCTGTCTCTGTCCGCGTATCTGTCACTGTCTCTGTCTCTGTTTCTGTCTCTGTCTCTGTCTCTGTCTCTGTCTCTGTCTCTGTCTCTGTCTCTGTCTCTGCCTCTGTCCCTGCCTCTGCCTCTGTCTCTGTCTCTCCCTCTGTCTCCGTATCTGTCTCTGTCTTTGTCTCTGTCTCTGTCTCTGCCTCTGTCTCTGTCTCCATCTCTGTCTCTGTCTCTGTCTCTGTCTCTTTTTCTGTCTCTGTCTCTGTCTCTGTCTCTGTCTCTGTCTCTGTCTCTGTCTCTGTCTCTATCTCCGTCTCTGTCTCTGTCTGTGTCTCTGTCTCTGTCTCTTTCTCTGTCTCAGTCTCTGTCTCTGTCTCTGTCCCTGTCTCTGCCTCTGTCTCTGTCTCTGTCTCTGTCTCTGCCTCTGCCTCTGTCTCTGTCTCTCCCTCTGTCTCCGTATCTGTCTCTGTCTTTGTCTCTGTCTCTGTCTCTGCCTCTGTCTCTGTCTCTATCTCTGTCTCTGTCTCTGTCTCCGTATCTGTCTCTGTCTTTGTCTCTGTCTCTGTCTCTGCCTCCGTATCTGTCTCTGTCTTTGTCTCTGTCTCTGTCTCTGCCTCTGTCTCTGTCTCTATCTCGGTCTCTGTCTCTGTCTCTGTCTCTGTCTCTGTCTCTGTCTCTGTCTCTGTCTCTGTCTCTGTCTCTGTCTCTGTCTCTGTCTCTGTCTCTGTCTCTGTCTCTGTCTCTGTCTCTGTCTCTGTCTCTGTCTCTGTCTCTGTCTCTGTCTCTGTCTCTGTCTCTGTCTCTGTCTCTGGCTCTGTCTCTGTCTCTGTCTCTGCCTCTGTCCCTGCCTCTGCCTCTGTCTCTGTCTCTCCCTCTGTCTCCGTATCTGTCTCTGTCTTTGTCTCTGTCTCTGTCTCTGCCTCTGTCTCTGTCTCCATCTCTGTCTCTGTCTCTGTCTCTGTCTCTTTTTCTGTCTCTGTCTCTGTCTCTGTCTCTGTCTCTGTCTCTGTCTCTGTCTCTGTCTCTATCTCCGTCTCTGTCTCTGTCTGTGTCTCTGTCTCTGTCTCTGTCTCTGTCTCTGTCTCTGTCTCTGTCTCTGTCTCTCTCTCTGTCTCTGTCTCTGTCGCTGTCTCTCCCTCTGTCTCTGTCTCTGTCTCTGTACCTGGCTCTGTCTCTGCCTCTGTCTCCGTCTCTGTGCCTGTCTCTGCCTCTGTCTCTGTCTCTGTCTCTGTCTCTGCCTCTGCCTCTGTCTCTGTCTCTCCCTCTGTCTCCGTATCTGTCTCTGTCTCTGTCTCTGTCTCTGTCTCTGTCTCTGTCTCTGTCTCTGTCTCTGTCTCTGTCTCTGTCTCTATGTCTGTCTCTGTCTCTGTCTCTTTCTATGTCTCTGTCTCTGTCTCTGTCTCTGTCTCTGTCTCTGTCTCTGTCTCTGTCTCTGTCTCTGTCTCTGTCTCTGTCTCTGTCTCTGTCTCTATCTCTGTCTCTGTCTCTGTCTCTGTCTCTGTCTCTGTCTCTGTCTCTGTCTCTGTCTCCGTCTCTCTCTCTGTCTCTGTCACTGCCTCTGTCTCTGTCCGCGTATCTGTCACTGTCTCTGTCTCTGTTTCTGTCTCTGTCTCTGTCTCTGTCTCTGTCTCTGTCTCTGTCTCTGTCTTGCCTCTGTCCCTGCCTCTGCCTCTGTCTCTGTCTCTCCCTCTGTCTCCGTATCTGTCTCTGTCTTTGTCTCTGTCTCTGTCTCTGCCTCTGTCTCTGTCTCCATCTCTGTCTCTGTCTCTGTCTCTGTCTCTTTTTCTGTCTCTGTCTCTGTCTCTGTCTCTGTCTCTGTCTCTGTCTCTGTCTCTGTCTCTATCTCCGTCTCTGTCTCTGTCTGTGTCTCTGTCTCTGTCTCTGTCTCTGTCTCTGTCTCTGTCTCTGTCTCTGTCTCTCTCTCTGTCTCTGTCTCTGTCGCTGTCTCTCCCTCTGTCTCTGTCTCTGTCTCTGTACCTGGCTCTGTCTCTGCCTCTGTCTCCGTCTCTGTGCCTGTCTCTGCCTCTGTCTCTGTCTCTGTCTCTGTCTCTGCCTCTGCCTCTGTCTCTGTCTCTCCCTCTGTCTCCGTATCTGTCTCTGTATCTGTCTGTGTCTCTATCTCGGTCTCTGTCTCTGTCTCTGTCTCTGTCTCTGTCTCTGTCTCTGTCTCTGTCTCTGTCTCTGTCTCTGTCTCTGTCTCTGTCTCTGTCTCTGTCTCTGTCTCTGTCTCTGTCTCTGTCTCTGTCTCCGTCTCTCTCTCTGTCTCTGTCACTGCCTCTGTCTCTGTCCGCGTATCTGTCACTGTCTCTGTCTCTGTTTCTGTCTCTGTCTCTGTCTCTGTCTCTGTCTCTGTCTCTGTCTCTGTCTCTGTCTCTGTCTCTGTCTCTGCCTCTGTCCCTGCCTCTGCCTCTGTCTCTGTCTCTCCCTCTGTCTCCGTATCTGTCTCTGTCTTTGTCTCTGTCTCTGTCTCTGCCTCTGTCTCTGTCTCCATCTCTGTCTCTGTCTCTGTCTCTGTCTCTTTTTCTGTCTCTGTCTCTGTCTCTGTCTCTGTCTCTGTCTCTGTCTCTGTCTCTGTCTCTATCTCCGTCTCTGTCTCTGTCTGTGTCTCTGTCTCTGTCTCTGTCTCTGTCTCTGTCTCTGTCTCTGTCTCTGTCTCTCTCTCTGTCTCTGTCTCTGTCGCTGTCTCTCCCTCTGTCTCTGTCTCTGTCTCTGTACCTGGCTCTGTCTCTGCCTCTGTCTCCGTCTCTGTGCCTGTCTCTGCCTCTGTCTCTGTCTCTGTCTCTGTCTCTGCCTCTGCCTCTGTCTCTGTCTCTCCCTCTGTCTCCGTATCTGTCTCTGTCTCTGTCTCTGTCTCTGTCTCTGTCTCTGTCTCTGTCTCTGTCTCTGTCTCTGTCTCTGTCTCTATGTCTGTCTCTGTCTCTGTCTCTTTCTATGTCTCTGTCTCTGTCTCTGTCTCTGTCTCTGTCTCTGTCTCTGTCTCCGTCTCTGTCTCTGTCTCTGGCTCTGTCTCTGTCTCTGTCTCAGTCTCTGTCTCTGTCTCTGTCCCTGTCTCTGCCTCTGTCTCTGTCTCTGTCTCTGTCTCTGCCTCTGCCTCTGTCTCTGTCTCTCCCTCTGTCTCCGTATCTGTCTCTGTCTTTGTCTCTGTCTCTGTCTCTGCCTCTGTCTCTGTCTCTATCTCTGTCTCTGTCTCTGTCTCTGTCTCTGTCTCTGTCTCTGTCTCTGTCTCTGTCTCTGTCTCTGTCTCTATGTCTGTCTCTGTCTCTGTCTCTTTCTATGTCTCTGTCTCTGTCTCTGTCTCTGTCTCTGTGTCTGTCTCCGTCTCTGTCTCTGTCTCTGGCTCTGTCTCTGTCTCTGTCTCAGTCTCTGTCTCTGTCTCTGTCCCTGTCTCTGCCTCTGTCTCTGTCTCTGTCTCTGTCTCTGCCTCTGCCTCTGTCTTTGTCTCTCCCTCTGTCACCGTATCTGTCTCTGTCTTTGTCTCTGTCTCTGTCTCTGCCTCTGTCTCTGTCTCTATCTCTGTCTCTGTCTCTGTCTCTGTCTCCTTCTCTGTCTCTGTCTCTGTCTCTGTCTCTGTCTCTGTCTCTGTCTCTGTCTCTGTCTCTGTCTCTGTCTCTGTCTCTATCTCCGTCTCTGTCTCTGTCTGTGTCTCTGTCTCTGACTCTATCTCTGTCTCTGTCTCCGTCTCTGTCCCTGGCTCTGTCTCTGTCTCTGTCTCTGTCTCTGTCTCTGTCTCTGTCTCTGTCTCTGTCTCTGTCTCTGTCTCTGTCTCTGTCTCTGTCGCTGTCTCTCCCTCTGTCTCTGTCTCTGTCTCTGTACCTGGCTCTGTCTCTGCCTCTGTCTCCGTCTCTGTCCCTGTCTCTGCCTCTGTCTCTGTCTCTGTCTCTGTCTCTTTCTCTGTCTCTGTCTCTGTCCCTGTCTCTGTCTCTGTCTCTGTCTCTGTCTCTGTCTCTGTCTCTGTCTCTGTCTCTGTCTCTGTCTCTGTCTCTGTCTCTGTCTCTGTCTCTGTCTGTGTCTCTGTCTCTGTCTCCGTCCCTGTCTCTCCCTCTGTCTCCGTATCTGTCTCTGTCTTCGTCTCTGTCTCTGTCTCTGCCTCCGTATCTGTCTCTGTCTTTGTCTCTGTCTCTGTCTCTGCCTCTGTCTCTGTCTCTATCTCGGTCTCTGTCTCTGTCTCTGTCTCTGTCTCTGTCTCTGTCTCTGTCTCTGTCTCTGTCTCTATGTCTGTCTCTGTCTCTGTCTCTTTCTATGTCTCTGTCTCTGTCTCTGTCTCTGTCTCTGTCTCTGTCTCCATCTCTGTCTCTGTCTCTGGCTCTGTCTCTGTCTCTGTCTCAGTCTCTGTCTCTGTCTCTGTCCCTGTCTCTGCCTCTGTCTCTGTCTCTGTCTCTGTCTCTGCCTCTGCCTCTGTCTCTGTCTCTCCCTCTGTCTCTGTCTCTGTCTCTTTCTCTGTCTCTGTCTCTGTCTCTGTCTCTGTCTCTGTCTCTGTCTCTGTCTCTGTCTCTGTCTCTATCTCCGTCTCTGTCTCTGTCTGTGTCTCTGTCTCTGACTCTGTCTCTGTCTCTGTCTCTGTCTCCGTCTCTGTCCCTGGCTCTGTCTCTGTCTCTGTCTCTGTCTCTGTCTCTGTCTCTGTCTCTGTCTCTGTCTCTGTCTCTGTCTCTGTCTCTGTCTCTGTCGCTGTCTCTCCCTCTGTCTCTGTCTCTGTCTTTGTACCTGGCTCTGTCTCTGCCTCTGTCTCCGTCTCTGTCCCTGTCTCTGCCTCTGTCTCTGTCTCTGTCTCTGTCTCTTTCTCTGTCTCTGTCTCTGTCCCTGTCTCTGTCTCTGTCTCTGTCTCTGTCTCTGTCTCTGTCTCTGTCTCTGTCTCTGTCTCTGTCTCTGTTTCTGTCTCTGTCTGTGTCTCTGTCTCTGTCTCCGTCCCTGTCTCTGCCGCTGTCTCTGTCTCCGTCTCAGTCTCTGTCTCTGTCTCCGTCTCTCTCTCTGTCTCTATCTCTGTCTCCGTCTCAGTCTCTGTCTCTGTCTCCGTCTCTCTCTCTGTCTCTATCTCTGTCTCTGTCTCTGTCTCTATCTCTGTCTCTGTCTCTGTCTCTGTCTCTTTCTCTGTCTCTGTCTCTGTCTCTGTCTGTGTCTCTGTCTCTGACTCTGTCTCTGTCCCTGTCTCTGTCTCTGTATCTGTCTGTGTCTCTGTCTCTGTCTCTGTCGCTGTCTCTGCCTCTGTCTCTGTCCCCGTATCTGTCTCTGTCTCTGTCTCTGTCTCTGTCTCTGTCTCTGTCTCTGTCTCTGTCTCTGTCTCTGTCTCTGTCTCTGTCTCTGTCTCTGTCTCCGTCTCTCTCTCTGTCTCTGTCACTGCCTCTGTCTCTGTCCGCGTATCTGTCACTGTCTCTGTCTCTGTTTCTGTCTCTGTCTCTGTCTCTGTCTCTGTCTCTGTCTCTGTCTCTGTCTCTGCCTCTGTCCCTGCCTCTGCCTCTGTCTCTGTCTCTCCCTCTGTCTCCGTATCTGTCTCTGTCTTTGTCTCTGTCTCTGTCTCTGCCTCTGTCTCTGTCTCCATCTCTGTCTCTGTCTCTGTCTCTGTCTCTTTTTCTGTCTCTGTCTCTGTCTCTGTCTCTGTCTCTGTCTCTGTCTCTGTCTCTGTCTCTATCTCCGTCTCTGTCTCTGTCTGTGTCTCTGTCTCTGTCTCTTTCTCTGTCTCAGTCTCTGTCTCTGTCTCTGTCCCTGTCTCTGCCTCTGTCTCTGTCTCTGTCTCTGTCTCTGCCTCTGCCTCTGTCTCTGTCTCTCCCTCTGTCTCCGTATCTGTCTCTGTCTTTGTCTCTGTCTCTGTCTCTGCCTCTGTCTCTGTCTCTATCTCTGTCTCTGTCTCTGTCTCCGTATCTGTCTCTGTCTTTGTCTCTGTCTCTGTCTCTGCCTCCGTATCTGTCTCTGTCTTTGTCTCTGTCTCTGTCTCTGCCTCTGTCTCTGTCTCTATCTCGGTCTCTGTCTCTGTCTCTGTCTCTGTCTCTGTCTCTGTCTCTGTCTCTGTCTCTGTCTCTGTCTCTGTCTCTGTCTCTGTCTCTGTCTCTGTCTCTGTCTCTGTCTCTGTCTCTGTCTCTGTCTCTGTCTCTGTCTCTGTCTCTGTCTCTGTCTCTGTCTCTGGCTCTGTCTCTGTCTCTGTCTCAGTCTCTGTCTCTGTCTCCGTCTCTCTCTCTGTCTCTGTCACTGCCTCTGTCTCTGTCCGCGTATCTGTCTCTGTCTCTGTTTCTGTCTCTGTCTCTGTCTCTGTCTCTGTCTCTGTCTCTGTCTCTGCCTCTGTCTCAGTCTCTGTCTCTGTCTCTGTCTCTGTCTGGGTCTGTGTCCCTGTCTCTGTCTCCGTCCCTGTCTCTGCCGATGTCGCTGTCTCTCCCTCTGTCTCTGTCTCTGTCTCTGTCCCTGGCTCTGTCTCTGCCTTTGTCTCCGTCTCTGTCTCTGTCTCTGTCTCTATCTCCGTCTCTGTCTCTGTCTGTGTCTCTTTCTCTGACTCTGTCTCTGTCTCTGTCTCTGTCTCTGTCTCTGTCTCTGTCTCTGTCTCTGTCTCTGTCTCTGTCTCTGTCTCTGTCTCTGTCTCTGTCTCTGTCTCTATGTCTGTCTCTGTCTCTGTCTCTTTCTATGTCTCTGTCTCTGTCTCTGTCTCTGTCTCTGTCTCTGTCTCCGTCTCTGTCTCTGTCTTTGGCTCTGTCTCTGTCTTTGTCTCGGTCTCTGTCTCTGTCTCTGTCCCTGTCTCTGCCTCTGTCTCTGTCTCTGTCTCTGTCTCTGCCTCTGCCTCTGTCTCTGTCTCTCCCTCTGTCTCCGTGTCTGTCTCTGTCTTTGTCTCTGTCTCTGTCTCTGCCTCTGTCTCTGTCTCTGTCTCTGTCTCTCTCTCTGTCTCTGTCTCTGTCGCTGTCTCTCCCTCTGTCTCTGTCTCTGTCTCTGTACCTGGCTCTGTCTCTGCCTCTGTCTCCGTCTCTGTGCCTGTCTCTGCCTCTGTCTCTGTCTCTGTCTCTGTCTCTGCCTCTGCTTCTGTCTCTGTCTCTCCCTCTGTCTCCGTATCTGTCTCTGTCTCTGTCTCTGTCTCTGTCTCTGTCTCTGTCTCTGTCTCTGTCTCTGTCTCTGTCTCTGTCTCTATGTCTGTCTCTGTCTCTGTCTCTTTCTATGTCTCTGTCTCTGTCTCTGTCTCTGTCTCTGTCTCTGTCTCCGTCTCTGTCTCTGTCTCTGGCTCTGTCTCTGTCTCTGTCTCAGTCTCTGTCTCTGTCTCTGTCCCTGTCTCTGCCTCTGTCTCTGTCTCTGTCTCTGTCTCTGCCTCTGCCACTGTCTCTGTCTCTCCCTCTGTCTCCGTATCTGTCTCTGTCTTTGTCTCTGTCTCTGTCTCTGCCTCTGTCTCTGTCTCCATCTCTGTCTCTGTCTCTGTCTCTGTCTCTTTTTCTGTCTCTGTCTCTGTCTCTGTCTCTGTCTCTGTCTCTGTCTCTGTCTCTGTCTCTATCTCCGTCTCTGTCTCTGTCTGTGTCTCTGTCTCTGTCTCTGTCTCTGTCTCTGTCTCTGTCTCTGTCTCTGTCTCTCTCTCTGTCTCTGTCTCTGTCGCTGTCTCTCCCTCTGTCTCTGTCTCTGTCTCTGTACCTGGCTCTGTCTCTGCCTCTGTCTCCGTCTCTGTGCCTGTCTCTGCCTCTGTCTCTGTCTCTGTCTCTGTCTCTGCCTCTGCCTCTGTCTCTGTCTCTCCCTCTGTCTCCGTATCTGTCTCTGTCTCTGTCTCTGTCTCTGTCTCTGTCTCTGTCTCTGTCTCTGTCTCTGTCTCTGTCTCTGTCTCTGTCTCTGTCTCTGTCTCTATGTCTGTCTCTGTCTCTGTCTCTTTCTATGTCTCTGTCTCTGTCTCTGTCTCTGTCTCTGTCTCTGTCTCTGTCTCCGTCTCTGTCTCTGTCTCTGGCTCTGTCTCTGTCTCTGTCTCAGTCTCTGTCTCTGTCTCTGTCCCTGTCTCTGCCTCTGTCTCTGTCTCTGTCTCTGTCTCTGCCTCTGCCTCTGTCTCTGTCTCTCCCTCTGTCTCCGTATCTGTCTCTGTCTTTGTCTCTGTCTCTGTCTCTGCCTCTGTCTCTGTCTCTATCTCTGTCTCTGTCTCTGTCTCTGTCTCTGTCTCTGTCTCTGTCTCTGTCTCTGTCTCTGTCTCTGTCTCTGTCTCTATGTCTGTCTCTGTCTCTGTCTCTTTCTATGTCTCTGTCTCTGTCTCTGTCTCTGTCTCTGTGTCTGTCTCCGTCTCTGTCTCTGTCTCTGGCTCTGTCTCTGTCTCTGTCTCAGTCTCTGTCTCTGTCTCTGTCCCTGTCTCTGCCTCTGTCTCTGTCTCTGTCTCTGTCTCTGCCTCTGCCTCTGTCTTTGTCTCTCCCTCTGTCTCCGTATCTGTCTCTGTCTTTGTCTCTGTCTCTGTCTCTGCCTCTGTCTCTGTCTCTATCTCTGTCTCTGTCTCTGTCTCTGTCTCCTTCTCTGTCTCTGTCTCTGTCTCTGTCTCTGTCTCTGTCTCTGTCTCTGTCTCTGTCTCTGTCTCTGTCTCTATCTCCTTCTCTGTCTCTGTCTGTGTCTCTGTCTCTGACTCTGTCTCTGTCTCTGTCTCCGTCTCTGTCCCTGGCTCTGTCTCTGTCTCTGTCTCTGTCTCTGTCTCTGTCTCTGTCTCTGTCTCTGTCTCTGTCTCTGTCTCTGTCTCTGTCTCTGTCTCTGTCGCTGTCTCTCCCTCTGTCTCTGTCTCTGTCTCTGTACCTGGCTCTGTCTCTGCCTCTGTCTCCGTCTCTGTCCCTGTCTCTGCCTCTGTCTCTGTCTCTGTCTCTGTCTCTTTCTCTGTCTCTGTCTCTGTCCCTGTCTCTGTCTCTGTCTCTGTCTCTGTCTCTGTCTCTGTCTCTGTCTCTGTCTCTGTCTCTGTCTCTGTCTCTGTCTCTGTCTCTGTCTGTGTCTCTGTCTCTGTCTCCGTCCCTGTCTCTCCCTCTGTCTCCGTATCTGTCTCTGTCTTCGTCTCTGTCTCTGTCTCTGCCTCCGTATCTGTCTCTGTCTTTGTCTCTGTCTCTGTCTCTGCCTCTGTCTCTGTCTCTATCTCGGTCTCTGTCTCTGTCTCTGTCTCTGTCTCTGTCTCTGTCTCTGTCTCTGTCTCTGTCTCTATGTCTGTCTCTGTCTCTGTCTCTTTCTATGTCTCTGTCTCTGTCTCTGTCTCTGTCTCTGTCTCTGTCTCCATCTCTGTCTCTGTCTCTGGCTCTGTCTCTGTCTCTGTCTCAGTCTCTGTCTCTGTCTCTGTCTCTTTCTCTGTCTCTGTCTCTGTCCCTGTCTCTGTCTCTGTCTCTGTCTCTGTCTCTGTCTCTGTCTCTGTCTCTGTCTCTGTCTCTGTTTCTGTCTCTGTCTGTGTCTCTGTCTCTGTCTCCGTCCCTGTCTCTGCCGCTGTCTCTGTCTCCGTCTCAGTCTCTGTCTCTGTCTCCGTCTCTCTCTCTGTCTCTATCTCTGTCTCCGTCTCAGTCTCTGTCTCTGTCTCCGTCTCTCTCTCTGTCTCTATCTCTGTCTCTGTCTCTGTCTCTATCTCTGTCTCTGTCTCTGTCTCTGTCTCTTTCTCTGTCTCTGTCTCTGTCTCTGTCTGTGTCTCTGTCTCTGACTCTGTCTCTGTCCCTGTCTCTGTCTCTGTATCTGTCTGTGTCTCTGTCTCTGTCTCTGTCGCTGTCTCTGCCTCTGTCTCTGTCCCCGTATCTGTCTCTGTCTCTGTCTCTGTCTCTGTCTCTGTCTCTGTCTCTGTCTCTGTCTCTGTCTCTGTCTCTGTCTCTGTCTCTGTCTCTGTCTCTGTCTCCGTCTCTCTCTCTGTCTCTGTCACTGCCTCTGTCTCTGTCCGCGTATCTGTCACTGTCTCTGTCTCTGTTTCTGTCTCTGTCTCTGTCTCTGTCTCTGTCTCTGTCTCTGTCTCTGTCTCTGTCTCTGTCTCTGCCTCTGTCCCTGCCTCTGCCTCTGTCTCTGTCTCTCCCTCTGTCTCCGTATCTGTCTCTGTCTTTGTCTCTGTCTCTGTCTCTGCCTCTGTCTCTGTCTCCATCTCTGTCTCTGTCTCTGTCTCTGTCTCTTTTTCTGTCTCTGTCTCTGTCTCTGTCTCTGTCTCTGTCTCTGTCTCTGTCTCTGTCTCTATCTCCGTCTCTGTCTCTGTCTGTGTCTCTGTCTCTGTCTCTTTCTCTGTCTCAGTCTCTGTCTCTGTCTCTGTCCCTGTCTCTGCCTCTGTCTCTGTCTCTGTCTCTGTCTCTGCCTCTGCCTCTGTCTCTGTCTCTCCCTCTGTCTCCGTATCTGTCTCTGTCTTTGTCTCTGTCTCTGTCTCTGCCTCTGTCTCTGTCTCTATCTCTGTCTCTGTCTCTGTCTCCGTATCTGTCTCTGTCTTTGTCTCTGTCTCTGTCTCTGCCTCCGTATCTGTCTCTGTCTTTGTCTCTGTCTCTGTCTCTGCCTCTGTCTCTGTCTCTATCTCGGTCTCTGTCTCTGTCTCTGTCTCTGTCTCTGTCTCTGTCTCTGTCTCTGTCTCTGTCTCTGTCTCTGTCTCTGTCTCTGTCTCTGTCTCTGTCTCTGTCTCTGTCTCTGTCTCTGTCTCTGTCTCTGTCTCTGTCTCTGTCTCTGTCTCTGTCTCTGTCTCTGGCTCTGTCTCTGTCTCTGTCTCTGCCTCTGTCCCTGCCTCTGCCTCTGTCTCTGTCTCTCCCTCTGTCTCCGTATCTGTCTCTGTCTTTGTCTCTGTCTCTGTCTCTGCCTCTGTCTCTGTCTCCATCTCTGTCTCTGTCTCTGTCTCTGTCTCTTTTTCTGTCTCTGTCTCTGTCTCTGTCTCTGTCTCTGTCTCTGTCTCTGTCTCTGTCTCTATCTCCGTCTCTGTCTCTGTCTGTGTCTCTGTCTCTGTCTCTGTCTCTGTCTCTGTCTCTGTCTCTGTCTCTGTCTCTCTCTCTGTCTCTGTCTCTGTCGCTGTCTCTCCCTCTGTCTCTGTCTCTGTCTCTGTACCTGGCTCTGTCTCTGCCTCTGTCTCCGTCTCTGTGCCTGTCTCTGCCTCTGTCTCTGTCTCTGTCTCTGTCTCTGCCTCTGCCTCTGTCTCTGTCTCTCCCTCTGTCTCCGTATCTGTCTCTGTCTCTGTCTCTGTCTCTGTCTCTGTCTCTGTCTCTGTCTCTGTCTCTGTCTCTGTCTCTGTCTCTATGTCTGTCTCTGTCTCTGTCTCTTTCTATGTCTCTGTCTCTGTCTCTGTCTCTGTCTCTGTCTCTGTCTCTGTCTCTGTCTCTGTCTCTGTCTCTGTCTCTGTCTCTGTCTCTGTCTCTGTCTCTGTCTCTGTCTCTGTCTCTGTCTCTGTCTCTGTCTCTGTCTCTGTCTCTGTCTCCGTCTCTCTCTCTGTCTCTGTCACTGCCTCTGTCTCTGTCCGCGTATCTGTCACTGTCTCTGTCTCTGTTTCTGTCTCTGTCTCTGTCTCTGTCTCTGTCTCTGTCTCTGTCTCTGTCTTGCCTCTGTCCCTGCCTCTGCCTCTGTCTCTGTCTCTCCCTCTGTCTCCGTATCTGTCTCTGTCTTTGTCTCTGTCTCTGTCTCTGCCTCTGTCTCTGTCTCCATCTCTGTCTCTGTCTCTGTCTCTGTCTCTTTTTCTGTCTCTGTCTCTGTCTCTGTCTCTGTCTCTGTCTCTGTCTCTGTCTCTGTCTCTATCTCCGTCTCTGTCTCTGTCTGTGTCTCTGTCTCTGTCTCTGTCTCTGTCTCTGTCTCTGTCTCTGTCTCTGTCTCTCTCTCTGTCTCTGTCTCTGTCGCTGTCTCTCCCTCTGTCTCTGTCTCTGTCTCTGTACCTGGCTCTGTCTCTGCCTCTGTCTCCGTCTCTGTGCCTGTCTCTGCCTCTGTCTCTGTCTCTGTCTCTGTCTCTGCCTCTGCCTCTGTCTCTGTCTCTCCCTCTGTCTCCGTATCTGTCTCTGTATCTGTCTGTGTCTCTATCTCGGTCTCTGTCTCTGTCTCTGTCTCTGTCTCTGTCTCTGTCTCTGTCTCTGTCTCTGTCTCTGTCTCTGTCTCTGTCTCTGTCTCTGTCTCTGTCTCTGTCTCTGTCTCTGTCTCTGTCTCTGTCTCTGTCTCTGTCTCCGTCTCTCTCTCTGTCTCTGTCACTGCCTCTGTCTCTGTCCGCGTATCTGTCACTGTCTCTGTCTCTGTTTCTGTCTCTGTCTCTGTCTCTGTCTCTGTCTCTGTCTCTGTCTCTGTCTCTGTCTCTGTCTCTGTCTCTGCCTCTGTCCCTGCCTCTGCCTCTGTCTCTGTCTCTCCCTCTGTCTCCGTATCTGTCTCTGTCTTTGTCTCTGTCTCTGTCTCTGCCTCTGTCTCTGTCTCCATCTCTGTCTCTGTCTCTGTCTCTGTCTCTTTTTCTGTCTCTGTCTCTGTCTCTGTCTCTGTCTCTGTCTCTGTCTCTGTCTCTGTCTCTATCTCCGTCTCTGTCTCTGTCTGTGTCTCTGTCTCTGTCTCTGTCTCTGTCTCTGTCTCTGTCTCTGTCTCTGTCTCTCTCTCTGTCTCTGTCTCTGTCGCTGTCTCTCCCTCTGTCTCTGTCTCTGTCTCTGTACCTGGCTCTGTCTCTGCCTCTGTCTCCGTCTCTGTGCCTGTCTCTGCCTCTGTCTCTGTCTCTGTCTCTGTCTCTGTCTCTGCCTCTGTCTCTGTCTCTCCCTCTGTCTCCGTATCTGTCTCTGTCTCTGTCTCTGTCTCTGTCTCTGTCTCTGTCTCTGTCTCTGTCTCTGTCTCTGTCTCTGTCTCTATGTCTGTCTCTGTCTCTGTCTCTTTCTATGTCTCTGTCTCTGTCTCTGTCTCTGTCTCTGTCTCTGTCTCTGTCTCCGTCTCTGTCTCTGTCTCTGGCTCTGTCTCTGTCTCTGTCTCAGTCTCTGTCTCTGTCTCTGTCCCTGTCTCTGCCTCTGTCTCTGTCTCTGTCTCTGTCTCTGCCTCTGCCTCTGTCTCTGTCTCTCCCTCTGTCTCCGTATCTGTCTCTGTCTTTGTCTCTGTCTCTGTCTCTGCCTCTGTCTCTGTCTCTATCTCTGTCTCTGTCTCTGTCTCTGTCTCTGTCTCTGTCTCTGTCTCTGTCTCTGTCTCTGTCTCTGTCTCTATGTCTGTCTCTGTCTCTGTCTCTTTCTATGTCTCTGTCTCTGTCTCTGTCTCTGTCTCTGTGTCTGTCTCCGTCTCTGTCTCTGTCTCTGGCTCTGTCTCTGTCTCTGTCTCAGTCTCTGTCTCTGTCTCTGTCCCTGTCTCTGCCTCTGTCTCTGTCTCTGTCTCTGTCTCTGCCTCTGCCTCTGTCTTTGTCTCTCCCTCTGTCACCGTATCTGTCTCTGTCTTTGTCTCTGTCTCTGTCTCTGCCTCTGTCTCTGTCTCTATCTCTGTCTCTGTCTCTGTCTCTGTCTCCTTCTCTGTCTCTGTCTCTGTCTCTGTCTCTGTCTCTGTCTCTGTCTCTGTCTCTGTCTCTGTCTCTGTCTCTATCTCCGTCTCTGTCTCTGTCTGTGTCTCTGTCTCTGACTCTATCTCTGTCTCTGTCTCCGTCTCTGTCCCTGGCTCTGTCTCTGTCTCTGTCTCTGTCTCTGTCTCTGTCTCTGTCTCTGTCTCTGTCTCTGTCTCTGTCTCTGTCTCTGTCTCTGTCGCTGTCTCTCCCTCTGTCTCTGTCTCTGTCTCTGTACCTGGCTCTGTCTCTGCCTCTGTCTCCGTCTCTGTCCCTGTCTCTGCCTCTGTCTCTGTCTCTGTCTCTGTCTCTTTCTCTGTCTCTGTCTCTGTCCCTGTCTCTGTCTCTGTCTCTGTCTCTGTCTCTGTCTCTGTCTCTGTCTCTGTCTCTGTCTCTGTCTCTGTCTCTGTCTCTGTCTCTGTCTCTGTCTGTGTCTCTGTCTCTGTCTCCGTCCCTGTCTCTCCCTCTGTCTCCGTATCTGTCTCTGTCTTCGTCTCTGTCTCTGTCTCTGCCTCCGTATCTGTCTCTGTCTTTGTCTCTGTCTCTGTCTCTGCCTCTGTCTCTGTCTCTATCTCGGTCTCTGTCTCTGTCTCTGTCTCTGTCTCTGTCTCTGTCTCTGTCTCTGTCTCTGTCTCTATGTCTGTCTCTGTCTCTGTCTCTTTCTATGTCTCTGTCTCTGTCTCTGTCTCTGTCTCTGTCTCTGTCTCCATCTCTGTCTCTGTCTCTGGCTCTGTCTCTGTCTCTGTCTCAGTCTCTGTCTCTGTCTCTGTCCCTGTCTCTGCCTCTGTCTCTGTCTCTGTCTCTGTCTCTGCCTCTGCCTCTGTCTCTGTCTCTCCCTCTGTCTCTGTCTCTGTCTCTTTCTCTGTCTCTGTCTCTGTCTCTGTCTCTGTCTCTGTCTCTGTCTCTGTCTCTGTCTCTGTCTCTATCTCCGTCTCTGTCTCTGTCTGTGTCTCTGTCTCTGACTCTGTCTCTGTCTCTGTCTCTGTCTCCGTCTCTGTCCCTGGCTCTGTCTCTGTCTCTGTCTCTGTCTCTGTCTCTGTCTCTGTCTCTGTCTCTGTCTCTGTCTCTGTCTCTGTCTCTGTCTCTGTCTCTGTCGCTGTCTCTCCCTCTGTCTCTGTCTCTGTCTTTGTACCTGGCTCTGTCTCTGCCTCTGTCTCCGTCTCTGTCCCTGTCTCTGCCTCTGTCTCTGTCTCTGTCTCTGTCTCTTTCTCTGTCTCTGTCTCTGTCCCTGTCTCTGTCTCTGTCTCTGTCTCTGTCTCTGTCTCTGTCTCTGTCTCTGTCTCTGTCTCTGTCTCTGTCTCTATCTCCGTCTCTGTCTCTGTCTGTGTCTCTGTCTCTGTCTCTTTCTCTGTCTCAGTCTCTGTCTCTGTCTCTGTCCCTGTCTCTGCCTCTGTCTCTGTCTCTGTCTCTGTCTCTGCCTCTGCCTCTGTCTCTGCCTCTCCCTCTGTCTCCGTATCTGTCTCTGTCTTTGTCTCTGTCTCTGTCTCTGCCTCTGTCTCTGTCTCTATCTCTGTCTCTGTCTCTGTCTCCGTATCTGTCTCTGTCTTTGTCTCTGTCTCTGTCTCTGCCTCCGTATCTGTCTCTGTCTTTGTCTCTGTCTCTGTCTCTGCCTCTGTCTCTGTCTCTATCTCGGTCTCTGTCTCTGTCTCTGTCTCTGTCTCTGTCTCTGTCTCTGTCTCTGTCTCTGTCTCTGTCTCTGTCTCTGTCTCTGTCTCTGTCTCTGTCTCTGTCTCTGTCTCTGTCTCTGTCTCTGTCTCTGTCTCTGTCTCTGTCTCTGTCTCTGTCTCTGTCTCTGTCTCTGGCTCTGTCTCTGTCTCTGTCTCAGTCTCTGTCTCTGTCTCCGTCTCTCTCTCTGTCTCTGTCACTGCCTCTGTCTCTGTCCGCGTATCTGTCTCTGTCTCTGTTTCTGTCTCTGTCTCTGTCTCTGTCTCTGTCTCTGTCTCTGTCTCTGCCTCTGTCTCAGTCTCTGTCTCTGTCTCTGTCTCTGTCTGGGTCTGTGTCCCTGTCTCTGTCTCCGTCCCTGTCTCTGCCGATGTCGCTGTCTCTCCCTCTGTCTCTGTCTCTGTCTCTGTCCCTGGCTCTGTCTCTGCCTTTGTCTCCGTCTCTGTCTCTGTCTCTGTCTCTATCTCCGTCTCTGTCTCTGTCTGTGTCTCTTTCTCTGACTCTGTCTCTGTCTCTGTCTCTGTCTCTGTCTCTGTCTCTGTCTCTGTCTCTGTCTCTGTCTCTGTCTCTGTCTCTGTCTCTGTCTCTGTCTCTGTCTCTGTCTCTGTCGCTGTCTCTCCCTCTGTCTCCGTCTCTGTCTCTGTCTCTATCTCTGTCTCTGTCTCTGTCTCTGTCTCTGTCTCTGTCTCTGTCTCTGTCTCTGTACCTGGCTCTGTCTCTGCCTCTGTCTCCGTCTCTGTGCCTGTCTCTGCCTCTGTCTCTGTCTCTGTCTCTGTCTCTGCCTCTGCCTCTGTCTCTGTCTCTCCCTCTGTCTCCGTATCTGTCTCTGTCTCTGTCTCTGTCTCTGTCTCTGTCTCTGTCTCTGTCTCTGTCTCTGTCTCTGTCTCTGTCTCTATGTCTGTCTATGTCTCCGTCTCTTTCTATGTCTCTGTCTCTGTCTCTGTCTCTGTCTCTGTCTCTGTCTCCGTCTCTGTCTCTGTCTCTGGCTCTGTCTCTGTCTCTGTCTCAGTCTCTGTCTCTGTCTCTGTCCCTGTCTCTGCCTCTGTCTCTGTCTCTGTCTCTGTCTCTGCCTCTGCCTCTGTCTCTGTCTCTCCCTCTGTCTCCGTATCTGTCTCTGTCTTTGTGTCTGTCTCTGTCTCTGCCTCTGTCTCTGTCTCTATCTCTGTCTCTGTCTCTGTCTCTGTCTCTGTCTCTGTCTCTGTCTCTGTCTCTCTCTCTGTCTCTATGTCTGTCTCTGTCTCTGTCTCTTTCTATGTCTCTGTCTCTGTCTCTGTCTCTGTCTCTGTCTCTGTCTCTGTCTCCGTCTCTGTCTCTGTCTCTGGCTCTGTCTCTGTCTCTGTCTCAGTCTCTGTCTCTGTCTCTGTCCCTGTCTCTGCCTCTGTCTCTGTCTCTGTCTCTGTCTCTGCCTCTGCCTCTGTCTTTGTCTCTCCCTCTGTCTCCGTATCTGTCTCTGTCTTTGTCTCTGTCTCTGTCTCTGCCTCTGTCTCTGTCTCTATCTCTGTCTCTGTCTCTGTCTCTGTCTCTTTCTCTGTCTCTGTCTCTGTCTCTGTCTCTGTCTCTGTCTCTGTCTCTGTCTCTGTCTCTGTCTCTATCTCCGTCTCTGTCTCTGTCTGTGTCTCTGTCTCTGACTCTGTCTCTGTCTCTGTCTCCGTCTCTGTCCCTGGCTCTGTCTCTTTCTATGTCTCTGTCTCTGTCTCTGTCTCTGTCTCTGTCTCTGTCTCCGTCTCTGTCTCTGTCTCTGGCTCTGTCTCTGTCTCTGTCTCAGTCTCTGTCTCTGTCTCTGTCCCTGTCTCTGCCTCTGTCTCTGTCTCTGTCTCTGTCTCTGCCTCTGCCTCTGTCTCTGTCTCTCCCTCTGTCTCCGTATCTGTCTCTGTCTTTGTGTCTGTCTCTGTCTCTGCCTCTGTCTCTGTCTCTATCTCTGTCTCTGTCTCTGTCTCTGTCTCTGTCTCTGTCTCTGTCTCTGTCTCTCTCTCTGTCTCTATGTCTGTCTCTGTCTCTGTCTCTTTCTATGTCTCTGTCTCTGTCTCTGTCTCTGTCTCTGTCTCTGTCTCTGTCTCCGTCTCTGTCTCTGTCTCTGGCTCTGTCTCTGTCTCTGTCTCAGTCTCTGTCTCTGTCTCTGTCCCTGTCTCTGCCTCTGTCTCTGTCTCTGTCTCTGTCTCTGCCTCTGCCTCTGTCTTTGTCTCTCCCTCTGTCTCCGTATCTGTCTCTGTCTTTGTCTCTGTCTCTGTCTCTGCCTCTGTCTCTGTCTCTATCTCTGTCTCTGTCTCTGTCTCTGTCTCTTTCTCTGTCTCTGTCTCTGTCTCTGTCTCTGTCTCTGTCTCTGTCTCTGTCTCTGTCTCTATCTCCGTCTCTGTCTCTGTCTGTGTCTCTGTCTCTGACTCTGTCTCTGTCTCTGTCTCCGTCTCTGTCCCTGGCTCTGTCTCTTTCTATGTCTCTGTCTCTGTCTCTGTCTCTGTCTCTGTCTCTGTCTCCGTCTCTGTCTCTGTCTCTGGCTCTGTCTCTGTCTCTGTCTCAGTCTCTGTCTCTGTCTCTGTCCCTGTCTCTGCCTCTGTCTCTGTCTCTGTCTCTGTCTCTGCCTCTGCCTCTGTCTTTGTCTCTCCCTCTGTCTCCGTATCTGTCTCTGTCTTTGTCTCTGTCTCTGTCTCTGCCTCTGTCTCTGTCTCTATCTCTGTCTCTGTCTCTGTCTCTGTCTCTTTCTCTGTCTCTGTCTCTGTCTCTGTCTCTGTCTCTGTCTCTGTCTCTGTCTCTGTCTCTATCTCCGTCTCTGTCTCTGTCTGTGTCTCTGTCTCTGACTCTGTCTCTGTCTCTGTCTCCGTCTCTGTCCCTGGCTCTGTCTCTGTCTCTGTCTCTGTCTCTGTCTCTGTCTCTGTCTCTGTCTCTGTCTCTGTCTCTGTCTCTGTCTCTGTCTCTGTCTCTGTCTCTGTCTCTGTCTCTGTCTCTGTCTCTGTCTCTGTCGCTGTCTCTCCCTCTGTCTCTGTCTCTGTCTCTGTACCTGGCTCTGTCTCTGCCTCTGCCTCCGTCTCTGTCCCTGTCTCTGCCTCTGTCTCTGTCTCTGTCTCTGTCTCTGTCTCTTTCTCTGTCTCTGTCTCTGTCCCTGTCTCTGTCTCTGTCTCTGTCTCTGTCTCTGTCTCTGCCTCTGTCTCTGTCTCTGTCTCTGTCTCTGTCTCTGTCTCTGTCTCTGTCTGTGTCTCTGTCTCTGTCTCCGTCCCTGTCTCTCCCTCTGTCTCCGTATCTGTCTCTGTCTTTGTCTCTGTCTCTGTCTCTGCCTCCGTATCTGTCTCTGTCTTTGTCTCTGTCTCTGTCTCTGCCTCTGTCTCTGTCTCTATCTCTGTCTCTGTCTCTGTCTCTGTCTCTATGTCTGTCTCTGTCTCTGTCTCTTTCTATGTCTCTGTCTCTGTCTCTGTCTCTGTCTCTGTCTCTGTCTCCGTCTCTGTCTCTGTCTCTGGCTCTGTCTCTGTCTCTGTCTCAGTCTCTGTCTCTGTCTCTGTCCCTGTCTCTGCCTCTGTCTCTGTCTCTGTCTCTGTCTCTGCCTCTGCCTCTGTCTCTGTCTCTCCCTCTGTCTCCGTGTCTGTCTCTGTCTTTGTCTCTGTCTCTGTCTCTGCCTCTGTCTCTGTCTCTGTCTCTGTCTCTCTCTCTGTCTCTGTCTCTGTCGCTGTCTCTCCCTCTGTCTCTGTCTCTGTCTCTGTACCTGGCTCTGTCTCTGCCTCTGTCTCCGTCTCTGTGCCTGTCTCTGCCTCTGTCTCTGTCTCTGTCTCTGTCTCTGCCTCTGCCTCTGTCTCTGTCTCTCCCTCTGTCTCCGTATCTGTCTCTGTCTCTGTCTCTGTCTCTGTCTCTGTCTCTGTCTCTGTCTCTGTCTCTGTCTCTGTCTCTGTCTCTATGTCTGTCTCTGTCTCTGTCTCTTTCTATGTCTCTGTCTCTGTCTCTGTCTCTGTCTCTGTCTCTGTCTCCGTCTCTGTCTCTGTCTCTGGCTCTGTCTCTGTCTCTGTCTCAGTCTCTGTCTCTGTCTCTGTCCCTGTCTCTGCCTCTGTCTCTGTCTCTGTCTCTGTCTCTGCCTCTGCCACTGTCTCTGTCTCTCCCTCTGTCTCCGTATCTGTCTCTGTCTTTGTCTCTGTCTCTGTCTCTGCCTCTGTCTCTGTCTCTATCTCTGTCTCTGTCTCTGTCTCTGTCTCTGTCTCTGTCTCTGTCTCTGTCTCTGTCTCTGTCTCTATGTCTGTCTCTGTCTCTGTCTCTTTCTATGTCTCTGTCTCTGTCTCTGTCTCTGTCTCTGTCTCTGTCTCCGTCTCTGTCTCTGTCTCTGGCTCTGTCTCTGTCTCTGTCTCAGTCTCTGTCTCTGTCTCTGTCCCTGTCTCTGCCTCTGTCTCTGTCTCTGTCTCTGTCTCTGTCTCTGTCTCTGTCTCTGTCGCTGTCTCTCCCTCTGTCTCTGTCTCTGTCTCTGTCTCTATCTCCGTCTCTGTCTCTGTCTGTGTCTCTGTCTCTGACTCTGTCTCTGTCTCTGTCTCCGTCTCTGTCCCTGGCTCTGTCTCTGTCTCTGTCTCTGTCTCTGTCTCTGTCTCTGTCTCTGTCTCTGTCTCTGTCTCTGTCTCTGTCTCTGTCTCTGTCTCTGTCTCTGTCTCTGTCGCTGTCTCTCCCTCTGTCTCTGTCTCTGTCTCTGTACCTGGCTCTGTCTCTGCCTCTGTCTCCGTCTCTGTCCCTGTCTCTGCCTCTGTCTCTGTCTCTGTCTCTGTCTCTTTCTCTGTCTCTGTCTCTGTCCCTGTCTCTGTCTCTGTCTCTGTCTCTGTCTCTGTCTCTGTCTCTGTCTCTGTCTCTGTCTCTGTCTCTGTCTCTGTCTCTGTCTCTGTCTCTGTCTGTGTCTCTGTCTCTGTCTCCGTCCCTGTCTCTCCCTCTGTCTCCGTATCTGTCTCTGTCTTTGTCTCTGTCTCTGTCTCTGCCTCCGTATCTGTCTCTGTCTTTGTCTCTGTCTCTGTCTCTGCCTCTGTCTCTGTCTCTATCTCGGTCTCTGTCTCTGTCTCTGTCTCTGTCTCTGTCTCTGTCTCTGTCTCTGTCTCTGTCTCTGTCTCTGTCTCTATGTCTGTCTCTGTCTCTGTCTCTTTCTATGTCTCTGTCTCTGTCTCTGTCTCTGTCTCCGTCTCTGTCTCTGTCTCTGGCTCTGTCTCTGTCTCTGTCTCAGTCTCTGTCTCTGTCTCTGTCCCTGTCTCTGCCTCTGTCTCTGTCTCTGTCTCTGTCTCTGCCTCTGCCACTGTCTCTGTCTCTCCCTCTGTCTCCGTATCTGTCTCTGTCTTTGTCTCTGTCTCTGTCTCTGCCTCTGTCTCTGTCTCTATCTCTGTCTCTGTCTCTGTCTCTGTCTCTGTCTCTGTCTCTGTCTCTGTCTCTGTCTCTGTCTCTGTCTCTATGTCTGTCTCTGTCTCTGTCTCTTTCTATGTCTCTGTCTCTGTCTCTGTCTCTGTCTCTGTCTCTGTCTCCGTCTCTGTCTCTGTCTCTGGCTCTGTCTCTGTCTCTGTCTCAGTCTCTGTCTCTGTCTCTGTCCCTGTCTCTGCCTCTGTCTCTGTCTCTGTCTCTGTCTCTGTCTCTGTCTCTGTCTCTGTCGCTGTCTCTCCCTCTGTCTCTGTCTCTGTCTCTGTCTCTATCTCCGTCTCTGTCTCTGTCTGTGTCTCTGTCTCTGACTCTGTCTCTGTCTCTGTCTCCGTCTCTGTCCCTGGCTCTGTCTCTGTCTCTGTCTCTGTCTCTGTCTCTGTCTCTGTCTCTGTCTCTGTCTCTGTCTCTGTCTCTGTCTCTGTCTCTGTCTCTGTCTCTGTCTCTGTCGCTGTCTCTCCCTCTGTCTCTGTCTCTGTCTCTGTACCTGGCTCTGTCTCTGCCTCTGTCTCCGTCTCTGTCCCTGTCTCTGCCTCTGTCTCTGTCTCTGTCTCTGTCTCTGTCTCTGTCTGTGTCTCTGTCTCTGTCTCCGTCCCTGTCTCTCCCTCTGTCTCCGTATCTGTCTCTGTCTTTGTCTCTGTCTCTGTCTCTGCCTCCGTATCTGTCTCTGTCTTTGTCTCTGTCTCTGTCTCTGCCTCTGTCTCTGTCTCTATCTCGGTCTCTGTCTCTGTCTCTGTCTCTGTCTCTGTCTCTGTCTCTGTCTCTGTCTCTGTCTCTGTCTCTGTCTCTATGTCTGTCTCTGTCTCTGTCTCTTTCTATGTCTCTGTCTCTGTCTCTGTCTCTGTCTCTGTCTCTGTCTCCGTCTCTGTCTCTGTCTCTGGCTCTGTCTCTGTCTCTGTCTCAGTCTCTGTCTCTGTCTCTGTCCCTGTCTCTGCCTCTGTCTCTGTCTCTGTCTCTGTCTCTGCCTCTGCCTCTGTCTCTGTCTCTCCCTCTGTCTCCGTATCTGTCTCTGTCTTTGTCTCTGTCTCTGTCTCTGCCTCTGTCTCTGTCTCTATCTCTGTCTCTGTCTCTGTCTCTGTCTCTTTCTCTGTCTCTGTCTCTGTCTCTGTCTCTGTCTCTGTCTCTGTCTCTGTCTCTGTCTCTGTCTCTATCTCCGTCTCTGTCTCTGTCTGTGTCTCTGTCTCTGACTCTGTCTCTGTCTCTGTCTGTGTCCCTGTCCCATGGCTCTGTCTCTGTCTCTGTCTCTGTCTCTGTATCTGTCTGTGTCTCTGTCTCTGTCTCTGTCGCTGTCTCTGCCTCTGTCTCTCTCCCCGTATCTGTCTCTGTCTCTGTCTCTGTCTCTGTCTCCGTCTCTCTCTCTGTCTCTGTCACTGCCTCTGTCTCTGTCCGCGTATCTGTCTCTGTCTCTGTCTCTGTTTCTGTCTCTGTCTCTGTCTCTGTCTCTGTCTCTGTCTCTGTCTCTGTCTCTGCCTCTGTCCCTGCCTCTGCCTCTGTCTCTGTCTCTCCCTCTGTCTCCGTATCTGTCTCTGTCTTTGTCTCTGTCTCTGTCTCTGCCTCTGTCTCTGTCTCTATCTCTGTCTCTGTCTCTGTCTCTGTCTCTGTCGCTATCTCTCCCTCTGTCTCTGTCTCTGTCTCTGTACCTGGCTCTGTCTCTGCCTCTGTCTCCGTCTCTGTGCCTGTCTCTGCCTCTGTCTCTGTCTCTGTCTCTGTCTCTGCCTCTGCCTCTGTCTCTGTCTCTCCCTCTGTCTCCGTATCTGTCTCTGTCTCTGTCTCTGTCTCTGTCTCTGTCTCTGTCTCTGTCTCTGTCTCTGTATCTGTCTCTGTCTCTGTCTCTGTCTCTGTCTCTATGTCTGTCTCTGTCTCCGTCTCTTTCTATGTCTCTGTCTCTGTCTCTGTCTCTGTCTCTGTCTCTGTCTCCGTCTCTGTCTCTGTCTCTGGCTCTGTCTCTGTCTCTGTCTCAGTCTCTGTCTCTGTCTCTGTCCCTGTCTCTGCCTCTGTCTCTGTCTCTGTCTCTGTCTCTGCCTCTGCCTCTGTCTCTGTCTCTCCCTCTGTCTCCGTATCTGTCTCTGTCTTTGTCTCTGTCTCTGTCTCTGCCTCTGTCTCTGTCTCTATCTCTGTCTCTGTCTCTGTCTCTGTCTCTGTCTCTGTCTCTGTCTCTGTCTCTGTCTCTGTCTCTATGTCTGTCTCTGTCTCTGTCTCTTTCTATGTCTCTGTCTCTGTCTCTGTCTCTGTCTCTGTCTCTGTCTCCGTCTCTGTCTCTGTCTCTGGCTCTGTCTCTGTCTCTGTCTCAGTCTCTGTCTCTGTCTCTGTCCCTGTCTCTGCCTCTGTCTCTGTCTCTGTCTCTGTCTCTGCCTCTGCCTCTGTCTTTGTCTCTCCCTCTGTCTCCGTATCTGTCTCTGTCTTTGTCTCTGTCTCTGTCTCTGCCTCTGTCTCTGTCTCTATCTCTGTCTCTGTCTCTGTCTCTGTCTCTTTCTCTGTCTCTGTCTCTGTCTCTGTCTCTGTCTCTGTCTCTGTCTCTGTCTCTGTCTCTATCTCCGTCTCTGTCTCTGTCTGTGTCTCTGTCTCTGACTCTGTCTCTGTCTCTGTCTCCGTCTCTGTCCCTGGCTCTGTCTCTGTCTCTGTCTCTGTCTCTGTCTCTGTCTCTGTCTCTGTCTCTGTCTCTGTCTCTGTCTCTGTCTCTGTCTCTGTCGCTGTCTCTCCCTCTGTCTCTGTCTCTGTCTCTGTACCTGGCTCTGTCTCTGCCTCTGCCTCCGTCTCTGTCCCTGTCTCTGCCTCTGTCTCTGTCTCTGTCTCTGTCTCTGTCTCTTTCTCTGTCTCTGTCTCTGTCCCTGTCTCTGTCTCTGTCTCTGTCTCTGTCTCTGTCTCTGTCTCTGTCTCTGTCTCTGTCTCTGTCTCTGTCTCTGTCTCTGTCTCTGTCTGTGTCTCTGTCTCTGTCTCCGTCCCTGTCTCTCCCTCTGTCTCCGTATCTGTCTCTGTCTTTGTCTCTGTCTCTGTCTCTGCCTCCGTATCTGTCTCTGTCTTTGTCTCTGTCTCTGTCTCTGCCTCTGTCTCTGTCTCTATCTCTGTCTCTGTCTCTGTCTCTGTCTCTGTCTCTGTCTCTGTCTCTGTCTCTGTCTCTGTCTCTGTCTCTGTCTCTATGTCTGTCTCTGTCTCTGTCTCTTTCTATGTCTCTGTCTCTGTCTCTGTCTCTGTCTCTGTCTCTGTCTCTGTCTCCGTCTCTGTCTCTGTCTCTGGCTCTGTCTCTGTCTCTGTCTCAGTCTCTGTCTCTGTCTCTGTCCCTGTCTCTGCCTCTGTCTCTGTCTCTGTCTCTGTCTCTGCCTCTGCCTCTGTCTCTGTCTCTCCCTCTGTCTCCGTATCTGTCTCTGTCTTTGTCTCTGTCTCTGTCTCTGCCTCTGTCTCTGTCTCTATCTCTGTCTCTGTCTCTGTCTCTGTCTCTTTCTCTGTCTCTGTCTCTGTCTCTGTCTCTGTCTCTGTCTCTGTCTCTGTCTCTGTCTCTATCTCCGTCTCTGTCTCTGTCTGTGTCTCTGTCTCTGACTCTGTCTCTGTCTCTGTCTCCGTCTCTGTCCCTGGCTCTGTCTCTGTCTCTGTCTCTGTCTCTGTCTCTGTCTCTGTCTCTGTCTCTGTCTCTGTCTCTGTCTCTGGCTCTGTCTCTGCCTCTGTCTCAGTCTCTGTCTCTGTCTCTGTCTCTGTCTCTGTCTCTGTCTCTGTCTCTGTCTCTGTCTCTGTCTCTGTCTCTGTCTGTGTCTCTGTCTCTGTCTCTGTCTGTGTCCCTGTCTCTGTCTCTATCTCTGTCTCTGTCTCTATCTCTGTCTCTGTCTCTGTCTCTGTCTCTGTCTCTGTCTCTGTCTGTGTCTCTGTCTCTGTCTCCGTCCCTGTCTCTGTCTCTGTCTCTGTCTCTGTCTCTGTCTCTGTCTCTGTCTCTGTCTCTGTCTCTGTTTCTGTCTCTGTCTGTGTCTCTGTCTCTGTCTCCGTCCCTGTCTCTGCCGCTGTCTCTGTCTCCGTCCCAGTCTCTGTCTCTGTCTCCGTCTCTCTCTCTGTCTCTATCTCTGTCTCCGTCTCAGTCTCTGTCTCTGTCTCCGTCTCTCTCTCTGTCTCTATATCTGTCTCTGTCTCTGTCTCTATCTCTGTCTCTGTCTCTGTCTCTGTCTCTTTCTCTGTCTCTGTCTCTGTCTCTGTCTGTGTCTCTGTCTCTGACTCTGTCTCTGTCTCTGTCTCTGTCTCTGTATCTGTCTGTGTCTCTGTCTCTGTCTCTGTCGCTGTCTCTGCCTCTGTCTCTGTCCCCGTATCTGTCTCTGTCTCTGTCTCTGTCTCTGTCTCTGTCTCTGTCTCTGTCTCTGTCTCTGTCTCTGTCTCTGTCTCTGTCTCTGTCTCTGTCTCTGTCTCTGTCTCCGTCTCTCTCTCTGTCTCTGTCACTGCCTCTGTCTCTGTCCGCGTATCTGTCTCTGTCTCTGTTTCTGTCTCTGTCTCTGTCTCTGTCTCTGTCTCTGTCTCTGTCTCTGCCTCTGTCCCTGCCTCTGCCTCTGTCTCTGTCTCTCCCTCTGTCTCCGTATCTGTCTCTGTCTTTGTCTCTGTCTCTGTCTCTGCCTCTGTCTCTGTCTCTATCTCTGTCTCTGTCTCTGTCTCTGTCTCTTTCTCTGTCTCTGTCTCTGTCTCTGTCTCTGTCTCTGTCTCTGTCTCTGTCTCTGTCTCTATCTCCGTCTCTGTCTCTGTCTGTGTCTCTGTCTCTGTCTCTTTCTCTGTCTCAGTCTCTGTCTCTGTCTCTGTCCCTGTCTCTGCCTCTGTCTCTGTCTCTGTCTCTGTCTCTGCCTCTGCCTCTGTCTCTGTCTCTCCCTCTGTCTCCGTATCTGTCTCTGTCTTTGTCTCTGTCTCTGTCTCTGCCTCTGTCTCTGTCTCTATCTCTGTCTCTGTCTCTGTCTCTGTCTCTTTCTCTGTCTCTGTCTCTGTCTCTGTCTCTGTCTCTGTCTCTGTCTCTGTCTCTGTCTCTGCCTCTGTCTCTGTCTCTATCTCCGTCTCTGTCTCTGTCTGTGTCTCTGTCTCTGACTCTGTCTCTGTCTCTGTCTCCGTCTCTGTCCCTGGCTCTGTCTCTGTCTCTGTCTCTGCCTCTGTCTCTGTCTCTATCTCTGTCTCTGTCTCTGTTTCTGTCTCTGTCTCTGTCTCTGTCTCTGTCTCTGTCTCTGTCTCTGTCTCTGCCTCTGTCCCTGTCTCTGTCTGTGTCTGTGTCCCTGTCTCTGTCTCCGTCCCTGTCTCTGCCGATGTCGCTGTCTCTCCCTCTGTCTCTGTCTCTGTCTCTGTCCCTGGCTCTGTCTCTGCCTCTGTCTCCGTCTCTGTCTCTGTCTCTGTCTCTGTCTCTGTCTCTGTCTCTGTCTCCGTCGCAGTCTCTGTCTCTGTCTCCGTCTCTCTCTCTGTCTCTGTCTCTGCCTCTGTCTCTGTCCGCGTATCTGTCTCTGTCTCTGTTTCTGTCTCTGTCTCTGTCTCTGTCTCTGTCTCTGTCTCTGTCTCTGTCTCTGTCTCTGTCTCTGTCTCTGTCTCTATCTCTGTCTCTGTCTCTGTCTCTGTCTCTTTCTCTGTCTCTGTCTCTGTCTCTGTCTCTGTCTCTGTCTCTGTCTCTGTCTCTGTCTCTGTCTCTGTCTCTGTCTCTGTCTCTGTCTCTGTCTCTGTCTCTGTCTCTGTCTCTGTCTCTGTCTCTGTCTCTGTCTCTGTCTCTGTCTCTGTCTGTGTCTCTGTCTCTGTCTCCGTCCCTGTCTCTGCCGCTGTCTCTGTCTCCGTCTCAGGCTCTGTCTCTGTCTCTGTCTCTATCTCTGTCTCTGTCTCTGTCTCTGTCTCTGTCTCTGTCTCTGTCTCTGTCTCTGTCTCTGTCTCCGTCTCTGTCTCTGTCTGTGTCTCTGTCTCTGACTCTGTCTCTGTCTCTGTCTCTGTCTCTGTCTCTGTCTCTGTCTCTGTCTCTGTCTCTGTCTCTGTCTCTGTCTCTATGTCTGTCTCTGTCTCTGTCTCTTTCTATGTCTCTGTCTCTGTCTCTGTCTCTGTCTCTGTCTCTGTCTCTGTCTCCGTCTCTGTCTCTGTCTCTGGCTCTGTCTCTGTCTCTGTCTCAGTCTCTGTCTCTGTCTCTGTCTCTGTCTCTGTCTCTGTCTCTGTCTCTGTCTCTGTCTCTGTCTCTGTCTCTGTCTCTGGCTCTGTCTCTGTCTCTGTCTCTGTCTCTGTCTCTGTCTCTGTCTCTGTCTTTGTCTCCGTCCCTGTCTCTGCCGCTGTCTCTGTCTCCGTCTCAGTCTCTGTCTCTGTCTCCGTCTCTCTCTCTGTCTCTGTCACTGCCTCTGTCTCTGTCCGCGTATCTGTCTCTGTCTCTGTTTCTGTCTCTGTCTCTGTCTCTGTCTCTGTCTCTGTCTCTGTCTCTGCCTCTGTCTCTGTCTCTGTCTGTGTCTGTGTCCCTGTCTCTGTCTCCGTCCCTGTCTCTGCCGATGTCGCTGCCTCTCCCTCTGTCTCTGTCTCTGTCTCTGTCGCTGGCTCTGTCTCTGCCTCTGTCTCCGTCTCTGTCTCTGTCTCTGTCTCTGTCTCTGTCTCCGTCTCAGTCTCTGTCTCTGTCTCCGTCTCTCTCTCTGTCTCGGTCTCTGCCTCTGTCTCTGTCCGCGTATCTGTCTCTGTCTCTGTTTCTGTCTCTGTCTCTGTCTCTGTCTCTGTCTCTGTCTCTGTCTCTGTCTCCGTCTCTGTCTCTGTCTCTGTCTCTGTCTCTGTCTCTGTCTCTGTCTCTGTCTCTATCTCTGTCTCTGTCTCTGTCTCTGTCTCTGTCTCTGTCTCTGTCTCTGTCTCTGTCTCTGTCTCTGTCTCTGTCTCCGTCTCTGTCTCTGTCTGTGTCTCTGTCTCTGACTCTGTCTCTGTCTCTGTCTCTGTCTCTGTCTTTGTCTCTGTCTCTGTCTCTGTCTCTGTCTCTGTCTCTGTCTCTGTCTCTGTCTCTGTCTCTGTCTCTGTCTCTGTCTCTGTCTCTGTCTCTGTCTCTGTCTCTGTCTCTGTCTCTGTCTCTGTCTCTGTCTCTGTCTCTGTCTCTGTCTCTGTCTCTGTCTCTGTCTCTGTCTCTGTCTCTGTCTCTGTCTCTGTCTCTGTCTGTGTCTCTGTCTTTGTCTCCGTCCCTGTCTCTGCCGCTGTCTCTGTCTCCGTCTCAGTCTCTGTCTCTGTCTCCGTCTCTCTCTCTGTCTCTGTCACTGCCTCTGTCTCTGTCCGCGTATCTGTCTCTGTCTCTGTTTCTGTCTCTGTCTCTGTCTCTGTCTCTGTCTCTGTCTCTGTCTCTGTCTCTGTCTCTGTCTCTGCCTCTGTCTCTGTCTCTGTCTGTGTCTGTGTCCCTGTCTCTGTCTCCGTCCCTGTCTCTGCCGATGTCGCTGTCTCTCCCTCTGTCACTGCCTCTGTCTCTGTCCGCGTATCTGTCTCTGTCTCTGTTTCTGTCTCTGTCTCTGTCTCTGTCTCTGTCTCTGTCTCTGTCTCTGTCTCTGTCTCTGCCTCTGTCTCTGTCTCTGTCTGTGTCTGTGTCCCTGTCTCTGTCTCCGTCCCTGTCTCTGCCGATGTCGCTGTCTCTCCCTCTGTCTCTGTCTCTGTCTCTGTCCCTGGCTCTGTCTCTGCCTCTGTCTCCGTCTCTGTCTCTGTCTCTGTCTCTATCTCCGTCTCTGTCTCTGTCTGTGTCTCTGTCTCTGACTCTGTCTCTGTCTCTGTCTCTGTATCTGTCTCTGTCTCTGTCTCTGCCTCTGACTCTGTCTCTGTCTCTGTCTCTGTCGCTGTCTCTCCCTCTGTCTCTGTCTCCGTCTCTGTCCCTGGCTCTGTATCTGTCTCTGTCCCTGTCCCTGGCTCTGTCTATGCCTCTGTCTCCGTCTCTGTCTCTGTCTCTGTCTCTATCTCCGTCTCCGTCTCTGTCTCTGTCTGTGTCTCTGTCTCTGTCTCTGTCTCTGTCTCTGTCTCTGTCTCTGCCTCTGTCTCTGTCTCTGTCTGTGTCTGTGTCCCTGTCTCTGTCTCCGTCACTGTATCTGCCGATGTCGCTGTCTCTCCCTCTGTCTCTGTCTCTGTCTCTGTCCCTGGCTCTGTCTCTGCCTTTGTCTCCGTCTCTGTCTCTGTCTCTGTCTCTATCTCCGTCTCTGTCTCTGTCTGTGTCTCTGTCTCTGACTCTGTCTCTGTCTCCGTCTCTCTCTCTGTCTCTGTCTCTGTCGCTGTCTCTCCCTCTGTCTCTGTCTCTGTCTCTGTACCTGGCTCTGTCTTTGCCTCTGTCTCCGTCTCTGTCCCTGTCTCTGCCTCTGTCTCTGTCTCTGTCTCTGTCTCTGTCTCTGTCTCTGTCTCTGTCTCTGTCTCTGTCTCTGTCTCTGTCTCTGTCTCTGTCTGTGTCTCTGTCTCTGTCTCCGTCCCTGTCTCTGCCGCTGTCTCTGTCTCCGTCTCAGTCTCTGTCTCTGTCTCCGTCTCTCTCTCTGTCTCTGTCCGCGTATCTGTCTCTGTCTGTGTTTCTGTCTCTGTCTCTGTCTCTGTCTCTGTCTCTGTCTCTGTCTCTGTCTCTGCCTCTGTCTCTGTCTCTGTCTCTGTCTCTGTCTGTGTCTGTGTCCCTGTCTCTGTCTCCGTCCCTGTCTCTGCCGATGTCGCTGTCTCTCCCTCTGTCTCTGTCTCTGTCTCTGTCCCTGGCTCTGTCTCTGTCTCTGTCTCTGTCTCTGTATCTGTCTCTGTCTCTGTCTCTGTCTCCGTCTCTGTCTCTGTCTCTATCTCTGTCTCTGTCTCTGTCTCTGTCTCTGTCTCTGTCTCTGTCTCTGTCTCTGTCTCTGTCTCTGTCTCCGTCTCTGTCTCTGTCTGTGTCTCTGTCTCTGACTCTGTCTCTGTCTCTGTCTCTGTCTCTGTCTCTGTCTCTGTCTCTGTCTCTGTCTCTGTCTCTGTCTCTGTCTCTGTCTCTATGTCTATCTCTGCCTCTGTCTCTTTCTCTGTCTCTGTCTCTGTCTCTGTCTCTGTCTCCGTCTCTGTCTCTGTCTCTGTCTCCGTCTCTGTCTCTGCCTCTGTCTCTGTCTCTATCTCTGTCTCTGTCTCTGTTTCTGTCTCTGTCTCTGTCTCTGTCTCTGTCTCTGTCTCTGTCTCTGTCTCTGCCTCTGTCCCTGTCTCTGTCTCTGTCTCTGTCTCTGTCTCTGTCTGTGTCTCTGTCTCTGCCGATGTCGCTGTCTCTCCCTCTGTCTCTGTCTCTGTCTCTGTCCCTGGCTCTGTCTCTGCCTCTGTCTCCGTCTCTGTCTCTGTCTCTGTCTCTGTCTCTGTCTCTGTCTCCGTCGCAGTCTCTGTCTCTGTCTCCGTCTCTCTCTCTGTCTCTGTCTCTGCCTCTGTCTCTGTCCGCGTATCTGTCTCTGTCTCTGTTTCTGTCTCTGTCTCTGTCTCTGTCTCTGTCTCTGTCTCTGTCTCTGTCTCTGTCTCTGTCTCTGTCTCTGTCTCTGTCTCTATCTCTGTCTCTGTCTCTGTCTCTGTCTCTGTCTCGGTCTCTGTCTCTGTCTCTGTCCGCGTATCTGTCTCTGTCTCTGTTTCTGTCTCTGTCTCTGTCTCTGTCTCTGTCTCTGTCTCTGTCTCTGTCTCCGTCTCTGTCTCTGTCTCTGTCTCTGTCTCTGTCTCTGTCTCCGTCTCTGTCTCTATCTCTGTCTCTGTATCTGTCTCTGTCTCTGTCTCTGTCTCTGTCTCTGTCTCTGTCTCTGTCTCTGTCTCCGTCTCCGTCTCTGTCTGTGTCTCTGTCTCTGTCTCTGTCTCCGTCTCTGTCTCTGTCTCTGTCTCTGTCTCTGTCTCTGTCTCTGTCTCTGTCTCTGTCTCTATCTCTGTCTCTGTCTCTGTCTCTGTCTCTGTCTCTGTCTCTGTCTCTGTCTCTGTCTCTGTCTCTGTCTCTGTCTCTGTCTCTGTCTCTGTCTCTGTCTCTGTCTCTGTCTCTGTCTCTGTCTCTGTCTCTGTCTCTGTCTCTGTCTCTGTCTCTGTCTGTGTCTCTGTCTTTGTCTCCGTCCCTGTCTCTGCCGCTGTCTCTGTCTCCGTCTCAGTCTCTGTCTCTGTCTCCGTCTCTCTCTCTGTCTCTGTCACTGCCTCTGTCTCTGTCCGCGTATCTGTCTCTGTCTCTGTTTCTGTCTCTGTCTCTGTCTCTGTCTCTGTCTCTGTCTCTGTCTCTGTCTCTGTCTCTGCCTCTGTCTCTGTCTCTGTCTGTGTCTGTGTCCCTGTCTCTGTCTCCGTCCCTGTCTCTGCCGATGTCGCTGTCTCTCCCTCTGTCACTGCCTCTGTCTCTGTCCGCGTATCTGTCTCTGTCTCTGTTTCTGTCTCTGTCTCTGTCTCTGTCTCTGTCTCTGTCTCTGTCTCTGTCTCTGTCTCTGCCTCTGTCTCTGTCTCTGTCTGTGTCTGTGTCCCTGTCTCTGTCTCCGTCCCTGTCTCTGCCGATGTCGCTGTCTCTCCCTCTGTCTCTGTCTCTGTCTCTGTCCCTGGCTCTGTCTCTGCCTCTGTCTCCGTCTCTGTCTCTGTCTCTGTCTCTATCTCCGCCTCTGTCTCTGTCTGTGTCTCTGTCTCTGACTCTGTCTCTGTCTCTGTCTCTGTATCTGTCTCTGTCTCTGTCTCTGCCTCTGACTCTGTCTCTGTCTCTGTCTCTGTCGCTGTCTCTCCCTCTGTCTCTGTCTCCGTCTCTGTCCCTGGCTCTGTATCTGTCTCTGTCCCTGTCCCTGGCTCTGTCTCTGCCTCTGTCTCCGTCTCTGTCTCTGTCTCTGTCTCTATCTCCGTCTCCGTCTCTGTCTCTGTCTGTGTCTCTGTCTCTGTCTCTGTCTCTGTCTCTGTCTCTGTCTCTGCCTCTGTCTCTGTCTCTGTCTGTGTCTGTGTCCCTGTCTCTGTCTCCGTCACTGTATCTGCCGATGTCGCTGTCTCTCCCTCTGTCTCTGTCTCTGTCTCTGTCCCTGGCTCTGTCTCTGCCTTTGTCTCCGTCTCTGTCTCTGTCTCTGTCTCTATCTCCGTCTCTGTCTCTGTCTGTGTCTCTGTCTCTGACTCTGTCTCTGTCTCCGTCTCTCTCTCTGTCTCTGTCTCTGTCGCTGTCTCTCCCTCTGTCTCTGTCTCTGTCTCTGTACCTGGCTCTGTCTTTGCCTCTGTCTCCGTCTCTGTCCCTGTCTCTGCCTCTGTCTCTGTCTCTGTCTCTGTCTCTGTCTCTGCCTCTGCCTCTGCCTCTGTCTCTGTCTCTCCCTCTGTCTCCGTATCTGTCTCTGTCTTTGTCTCTGTCTCTGTCTCTGTCTCTGTCTCTGTCTCTATCTCTGTCTCTGTCTCTATCTCTGTCTCTGTCTCTGTCTCTGTCTCTGTCTCTGTCTCTGTCTCTGTCTCTGTCTCTGTCTCTGTCTGTGTCTCTGTCTCTGTCTCCGTCCCTGTCTCTGCCGCTGTCTCTGTCTCCGTCTCAGTCTCTGTCTCTGTCTCCGTCTCTCTCTCTGTCTCTGTCACTGCCTCTGTCTCTGTCCGCGTATCTGTCTCTGTCTGTGTTTCTGTCTCTGTCTCTGTCTCTGTCTCTGTCTCTGTCTCTGTCTCTGTCTCTGTCTCTGCCTCTGTCTCTGTCTCTGTCTCTGTCTCTGTCTGTGTCTGTGTCCCTGTCTCTGTCTCCGTCCCTGTCTCTGCCGATGTCGCTGTCTCTCCCTCTGTCTCTGTCTCTGTCTCTGTCCCCGGCTCTGTCTCTGTCTCTGTCTCTGTCTCTGTATCTGTCTCTGTCTCTGTCTCTGTCTCCGTCTCTGTCTCTGTCTCTGTCTCTGTCTCTATCTCTGTCTCTGTCTCTGTCTCCGTCTCTGTCTCTGTCTCTGTCTCTGTCTCTGTCTCTGTCTCCGTCTCTGTCTCTGTCTGTGTCTCTATCTCCGTCTCCGTCTCTGTCTCTGTCTGTGTCTCTGTCTCTGTCTCTGTCTCTGTCTCTGTCTCTGTCTCTGTCTCTGTCTCTGTCTCTGTCTCTGTCTCTGTCTCTGTCTGTGTCTCTGTCTCTGTCTCCGTCCCTGTCTCTGCCGCTGTCTCTGTCTCCGTCTCAGTCTCTGTCTCTGTCTCCGTCTCTCTCTCTGTCTCTGTCACTGCCTCTGTCTCTGTCCGCGTATCTGTCTCTGTCTCTGTTTCTGTCTCTGTCTCTGTCTCTGTCTCTGTCTCTGTCTCTGTCTCTGTCTCTGTCTCTGCCTCTGTCTCTGTCTCTGTCTCTGTCTCTGTCTGTGTCTGTGTCCCTGTCTCTGTCTCCGTCCCTGTCTCTGCCGATGTCGCTGTCTCTCCCTCTGTCTCTGTCTCTGTCTCTGTCCCTGGCTCTGTCTCTGCCTTTGTCTCCGTCTCTGTCTCTGTCTCTGTCTCTGTCTCTGTCTCTGTCGCTGTCTCTCCCTCTGTCTCCGTCTCTGTCTCTGTCTCTGTCTCTGTCTCTGTCTCTGTCTCTGTCTCTGTCGCTGTCTCTCCCTCTGTCTCCGTCTCTGTCTCTGTCTCTATCTCTGTCTCTGTCTCTGTCTCTGTCTCTGTCTCTCTCTCTGTCTCTGTCTCTGTCTCTATCTCCGTCTCTGTCTCTGTCTGTGTCTCTGTCTCTGACTCTGTCTCTGTCTCTGTCTCCGTCTCTGTCCCTGGCTCTGTCTCTGTCTCTGTCTCTGTCTCTGTCTCTGTCTCTGTCTCTGTCTCTGTCTCTGTCTCTGTCTCTGTCTCTGTCTCTCTCTCTGTCTCTGTCTCTGTCGCTGTCTCTCCCTCTGTCTCTGTCTCTGTCTCTGTACCTGTCTCTGTCTCTGTCTCTGTCTCTGTCTGTGTCTCTGTCTCTGTCTCCGTCCCTGTCTCTGCCGCTGTCTCTGTCTCCGTCTCAGTCTCTGTCTCTGTCTCCGTCTCTCTCTCTGTCTCTGTCACTGCCTCTGTCTCTGTCCGCGTATCTGTCTCTGTCTCTGTTTCTGTCTCTGTCTCTGTCTCTGTCTCTCCCTCTGTCTCTGTCTCTGTCTCTGTCCCTGGCTCTGTCTCTGCCTCTGTCTCCGTCTCTGTCTCTGTCTCTGTCTCTATCTCCGTCTCTGTCTCTGTCTGTGTCTCTGTCTCTGACTCTGTCTCTGTCTCTGTCTCTGTCTCTGTCTCTGTCTCTGTCTCTGTCTCTGTCTCTGCCTCTGTCTCTGTCTCTGTCTGTGTCTGTGTCCCTGTCTCTGTCTCCGTCCCTGTCTGTGCCGATGTCGCTGTCTCTCCCTCTGTCTCTGTCTCTGTCTCTGTCCCTGGCTCTGTCTCTGCCTCTGTAACTCCGTCTCTGTCTCTGTCTCTGTCTGTATCTCCGTCTCTGTCTCTGTCTGTGTCTCTGTCTCTGACTCTGTCTCTGTCTCTGTCTCTGTCTCTGTCTCTGTCTTTGTCTCTGTCTCTGTCTCTGTCTCTGTCTCTGCCTCTGACTCTGTCTCTGTCTCTGTCTCTGTCGCTGTCTCTCCCTCTGTCTCTGTCTCCGTCTCTGTCCCTGGCTCTGTATCTGTCTCTGTCCCTGTCCCTGGCTCTGTCTCTGCCTCTGTCTCCGTCTCTGTCTCTGTCTCTGTCTCTATCTCCGTCTCTGTCTCTGTCTGTGTCTCTGTCTCTGACTCTGTCTCTGTCTCCGTCTCTCTCTCTGTCTCTGTCTCTGCCTCTGTCTCTGTCCGCGTATCTGTTTCTGTCTCTGTCTCTGTCGCTGTCTCTCCCTCTGTCTCTGTCTCCGTCGCTGTCCCTGGCTCTGTCTCTGCCTCTGTCTCCGTCTCTGTCTCTGTCTCGGTCTTTGTCTCTGTCTCTGTCTCTGTCTCTGTCTCTGTCTCTGTCTCTGTCTCCGTCGCTGTCTCTGTCTCTGTCTCTGTCTCTGTCTCTGTCGCTGTCTCCCCCGCAGTCTCTGTCTCTGTCTCTGTCCCTGGCTCTGACTCAGTCTCTGTCTCTGTCTCCGTCTCTGTCCCTGGCTCTGTCTCTGTCTCTGTCTCTGTCTCTGTCTCTGTCTCTGTCTCTGTCTCTGTCTCTGTCTCTGTCTCTGTCTCTCTCTCTGTCTCTGTCTCTGTCGCTGTCTCTCCCTCTGTCTCTGCCTCTGTCTCTGTACCTGTCTCTGTCTCTGTTTCTGTCTCTGTCTCTGTCTCTGTCTCTGTCTCTGTCTCTGTCTCTGTCTCCGTCTCTGTCTCTGTCTCTGTCTCTGTCTCTGTCTGTGTCTCTGTCTCTGTCTCTATCTCTGTCTCTGTCTCTGTCTCTGTCTCTGTCTCTGTCTCTGTCTCTGTCTCTGTCTCTGTCTCTGTCTCCGTCTCCGTCTCTGTCTGTGTCTCTGTCTCTGTCTCTGTCTCCGTCTCTGTCTCTGTCTCTGTCTCTGTCTCTGTCTCTGTCTCTGTCTCTGTCTCTATCTCTGTCTCTGTCTCTGTCTCTGTCTCTGTCTCTGTCTCTGTCTCTGTCTCTGTCTCTGTCTCTGTCTCTGTCTCTGTCTCTGTCTCTGTCTCTGTCTCTGTCTCTGTCTCTGTCTCTGTCTCTGTCTCTGTCTCTGTCTCTGTCTCTGTCTCTGTCTCTGTCTGTGTCTCTGTCTTTGTCTCCGTCCCTGTCTCTGCCGCTGTCTCTGTCTCCGTCTCAGTCTCTGTCTCTGTCTCCGTCTCTCTCTCTGTCTCTGTCACTGCCTCTGTCTCTGTCCGCGTATCTGTCTCTGTCTCTGTTTCTGTCTCTGTCTCTGTCTCTGTCTCTGTCTCTGTCTCTGTCTCTGTCTCTGTCTCTGCCTCTGTCTCTGTCTCTGTCTGTGTCTGTGTCCCTGTCTCTGTCTCCGTCCCTGTCTCTGCCGATGTCGCTGTCTCTCCCTCTGTCACTGCCTCTGTCTCTGTCCGCGTATCTGTCTCTGTCTCTGTTTCTGTCTCTGTCTCTGTCTCTGTCTCTGTCTCTGTCTCTGTCTCTGTCTCTGCCTCTGTCTCTGTCTCTGTCTGTGTCTGTGTCCCTGTCTCTGTCTCCGTCCCTGTCTCTGCCGATGTCGCTGTCTCTCCCTCTGTCTCTGTCTCTGTCTCTGTCCCTGGCTCTGTCTCTGCCTCTGTCTCCGTCTCTGTCTCTGTCTCTGTCTCTATCTCCGCCTCTGTCTCTGTCTGTGTCTCTGTCTCTGACTCTGTCTCTGTCTCTGTCTCTGTATCTGTCTCTGTCTCTGTCTCTGCCTCTGACTCTGTCTCTGTCTCTGTCTCTGTCGCTGTCTCTCCCTCTGTCTCTGTCTCCGTCTCTGTCCCTGGCTCTGTATCTGTCTCTGTCCCTGTCCCTGGCTCTGTCTCTGCCTCTGTCTCCGTCTCTGTCTCTGTCTCTGTCTCTATCTCCGTCTCCGTCTCTGTCTCTGTCTGTGTCTCTGTCTCTGTCTCTGTCTCTGTCTCTGTCTCTGTCTCTGCCTCTGTCTCTGTCTCTGTCTGTGTCTGTGTCCCTGTCTCTGTCTCCGTCACTGTATCTGCCGATGTCGCTGTCTCTCCCTCTGTCTCTGTCTCTGTCTCTGTCCCTGGCTCTGTCTCTGCCTTTGTCTCTGTCTCTGTCTCTGTCTCTGTCTCTGTCTCTGTCTCTGTCTCTGTCTCTGTCTCTGTCTCTCTCTCTGTCTCTGTCTCTGTCTCCGTCTCTGTCCCTGGCTCTGTCTCTGTCTCTGTCTCTGTCTCTGTCTCTGTCTCTGTCTCTGTCTCTGTCTCTGTCTCTGTCTCTGTCTCTGTCTCTGTCTCTCTCTCTGTCTCTGTCTCTGTCGCTGTCTCTCCCTCTGTCTCTGTCTCTGTCTCTGTACCTGTCTCTGTCTCTGTCTCTGTCTCTGTCTGTGTCTCTGTCTCTGTCTCCGTCCCTGTCTCTGCCGCTGTCTCTGTCTCCGTCTCTGTCTCTGTCTCTGTCTCTGTCTCTGTCTCTGTCTCTGCCTCTGACTCTGTCTCTGTCTCTGTCTCTGTCGCTGTCTCTCCCTCTATCTCTGTCTCCGTCTCTGTCCCTGGCTCTGTATCTGTCTCTGTCCCTGTCCCTGGCTCTGTCTCTGCCTCTGTCTCCGTCTCTGTCTCTGTCTCTGTCTCTGTCTCTATCTCCGTCTCCGTCTCTGTCTCTGTCTGTGTCTCTGTCCCTGACTCTGTCTCTGTCTCTGTCTCTGTCTCTGTCTCTGTCTCTGTCTCTGTCTCTGTCTCTGTCTCTGTCTCTGTCTCTGTCTCTCTCTCTGTCTCTGTCTCTGTCGCTGTCTCTCCCTCTGTCTCTGTCTCTGTCTCTGTCTCTGTCTCTGTCTCTATCTCCGTCTCTGTCTCTATCTGTGTCTCTGTCTCTGACTCTGTCTCTGTCTCTGTCTCCGTCTCTGTCCCTGGCTCTGTCTCTGTCTCTGTCTCTGTCTCTGTCTCCGTCTCTGTCTCTCTCTGTGTCTCTGTCTCTGACTCTGTCTCTGTCTCTGTCTCCGTCTCTGTCCCTGGCTCTGTCTCTGTCGCTGTCTCTCCCTCTGTCTCTGTCTCCGTCTCTGTCCCTGGCTCTGTATCTGTCTCTGTCCCTGTCCCTGGCTCTGTCTCTGCCTCTGTCTCCGTCTCTGTCTCTGTCTCTGTCTCTATCTCCGTCTCTGTCTCTGTCTCTATCTCCGTCTCTGTCTCTGTCTGTGTCTCTGTCTCTGACTCTGTCTCTGTCTCTGTCTCCGTCTCTGTCCCTGGCTCTGTCTCTGTCTCTGTCTCTGTCTCTGTCTCTGTCTCTGTCTCTGTCTCTGTCTCTGTCTCTGTCTCTGTCTCTGTCTCTGTCTCTGTCTCTGTCTCTGTCTCTGTCTCTCTCTCTGTCTCTGTCTCTGTCGCTGTCTCTCCCTCTGTCTCTGTCTCTGTCTCTGTACCTGTCTCTGTCTCTGTCTCTGTCTCTGTCTGTGTCTCTGTCTCTGTCTCCGTCCCTGTCTCTGCCGCTGTCTCTGTCTCCGTCTCAGTCTCTGTCTCTGTCTCCGTCTCTCTCTCTGTCTCTGTCACTGCCTCTGTCTCTGTCCGCGTATCTGTCTCTGTCTCTGTTTCTGTCTCTGTCTCTGTCTCTGTCTCTCCCTCTGTCTCTGTCTCTGTCTCTGTCCCTGGCTCTGTCTCTGCCTCTGTCTCCGTCTCTATCTCTGTCTCTGTCTCTATCTCCGTCTCTGTCTCTGTCTGTGTCTCTGTCTCTGACTCTGTCTCTGTCTCTGTCTCTGTCTCTGTCTCTGTCTCTGTCTCTGTCTCTGTCTCTGTCTCTGCCTCTGTCTCTGTCTCTGTCTGTGTCTGTGTCCCTGTCTCTGTCTCCGTCCCTGTCTCTGCCGATGTCGCTGTCTCTCCCTCTGTCTCTGTCTCTGTCTCTGTCCCTGGCTCTGTCTCTGCCTCTGTCTCCGTCTCTGTCTCTGTCTCTGTCTCTATCTCCGTCTCTGTCTCTGTCTCTGACTCTGTCTCTGTCTCTGTCTCTGTCTCCGTCTCTGTCTCTGTCTCTGTCTCTGTCTCTGTCTCTGTCTCTGTCTCTGCCTCTGACTCTGTCTCTGTCTCTGTCTCTGTCGCTGTCTCTCCCTCTGTCTCTGTCTCCGTCTCTGTCCCTGGCTCTGTATCTGTCTCTGTCCCTGTCCCTGGCTCTGTCTCTGCCTCTGTCTCCGTCTCTGTCTCTGTCTCTGTCTCTATCTCCGTCTCTGTCTCTGTCTGTGTCTCTGTCTCTGACTCTGTCTCTGTCTCCGTCTCTCTCTCTGTCTCTGTCTCTGTCTCTGTCTCTGTCGCTGTCTCCCCCGCAGTCTCTGTCTCTGTCTCTGTCCCTGGCTCTGACTCTGTCTCTGTCTCTGTCTCCGTCTCTGTCCCTGGCTCTGTCTCTGTCTCTGTCTCTGTCTCTGTCTCTGTCTCTGTCTCTGTCTCTGTCTCTGTCTCTGTCTCTCTCTCTGTCTCTGTCTCTGTCGCTGTCTCTGTCTCTGGCTCTGTCTCTGTCTCTGTACCTGGCTCTGTCTCTGTCTCTGTCTCTGTCTTTGTCTCCGTCCCTGTCTCTGCCGCTGTCTCTGTCTCCGTCTCAGTCTCTGTCTCTGTCTCCGTCTCTCTCTCTGTCTCTGTCACTGCCTCTGTCTCTGTCCGCGTATCTGTCTCTGTCTCTGTTTCTGTCTCTGTCTCTGTCTCTGTCTCTGTCTCTGTCTCTGTCTCTGCCTCTGTCTCTGTCTCTGTCTGTGTCTGTGTCCCTGTCTCTGTCTCCGTCCCTGTCTCTGCCGATGTCGCTGCCTCTCCCTCTGTCTCTGTCTCTGTCTCTGTCGCTGGCTCTGTCTCTGCCTCTGTCTCCGTCTCTGTCTCTGTCTCTGTCTCTGTCTCTGTCTCCGTCTCAGTCTCTGTCTCTGTCTCCGTCTCTCTCTCTGTCTCGGTCTCTGCCTCTGTCTCTGTCCGCGTATCTGTCTCTGTCTCTGTTTCTGTCTCTGTCTCTGTCTCTGTCTCTGTCTCTGTCTCTGTCTCTGTCTCCGTCTCTGTCTCTGTCTCTGTCTCTGTCTCTGTCTCTGTCTCTGTCTCTGTCTCTATCTCTGTCTCTGTCTCTGTCTCTGTCTCTGTCTCTGTCTCTGTCTCTGTCTCTGTCTCTGTCTCTGTCTCTGTCTCCGTCTCTGTCTCTGTCTGTGTCTCTGTCTCTGACTCTGTCTCTGTCTCTGTCTCTGTCTCTGTCTTTGTCTCTGTCTCTGTCTCTGTCTCTGTCTCTGTCTCTGTCTCTGTCTCTGTCTCTGTCTCTGTCTCTGTCTCTGTCTCTGTCTCTGTCTCTGTCTCTGTCTCTGTCTCTGTCTCTGTCTCTGTCTCTGTCTCTGTCTCTGTCTCTGTCTCTGTCTCTGTCTCTGTCTCTGTCTCTGTCTCTGTCTGTGTCTCTGTCTTTGTCTCCGTCCCTGTCTCTGCCGCTGTCTCTGTCTCCGTCTCAGTCTCTGTCTCTGTCTCCGTCTCTCTCTCTGTCTCTGTCACTGCCTCTGTCTCTGTCCGCGTATCTGTCTCTGTCTCTGTTTCTGTCTCTGTCTCTGTCTCTGTCTCTGTCTCTGTCTCTGTCTCTGTCTCTGTCTCTGTCTCTGCCTCTGTCTCTGTCTCTGTCTGTGTCTGTGTCCCTGTCTCTGTCTCCGTCCCTGTCTCTGCCGATGTCGCTGTCTCTCCCTCTGTCACTGCCTCTGTCTCTGTCCGCGTATCTGTCTCTGTCTCTGTTTCTGTCTCTGTCTCTGTCTCTGTCTCTGTCTCTGTCTCTGTCTCTGTCTCTGTCTCTGCCTCTGTCTCTGTCTCTGTCTGTGTCTGTGTCCCTGTCTCTGTCTCCGTCCCTGTCTCTGCCGATGTCGCTGTCTCTCCCTCTGTCTCTGTCTCTGTCTCTGTCCCTGGCTCTGTCTCTGCCTCTGTCTCCGTCTCTGTCTCTGTCTCTGTCTCTATCTCCGTCTCTGTCTCTGTCTGTGTCTCTGTCTCTGACTCTGTCTCTGTCTCTGTCTCTGTATCTGTCTCTGTCTCTGTCTCTGCCTCTGACTCTGTCTCTGTCTCTGTCTCTGTCGCTGTCTCTCCCTCTGTCTCTGTCTCCGTCTCTGTCCCTGGCTCTGTATCTGTCTCTGTCCCTGTCCCTGGCTCTGTCTCTGCCTCTGTCTCCGTCTCTGTCTCTGTCTCTGTCTCTATCTCCGTCTCCGTCTCTGTCTCTGTCTGTGTCTCTGTCTCTGTCTCTGTCTCTGTCTCTGTCTCTGTCTCTGCCTCTGTCTCTGTCTCTGTCTGTGTCTGTGTCCCTGTCTCTGTCTCCGTCACTGTATCTGCCGATGTCGCTGTCTCTCCCTCTGTCTCTGTCTCTGTCTCTGTCCCTGGCTCTGTCTCTGCCTTTGTCTCCGTCTCTGTCTCTGTCTCTGTCTCTATCTCCGTCTCTGTCTCTGTCTGTGTCTCTGTCTCTGACTCTGTCTCTGTCTCCGTCTCTCTCTCTGTCTCTGTCTCTGTCGCTGTCTCTCCCTCTGTCTCTGTCTCTGTCTCTGTACCTGGCTCTGTCTTTGCCTCTGTCTCTGTCTCTGTCTCTGTCTCTGTCTCTATGTCTATCTCTGCCTCTGTCTCTTTCTCTGTCTCTGTCTCTGTCTCTGTCTCTGTCTCCGTCTCTGTCTCTGTCTCTGTCTCCGTCTCTGTCTCTGCCTCTGTCTCTGTCTCTATCTCTGTCTCTGTCTCTGTTTCTGTCTCTGTCTCTGTCTCTGTCTCTGTCTCTGTCTCTGTCTCTGTCTCTGCCTCTGTCCCTGTCTCTGTCTCTGTCTCTGTCTCTGTCTCTGTCTGTGTCTCTGTCTCTGCCGATGTCGCTGTCTCTCCCTCTGTCTCTGTCTCTGTCTCTGTCCCTGGCTCTGTCTCTGCCTCTGTCTCCGTCTCTGTCTCTGTCTCTGTCTCTGTCTCTGTCTCTGTCTCCGTCGCAGTCTCTGTCTCTGTCTCCGTCTCTCTCTCTGTCTCTGTCTCTGCCTCTGTCTCTGTCCGCGTATCTGTCTCTGTCTCTGTTTCTGTCTCTGTCTCTGTCTCTGTCTCTGTCTCTGTCTCTGTCTCTGTCTCTGTCTCTGTCTCTGTCTCTGTCTCTATCTCTGTCTCTGTCTCTGTCTCTGTCTCTGTCTCGGTCTCTGTCTCTGTCTCTGTCCGCGTATCTGTCTCTGTCTCTGTTTCTGTCTCTGTCTCTGTCTCTGTCTCTGTCTCTGTCTCTGTCTCTGTCTCCGTCTCTGTCTCTGTCTCTGTCTCTGTCTCTGTCTCTGTCTCCGTCTCTGTCTCTATCTCTGTCTCTGTCTCTGTCTCTGTCTCTGTCTCTGTCTCTGTCTCTGTCTCTGTCTCTGTCTCTGTCTCCGTCTCCGTCTCTGTCTGTGTCTCTGTCTCTGTCTCTGTCTCCGTCTCTGTCTCTGTCTCTGTCTCTGTCTCTGTCTCTGTCTCTGTCTCTGTCTCTGTCTCTATCTCTGTCTCTGTCTCTGTCTCTGTCTCTGTCTCTGTCTCTGTCTCTGTCTCTGTCTCTGTCTCTGTCTCTGTCTCTGTCTCTGTCTCTGTCTCTGTCTCTGTCTCTGTCTCTGTCTCTGTCTCTGTCTCTGTCTCTGTCTCTGTCTCTGTCTGTGTCTCTGTCTTTGTCTCCGTCCCTGTCTCTGCCGCTGTCTCTGTCTCCGTCTCAGTCTCTGTCTCTGTCTCCGTCTCTCTCTCTGTCTCTGTCACTGCCTCTGTCTCTGTCCGCGTATCTGTCTCTGTCTCTGTTTCTGTCTCTGTCTCTGTCTCTGTCTCTGTCTCTGTCTCTGTCTCTGTCTCTGTCTCTGCCTCTGTCTCTGTCTCTGTCTGTGTCTGTGTCCCTGTCTCTGTCTCCGTCCCTGTCTCTGCCGATGTCGCTGTCTCTCCCTCTGTCACTGCCTCTGTCTCTGTCCGCGTATCTGTCTCTGTCTCTGTTTCTGTCTCTGTCTCTGTCTCTGTCTCTGTCTCTGTCTCTGTCTCTGTCTCTGTCTCTGTCTCTGCCTCTGTCTCTGTCTCTGTCTGTGTCTGTGTCCCTGTCTCTGTCTCCGTCCCTGTCTCTGCCGATGTCGCTGTCTCTCCCTCTGTCTCTGTCTCTGTCTCTGTCCCTGGCTCTGTCTCTGCCTCTGTCTCCGTCTCTGTCTCTGTCTCTGTCTCTATCTCCGCCTCTGTCTCTGTCTGTGTCTCTGTCTCTGACTCTGTCTCTGTCTCTGTCTCTGTATCTGTCTCTGTCTCTGTCTCTGCCTCTGACTCTGTCTCTGTCTCTGTCTCTGTCGCTGTCTCTCCCTCTGTCTCTGTCTCCGTCTCTGTCCCTGGCTCTGTATCTGTCTCTGTCCCTGTCCCTGGCTCTGTCTCTGCCTCTGTCTCCGTCTCTGTCTCTGTCTCTGTCTCTATCTCCGTCTCCGTCTCTGTCTCTGTCTGTGTCTCTGTCTCTGTCTCTGTCTCTGTCTCTGTCTCTGTCTCTGCCTCTGTCTCTGTCTCTGTCTGTGTCTGTGTCCCTGTCTCTGTCTCCGTCACTGTATCTGCCGATGTCGCTGTCTCTCCCTCTGTCTCTGTCTCTGTCTCTGTCCCTGGCTCTGTCTCTGCCTTTGTCTCCGTCTCTGTCTCTGTCTCTGTCTCTATCTCCGTCTCTGTCTCTGTCTGTGTCTCTGTCTCTGACTCTGTCTCTGTCTCCGTCTCTCTCTCTGTCTCTGTCTCTGTCGCTGTCTCTCCCTCTGTCTCTGTCTCTGTCTCTGTACCTGGCTCTGTCTTTGCCTCTGTCTCCGTCTCTGTCCCTGTCTCTGCCTCTGTCTCTGTCTCTGTCTCTGTCTCTGTCTCTGCCTCTGCCTCTGCCTCTGTCTCTGTCTCTCCCTCTGTCTCCGTATCTGTCTCTGTCTTTGTCTCTGTCTCTGTCTCTGTCTCTGTCTCTGTCTCTATCTCTGTCTCTGTCTCTATCTCTGTCTCTGTCTCTGTCTCTGTCTCTGTCTCTGTCTCTGTCTCTGTCTCTGTCTCTGTCTCTGTCTGTGTCTCTGTCTCTGTCTCCGTCCCTGTCTCTGCCGCTGTCTCTGTCTCCGTCTCAGTCTCTGTCTCTGTCTCCGTCTCTCTCTCTGTCTCTGTCACTGCCTCTGTCTCTGTCCGCGTATCTGTCTCTGTCTGTGTTTCTGTCTCTGTCTCTGTCTCTGTCTCTGTCTCTGTCTCTGTCTCTGTCTCTGTCTCTGCCTCTGTCTCTGTCTCTGTCTCTGTCTCTGTCTGTGTCTGTGTCCCTGTCTCTGTCTCCGTCCCTGTCTCTGCCGATGTCGCTGTCTCTCCCTCTGTCTCTGTCTCTGTCTCTGTCCCTGGCTCTGTCTCTGTCTCTGTCTCTGTCTCTGTATCTGTCTCTGTCTCTGTCTCTGTCTCCGTCTCTGTCTCTGTCTCTGTCTCTGTCTCTATCTCTGTCTCTGTCTCTGTCTCCGTCTCTGTCTCTGTCTCTGTCTCTGTCTCTGTCTCTGTCTCCGTCTCTGTCTCTGTCTGTGTCTCTATCTCCGTCTCCGTCTCTGTCTCTGTCTGTGTCTCTGTCTCTGTCTCTGTCTCTGTCTCTGTCTCTGTCTCTGCCTCTGTCTCTGTCTCTGTCTGTGTCTGTGTCCCTGTCTCTGTCTCCGTCACTGTATCTGCCGATGTCGCTGTCTCTCCCTCTGTCTCTGTCTCTGTCTCTGTACCTGGCTCTGTCTATGCCTCTGTCTCCGTCTCTGTCCCTGTCTCTGCCTCTGTCTCTGTCTCTGTCTCTGTCTCTGCCTCTGCCTCTGCCTCTGTCTCTGTCTCTCCCTCTGTCTCCGTATCTGTCTCTGTCTTTGTCTCTGTCTCTGTCTCTGTCTCTGTCTCTGTCTCTATCTCTGTCTCTGTCTCTGTCTCTGTCTCTGTCTCTGTCTCTGTCTCTGTCTCTGTCTCTGTCTCTGTCTCTGTCTGTGTCTCTGTCTCTGTCTCCGTCCCTGTCTCTGCCGCTGTCTCTGTCTCCGTCTCAGTCTCTGTCTCTGTCTCCGTCTCTCTCTCTGTCTCTGTCACTGCCTCTGTCTCTGTCCGCGTATCTGTCTCTGTCTCTGTTTCTGTCTCTGTCTCTGTCTCTGTCTCTGTCTCTGTCTCTGTCTCTGTCTCTGTCTCTGCCTCTGTCTCTGTCTCTGTCTCTGTCTCTGTCTGTGTCTGTGTCCCTGTCTCTGTCTCCGTCCCTGTCTCTGCCGATGTCGCTGTCTCTCCCTCTGTCTCTGTCTCTGTCTCTGTCCCTGGCTCTGTCTCTGCCTTTGTCTCCGTCTCTGTCTCTGTCTCTGTCTCTGTCTCTGTCTCTGTCGCTGTCTCTCCCTCTGTCTCCGTCTCTGTCTCTGTCTCTGTCTCTGTCTCTGTCTCTGTCTCTGTCTCTGTCGCTGTCTCTCCCTCTGTCTCCGTCTCTGTCTCTGTCTCTATCTCTGTCTCTGTCTCTGTCTCTGTCTCTGTCTCTCTCTCTGTCTCTGTCTCTGTCTCTATCTCCGTCTCTGTCTCTGTCTGTGTCTCTGTCTCTGACTCTGTCTCTGTCTCTGTCTCCGTCTCTGTCCCTGGCTCTGTCTCTGTCTCTGTCTCTGTCTCTGTCTCTGTCTCTGTCTCTGTCTCTGTCTCTGTCTCTGTCTCTGTCTCTGTCTCTGTCTCTCTCTCTGTCTCTGTCTCTGTCGCTGTCTCTCCCTCTGTCTCTGTCTCTGTCTCTGTACCTGTCTCTGTCTCTGTCTCTGTCTCTGTCTGTGTCTCTGTCTCTGTCTCCGTCCCTGTCTCTGCCGCTGTCTCTGTCTCCGTCTCAGTCTCTGTCTCTGTCTCCGTCTCTCTCTCTGTCTCTGTCACTGCCTCTGTCTCTGTCCGCGTATCTGTCTCTGTCTCTGTTTCTGTCTCTGTCTCTGTCTCTGTCTCTCCCTCTGTCTCTGTCTCTGTCTCTGTCCCTGGCTCTGTCTCTGCCTCTGTCTCCGTCTCTGTCTCTGTCTCTGTCTCTATCTCCGTCTCTGTCTCTGTCTGTGTCTCTGTCTCTGACTCTGTCTCTGTCTCTGTCTCTGTCTCTGTCTCTGTCTCTGTCTCTGTCTCTGTCTCTGCCTCTGTCTCTGTCTCTGTCTGTGTCTGTGTCCCTGTCTCTGTCTCCGTCCCTGTCTGTGCCGATGTCGCTGTCTCTCCCTCTGTCTCTGTCTCTGTCTCTGTCCCTGGCTCTGTCTCTGCCTCTGTAACTCCGTCTCTGTCTCTGTCTCTGTCTGTATCTCCGTCTCTGTCTCTGTCTGTGTCTCTGTCTCTGACTCTGTCTCTGTCTCTGTCTCTGTCTCTGTCTCTGTCTTTGTCTCTGTCTCTGTCTCTGTCTCTGTCTCTGCCTCTGACTCTGTCTCTGTCTCTGTCTCTGTCGCTGTCTCTCCCTCTGTCTCTGTCTCCGTCTCTGTCCCTGGCTCTGTATCTGTCTCTGTCCCTGTCCCTGGCTCTGTCTCTGCCTCTGTCTCCGTCTCTGTCTCTGTCTCTGTCTCTATCTCCGTCTCTGTCTCTGTCTGTGTCTCTGTCTCTGACTCTGTCTCTGTCTCCGTCTCTCTCTCTGTCTCTGTCTCTGCCTCTGTCTCTGTCCGCGTATCTGTTTCTGTCTCTGTCTCTGTCGCTGTCTCTCCCTCTGTCTCTGTCTCCGTCGCTGTCCCTGGCTCTGTCTCTGCCTCTGTCTCCGTCTCTGTCTCTGTCTCGGTCTTTGTCTCTGTCTCTGTCTCTGTCTCTGTCTCTGTCTCTGTCTCTGTCTCTGTCTCCGTCGCTGTCTCTGTCTCTGTCTCTGTCTCTGTCTCTGTCGCTGTCTCCCCCGCAGTCTCTGTCTCTGTCTCTGTCCCTGGCTCTGACTCAGTCTCTGTCTCTGTCTCCGTCTCTGTCCCTGGCTCTGTCTCTGTCTCTGTCTCTGTCTCTGTCTCTGTCTCTGTCTCTGTCTCTGTCTCTGTCTCTGTCTCTCTCTCTGTCTCTGTCTCTGTCGCTGTCTCTCCCTCTGTCTCTGCCTCTGTCTCTGTACCTGTCTCTGTCTCTGTTTCTGTCTCTGTCTCTGTCTCTGTCTCTGTCTCTGTCTCTGTCTCTGTCTCCGTCTCTGTCTCTGTCTCTGTCTCTGTCTCTGTCTGTGTCTCTGTCTCTGTCTCTATCTCTGTCTCTGTCTCTGTCTCTGTCTCTGTCTCTGTCTCTGTCTCTGTCTCTGTCTCTGTCTCTGTCTCCGTCTCCGTCTCTGTCTGTGTCTCTGTCTCTGTCTCTGTCTCCGTCTCTGTCTCTGTCTCTGTCTCTGTCTCTGTCTCTGTCTCTGTCTCTGTCTCTATCTCTGTCTCTGTCTCTGTCTCTGTCTCTGTCTCTGTCTCTGTCTCTGTCTCTGTCTCTGTCTCTGTCTCTGTCTCTGTCTCTGTCTCTGTCTCTGTCTCTGTCTCTGTCTCTGTCTCTGTCTCTGTCTCTGTCTCTGTCTCTGTCTCTGTCTCTGTCTCTGTCTGTGTCTCTGTCTTTGTCTCCGTCCCTGTCTCTGCCGCTGTCTCTGTCTCCGTCTCAGTCTCTGTCTCTGTCTCCGTCTCTCTCTCTGTCTCTGTCACTGCCTCTGTCTCTGTCCGCGTATCTGTCTCTGTCTCTGTTTCTGTCTCTGTCTCTGTCTCTGTCTCTGTCTCTGTCTCTGTCTCTGTCTCTGTCTCTGTCTCTGCCTCTGTCTCTGTCTCTGTCTGTGTCTGTGTCCCTGTCTCTGTCTCCGTCCCTGTCTCTGCCGATGTCGCTGTCTCTCCCTCTGTCACTGCCTCTGTCTCTGTCCGCGTATCTGTCTCTGTCTCTGTTTCTGTCTCTGTCTCTGTCTCTGTCTCTGTCTCTGTCTCTGTCTCTGTCTCTGCCTCTGTCTCTGTCTCTGTCTGTGTCTGTGTCCCTGTCTCTGTCTCCGTCCCTGTCTCTGCCGATGTCGCTGTCTCTCCCTCTGTCTCTGTCTCTGTCTCTGTCCCTGGCTCTGTCTCTGCCTCTGTCTCCGTCTCTGTCTCTGTCTCTGTCTCTATCTCCGCCTCTGTCTCTGTCTGTGTCTCTGTCTCTGACTCTGTCTCTGTCTCTGTCTCTGTATCTGTCTCTGTCTCTGTCTCTGCCTCTGACTCTGTCTCTGTCTCTGTCTCTGTCGCTGTCTCTCCCTCTGTCTCTGTCTCCGTCTCTGTCCCTGGCTCTGTATCTGTCTCTGTCCCTGTCCCTGGCTCTGTCTCTGCCTCTGTCTCCGTCTCTGTCTCTGTCTCTGTCTCTATCTCCGTCTCCGTCTCTGTCTCTGTCTGTGTCTCTGTCTCTGTCTCTGTCTCTGTCTCTGTCTCTGTCTCTGCCTCTGTCTCTGTCTCTGTCTGTGTCTGTGTCCCTGTCTCTGTCTCCGTCACTGTATCTGCCGATGTCGCTGTCTCTCCCTCTGTCTCTGTCTCTGTCTCTGTCCCTGGCTCTGTCTCTGCCTTTGTCTCTGTCTCTGTCTCTGTCTCTGTCTCTGTCTCTGTCTCTGTCTCTGTCTCTGTCTCTGTCTCTCTCTCTGTCTCTGTCTCTGTCTCCGTCTCTGTCCCTGGCTCTGTCTCTGTCTCTGTCTCTGTCTCTGTCTCTGTCTCTGTCTCTGTCTCTGTCTCTGTCTCTGTCTCTGTCTCTGTCTCTCTCTCTGTCTCTGTCTCTGTCGCTGTCTCTCCCTCTGTCTCTGTCTCTGTCTCTGTACCTGTCTCTGTCTCTGTCTCTGTCTCTGTCTGTGTCTCTGTCTCTGTCTCCGTCCCTGTCTCTGCCGCTGTCTCTGTCTCCGTCTCTGTCTCTGTCTCTGTCTCTGTCTCTGTCTCTGTCTCTGCCTCTGACTCTGTCTCTGTCTCTGTCTCTGTCGCTGTCTCTCCCTCTATCTCTGTCTCCGTCTCTGTCCCTGGCTCTGTATCTGTCTCTGTCCCTGTCCCTGGCTCTGTCTCTGCCTCTGTCTCCGTCTCTGTCTCTGTCTCTGTCTCTGTCTCTATCTCCGTCTCCGTCTCTGTCTCTGTCTGTGTCTCTGTCCCTGACTCTGTCTCTGTCTCTGTCTCTGTCTCTGTCTCTGTCTCTGTCTCTGTCTCTGTCTCTGTCTCTGTCTCTGTCTCTGTCTCTCTCTCTGTCTCTGTCTCTGTCGCTGTCTCTCCCTCTGTCTCTGTCTCTGTCTCTGTCTCTGTCTCTGTCTCTATCTCCGTCTCTGTCTCTCTCTGTGTCTCTGTCTCTGACTCTGTCTCTGTCTCTGTCTCCGTCTCTGTCCCTGGCTCTGTCTCTGTCTCTGTCTCTGTCTCTGTCTCCGTCTCTGTCTCTCTCTGTGTCTCTGTCTCTGACTCTGTCTCTGTCTCTGTCTCCGTCTCTGTCCCTGGCTCTGTCTCTGTCGCTGTCTCTCCCTCTGTCTCTGTCTCCGTCTCTGTCCCTGGCTCTGTATCTGTCTCTGTCCCTGTCCCTGGCTCTGTCTCTGCCTCTGTCTCCGTCTCTGTCTCTGTCTCTGTCTCTATCTCCGTCTCTGTCTCTGTCTCTATCTCCGTCTCTGTCTCTGTCTGTGTCTCTGTCTCTGACTCTGTCTCTGTCTCTGTCTCCGTCTCTGTCCCTGGCTCTGTCTCTGTCTCTGTCTCTGTCTCTGTCTCTGTCTCTGTCTCTGTCTCTGTCTCTGTCTCTGTCTCTGTCTCTGTCTCTGTCTCTGTCTCTGTCTCTGTCTCTCTCTCTGTCTCTGTCTCTGTCGCTGTCTCTCCCTCTGTCTCTGTCTCTGTCTCTGTACCTGTCTCTGTCTCTGTCTCTGTCTCTGTCTGTGTCTCTGTCTCTGTCTCCGTCCCTGTCTCTGCCGCTGTCTCTGTCTCCGTCTCAGTCTCTGTCTCTGTCTCCGTCTCTCTCTCTGTCTCTGTCACTGCCTCTGTCTCTGTCCGCGTATCTGTCTCTGTCTCTGTTTCTGTCTCTGTCTCTGTCTCTGTCTCTCCCTCTGTCTCTGTCTCTGTCTCTGTCCCTGGCTCTGTCTCTGCCTCTGTCTCCGTCTCTATCTCTGTCTCTGTCTCTATCTCCGTCTCTGTCTCTGTCTGTGTCTCTGTCTCTGACTCTGTCTCTGTCTCTGTCTCTGTCTCTGTCTCTGTCTCTGTCTCTGTCTCTGTCTCTGTCTCTGCCTCTGTCTCTGTCTCTGTCTGTGTCTGTGTCCCTGTCTCTGTCTCCGTCCCTGTCTCTGCCGATGTCGCTGTCTCTCCCTCTGTCTCTGTCTCTGTCTCTGTCCCTGGCTCTGTCTCTGCCTCTGTCTCCGTCTCTGTCTCTGTCTCTGTCTCTATCTCCGTCTCTGTCTCTGTCTCTGACTCTGTCTCTGTCTCTGTCTCTGTCTCCGTCTCTGTCTCTGTCTCTGTCTCTGTCTCTGTCTCTGTCTCTGTCTCTGCCTCTGACTCTGTCTCTGTCTCTGTCTCTGTCGCTGTCTCTCCCTCTGTCTCTGTCTCCGTCTCTGTCCCTGGCTCTGTATCTGTCTCTGTCCCTGTCCCTGGCTCTGTCTCTGCCTCTGTCTCCGTCTCTGTCTCTGTCTCTGTCTCTATCTCCGTCTCTGTCTCTGTCTGTGTCTCTGTCTCTGACTCTGTCTCTGTCTCCGTCTCTCTCTCTGTCTCTGTCTCTGTCTCTGTCTCTGTCGCTGTCTCCCCCGCAGTCTCTGTCTCTGTCTCTGTCCCTGGCTCTGACTCTGTCTCTGTCTCTGTCTCCGTCTCTGTCCCTGGCTCTGTCTCTGTCTCTGTCTCTGTCTCTGTCTCTGTCTCTGTCTCTGTCTCTGTCTCTGTCTCTGTCTCTCTCTCTGTCTCTGTCTCTGTCGCTGTCTCTCCCTCTGTCTCTGTCTCTGTCTCTGTACCTGGCTCTGTCTCTGCCTCTGTCTCCGTCTCTGTCCCTGTCTCTGCCTCTGTCTCTGTCTCTGTCTCTGTCTCTGCCTCTGCCTCTGCCTCTGCCTCTGTCTCTGTCTCTCCCTCTGTCTCCGTATCTGTCTCTGTCTTTGTCTCTGTCTCTGTCTCTGTCTCTGTCTCTGTCTCTGTCTCTATCTCTGTCTCTGTCTCTGTCTCTGTCTCTGTCTCTGTCTCTGTCTCTGTCTCTGTCTCTGTCTCTGTCTCTGTCTCTGTCTCTGTCTGTGTCTCTGTCTCTGTCTCCGTCCCTGTCTCTGCCGCTGTCTCTGTCTCCGTCTCAGTCTCTGTCTCTGTCTCCGTCTCTCTCTCTGTCTCTGTCACTGCCTCTGTCTCTGTCCGCGTATCTGTCTCTGTCTCTGTTTCTGTCTCTGTCTCTGTCTCTGTCTCTGTCTCTGTCTCTGTCTCTGTCTCTGTCTCTGTCTCTGTCTCTGCCTCTGTCTCTGTCTCTGTCTCTGTCTCTGTCTGTGTCTGTGTCCCTGTCTCTGTCTCCGTCCCTGTCTCTGCCGATGTCGCTGTCTCTCCCTCTGTCTCTGTCTCTGTCTCTGTCCCTGGCTCTGTCTCTGTCTCTCTCTCTGTCTCTGTCTCTGTCTCTATGTCTGTCTCTGCCTCTGTCTCTTTCTCTGTCTCTGTCTCTGTCTCTGTCTCTGTCTCTGTCTCTGTCTCTGTCTCCGTCTCTGTCTCTGTCTCTGGCTCTGTCTCTGTCTCTGTCTCCGTCTCTCTCTCTGTCTCTGTCACTGCCTCTGTCTCTGTCCGCGTATCTGTCTCTGTCTCTGTTTCTGTCTCTGTCTCTGTCTCTGTCTCTGTCTCTGTCTCTGTCTCTGTCTCTGCCTCTGTCTCTGTCTCTGTCTGCGTCTGTGTCCCTGTCTCTGTCTCCGTCCCTGTCTCTGCCGATGTCGCTGTCTCTCCCTCTGTCTCTGTCTCTGTCTCTGTCCCTGGCTCTGTCTCTGCCTTTGTCTCCGTCTCTGTCTCTGTTTCTGTCTCTATCTCCGTCTCTGTCTCTGTCTGTGTCTCTGTCTCTGTCTCTGTCTCTGTCTCTGACTCTGTCTCTGTCTCTGTCTCTGTCTCTGTCTCTGTCTCTGTCTCTCTCTCTGTCTCTGTCTCTGTCGCTGTCTCTGTCTCTGTCTCTGTCTCTGTCTCTGTACCTGTCTCTGTCTCTGTCTCTGTCTCTGTCTGTGTCTCTGTCTCTGTCTCCGTCCCTGTCTCTGCCGCTGTCTCTGTCTCCGTCTCTGTCTCTGTCTCTGTCTCTGTCTCTGTCTCTGTCTCTGCCTCTGACTCTGTCTCTGTCTCTGTCTCTGTCGCTGTCTCTCCCTCTGTCTCTGTCTCCGTCTCTGTCCCTGGCTCTGTATCTGTCTCTGTCCCTGTCCCTGGCTCTGTCTCTGCCTCTGTCTCCGTCTCTGTCTCTGTCTCTGTCTCTATCTCCGTCTCTGTCTCTCTCTGTGTCTCTGTCTCTGACTCTGTCTCTGTCTCTGTCTCCGTCTCTGTCCCTGGCTCTGTCTCTGTCTCTGTCTCTGTCTCTGTCTCTGTCTCCGTCTCTGTCTCTCTCTGTGTCTCTGTCTCTGACTCTGTCTCTGTCTCTGTCTCCGTCTCTGTCCCTGGCTCTGTCTCTGTCTCTGTCTCTGTCTCTGTCTCTGTCTCTGTCTCTGTCTCTGTCTCTGTCTCTGTCTCTGTCTCTGTCTCTGTCTCTCTCTCTGTCTCTGTCTCTGTCGCTGTCTCTCCCTCTGTCTCTGTCTCTGTCTGTGTCTCTGTCTCTGTCTCCGTCCCTGTCTCTGCCGCTGTCTCTGTCTCCGTCTCAGTCTCTGTCTCTGTCTCCGTCTCTCTCTCTGTCTCTGTCACTGCCTCTGTCTCTGTCCGCGTATCTGTCTCTGTCTCTGTTTCTGTCTCTGTCTCTGTCTCTGTCTCTGTCTCTGTCTCTGTCTCTGTCTCTGCCTCTGTCTCTGTCTCTGTCTCTGTCTCTGTCTGTGTCTGTGTCCCTGTCTCTGTCTCCGTCCCTGTCTCTGCCGATGTCGCTGTCTCTCCCTCTGTCTCTGTCTCTGTCTCTGTCCCTGGCTCTGTCTCTGTCTCTGTCTCTGTCTCTGTCTCTGTCTCTATGTCTGTCTCTGCCTCTGTCTCTTTCTCTGTCTCTGTCTCTGTCTCTGTCTCTGTCTCTGTCTCTGTCTCCGTCTCTGTCTCTGTCTCTGGCTCTGTCTCTGTCTCTGTCTCCGTCTCTCTCTCTGTCTCTGTCACTGCCTCTGTCTCTGTCCGCGTATCTGTCTCTGTCTCTGTTTCTGTCTCTGTCTCTGTCTCTGTCTCTGTCTCTGTCTCTGTCTCTGTCTCTGTCTCTGCCTCTGTCTCTGTCTCTGTCTGCGTCTGTGTCCCTGTCTCTGTCTCCGTCCCTGTCTCTGCCGATGTCGCTGTCTCTCCCTCTGTCTCTGTCTCTGTCTCTGTCCCTGGCTCTGTCTCTGCCTCTGTCTCCGTCTCTGTCTCTGTCTCTGTCTCTGTCTCTGTCTCTGTCTCTGTCTCTGTCTCTGTCTCTGTCTCTGTCTCTGTCTCTGTCTCTGTCTCTGTCTCTGTCTCTGTCTCTGTCTCTGTCTCTGTCTCTGTCTCTGTCTCTGTCTCTGTCTCTGTCTCTCTCTCTGTCTCTGTCTCTGTCGCTGTCTCTCCCTCTGTCTCTGTCTCTGTCTCTGTCTCTATCTCCGTCTCTGTCTCTCTCTGTGTCTCTGTCTCTGACTCTGTCTCTGTCTCTGTCTCCGTCTCTGTCCCTGGCTCTGTCTCTGTCTCTGTCTCTGTCTCTGTCTCTGTCTCTGTCTCTGTCTCTGTCTCTGTCTCTGTCTCTGTCTCTGTCTCTGTCTCTCTCTCTGTCTCTGTCTCTGTCGCTGTCTCTCCCTCTGTCTCTGTCTCTGTCTGTGTCTCTGTCTCTGTCTCCGTCCCTGTCTCTGCCGCTGTCTCTGTCTCCGTCTCAGTCTCTGTCTCTGTCTCCGTCTCTCTCTCCGTCCCTGTCTCTGCCGCTGTCTCTGTCTCCGTCTCAGTCTCTGTCTCTGTCTCCGTCTCTCTCTCTGTCTCTGTCACTGCCTCTGTCTCTGTCCGCGTATCTGTCTCTGTCTCTGTTTCTGTCTCTGTCTCTGTCTCTGTCTCTGTCTCTGTCTCTGTCTCTGCCTCTGTCTCTGTCTCTGTCTCTGTCTCTGTCTGTGTCTGTGTCCCTGTCTCTGTCTCCGTCCCTGTCTCTGCCGATGTCGCTGTCTCTCCCTCTGTCTCTGTCTCTGTCTCTGTCCCTGGCTCTGTCTCTGCCTTTGTCTCCGTCTCTGTCTCTGTCTCTGTCTCTATCTCCGTCTCTGTCTCTGTCTGTGTCTCTGTCTCTGTCTCTGTCTCTGACTCTGTCTCTGTCTCTGTCTCTGTCTCTGTCTCTGTCTCTGTCTCTCTCTCTGTCTCTGTCTCTGTCGCTGTCTCTGTCTCTGTCTCTGTCTCTGTCTCTGTACCTGTCTCTGTCTCTGTCTCTGTCTCTGTCTGTGTCTCTGTCTCTGTCTCCGTCCCTGTCTCTGCCGCTGTCTCTGTCTCCGTCTCTGTCTCTGTCTCTGTCTCTGTCTCTGTCTCTGTCTCTGCCTCTGACTCTGTCTCTGTCTCTGTCTCTGTCGCTGTCTCTCCCTCTGTCTCTGTCTCCGTCTCTGTCCCTGGCTCTGTATCTGTCTCTGTCCCTGTCCCTGGCTCTGTCTCTGCCTCTGTCTCCGTCTCTGTCTCTGTCTCTGTCTCTATCTCCGTCTCTGTCTCTCTCTGTGTCTCTGTCTCTGACTCTGTCTCTGTCTCTGTCTCCGTCTCTGTCCCTGGCTCTGTCTCTGTCTCTGTCTCTGTCTCTGTCTCCGTCTCTGTCTCTCTCTGTGTCTCTGTCTCTGACTCTGTCTCTGTCTCTGTCTCCGTCTCTGTCCCTGGCTCTGTCTCTGTCTCTGTCTCTGTCTCTGTCTCTGTCTCTGTCTCTGTCTCTGTCTCTGTCTCTGTCTCTGTCTCTCTCTCTGTCTCTGTCTCTGTCGCTGTCTCTCCCTCTGTCTCTGTCTCTGTCTGTGTCTCTGTCTCTGTCTCCGTCCCTGTCTCTGCCGCTGTCTCTGTCTCCGTCTCAGTCTCTGTCTCTGTCTCCGTCTCTCTCTCTGTCTCTGTCACTGCCTCTGTCTCTGTCCGCGTATCTGTCTCTGTCTCTGTTTCTGTCTCTGTCTCTGTCTCTGTCTCTGTCTCTGTCTCTGTCTCTGTCTCTGCCTCTGTCTCTGTCTCTGTCTCTGTCTCTGTCTGTGTCTGTGTCCCTGTCTCTGTCTCCGTCCCTGTCTCTGCCGATGTCGCTGTCTCTCCCTCTGTCTCTGTCTCTGTCTCTGTCCCTGGCTCTGTCTCTGTCTCTGTCTCTGTCTCTGTCTCTGTCTCTATGTCTGTCTCTGCCTCTGTCTCTTTCTCTGTCTCTGTCTCTGTCTCTGTCTCTGTCTCTGTCTCTGTCTCTGTCTCCGTCTCTGTCTCTGTCTCTGGCTCTGTCTCTGTCTCTGTCTCCGTCTCTCTCTCTGTCTCTGTCACTGCCTCTGTCTCTGTCCGCGTATCTGTCTCTGTCTCTGTTTCTGTCTCTGTCTCTGTCTCTGTCTCTGTCTCTGTCTCTGTCTCTGCCTCTGTCTCTGTCTCTGTCTCTGCCTCTGTCTCTGTCTCTGTCTGCGTCTGTGTCCCTGTCTCTGTCTCCGTCCCTGTCTCTGCCGATGTCGCTGTCTCTCCCTCTGTCTCTGTCTCTGTCTCTGTCCCTGGCTCTGTCTCTGCCTCTGTCTCCGTCTCTGTCTCTGTCTCTGTCTCTGTCTCTGTCTCTGTCTCTGTCTCTGTCTCTGTCTCTGTCTCTGTCTCTGTCTCTGTCTCTGTCTCTGTCTCTGTCTCTGTCTCTGTCTCTGTCTCTGTCTCTGTCTCTGTCTCTGTCTCTGTCTCTCTCTCTGTCTCTGTCTCTGTCGCTGTCTCTCCCTCTGTCTCTGTCTCTGTCTCTGTCCCTATCTCCGTCTCTGTCTCTCTCTGTGTCTCTGTCTCTGACTCTGTCTCTGTCTCTGTCTCCGTCTCTGTCCCTGGCTCTGTCTCTGTCTCTGTCTCTGTCTCTGTCTCTGTCTCTGTCTCTGTCTCTGTCTCTGTCTCTGTCTCTGTCTCTCTCTCTGTCTCTGTCTCTGTCGCTGTCTCTCCCTCTGTCTCTGTCTCTGTCTGTGTCTCTGTCTCTGTCTCCGTCCCTGTCTCTGCCGCTGTCTCTGTCTCCGTCTCAGTCTCTGTCTCTGTCTCCGTCTCTCTCTCCGTCCCTGTCTCTGCCGCTGTCTCTGTCTCCGTCTCAGTCTCTGTCTCTGTCTCCGTCTCTCTCTCTGTCTCTGTCACTGCCTCTGTCTCTGTCCGCGTATCTGTCTCTGTCTCTGTTTCTGTCTCTGTCTCTGTCTCTGTCTCTGTCTCTGTCTCTGTCTCTGTCTCTGTCTCTGTCTCTATGTCTGTCTCTGCCTCTGTCTCTTTCTCTGTCTCTGTCTCTGTCTCTGTCTCTGTCTCTGTCTCTGGCTCTGTCTCTGTCTCCGTCTCTGTCTCTGTCTCTGGCTCTGTCTCTGTCTCTGTCTCAGTCCCTGTCTCTGCCGCTGTCTCTGTCTCTGTCTCTGTCTCTATCTCCGTCTCTGTCTCTGTCTGTGTCTCTGTCTCTGACTCTGTCTCTGTCTCCGTCTCTCTCTCTGTCTCTGTCTCTGCCTCTGTCTCTGTCCGCGTATCTGTCTCTGTCTCTGTTTCTGTCTCTGTCTCTGTCGCTGTCTCTCCCTCTGTCTCTGTCTCCGTCTCTGTCCCTGGCTCTGTCTCTGCCTCTGTCTCCGTCTCTGTCTCTGTCTCGGTCTTTGTCTCTGTCTCTGTCTCTGTCTCTGTCTCTGTCTCTGTCTCTGTCTCCGTCTCTGTCTCTGTCTCTGTCTCTGTCTCTGTCTCTGTCGCTGTCTCCCCCGCAGTCTCTGTCTCTGTCTCTGTCCCTGGCTCTGTCTCTGCCTCTGTCTCCGTCTTTGTCCCTGTCTCTGCCTCTGTCTCTGTCTCTGTCTCTGTCTCTGCCTCTGCCTCTGTCTCTATCTCTGTCTCTGTCTCTGTCTCTGTCTCTGTCTCTGTCTCTGTCTCTGTCTCTGTCTCTGTCTCTGTCTCTGTCTCTGTCTCTGTCTCTGTCTCTGTCTCTGTCTCTGTCTCTGTCGCTGTCTCTCCCTCTGTCTCCGTCTCTGCCTCTCCCTCTGTCTCCGTCTCTGTCTCTGTCTCTGTCTCTGTCTCTGTCTCTGTCTCTGTCTCTGTCGCTGTCTCTCCCTCTGTCTCCGTCTCTGTCTCTGTCTCTATCTCTGTCTCTGTCTCTGTCTCTGTCTCTGTCTCTCTCTCTGTCTCTGTCTCTGTCTCTATCTCCGTCTCTGTCTCTGTCTGTGTCTCTGTCTCTGACTCTGTCTCTGTCTCTGTCTCCGTCTCTGTCCCTGGCTCTGTCTCTGTCTCTGTCTCTGTCTCTGTCTCTGTCTCTGTCTCTGTCTCTGTCTCTGTCTCTGTCTCTGTCTCTGTCTCTGTCTCTCTCTCTGTCTCTGTCTCTGTCGCTGTCTCTCCCTCTGTCTCTGTCTCTGTCTCTGTACCTGTCTCTGTCTCTGTCTCTGTCTCTGTCTGTGTCTCTGTCTCTGTCTCCGTCCCTGTCTCTGCCGCTGTCTCTGTCTCCGTCTCAGTCTCTGTCTCTGTCTCCGTCTCTCTCTCTGTCTCTGTCACTGCCTCTGTCTCTGTCCGCGTATCTGTCTCTGTCTCTGTTTCTGTCTCTGTCTCTGTCTCTGTCTCTCCCTCTGTCTCTGTCTCTGTCTCTGTCCCTGGCTCTGTCTCTGCCTCTGTCTCCGTCTCTGTCTCTGTCTCTGTCTCTATCTCCGTCTCTGTCTCTGTCTGTGTCTCTGTCTCTGACTCTGTCTCTGTCTCTGTCTCTGTCTCTGTCTCTGTCTCTGTCTCTGTCTCTGTCTCTGCCACTGTCTCTGTCTCTGTCTGTGTCTGTGTCCCTGTCTCTGTCTCCGTCCCTGTCTCTGCCGATGTCGCTGTCTCTCCCTCTGTCTCTGTCTCTGTCTCTGTCCCTGGCTCTGTCTCTGCCTCTGTCTCCGTCTCTGTCTCTGTCTCTGTCTCTATCTCCGTCTCTGTCTCTGTCTGTGTCTCTGTCTCTGAATCTGTCTCTGTCTCTGTCTCTGTCTCTGTCTCTGTCTCTGTCTCTGTCTCTGTCTCTGTCTCTGTCTCTGCCTCTGACTCTGTCTCTGTCTCTGTCTCTGTCGCTGTCTCTCCCTCTGTCTCTGTCTCCGTCTCTGTCCCTGGCTCTGTATCTGTCTCTGTCCCTGTCCCTGGCTCTGTCTCTGCCTCTGTCTCCGTCTCTGTCTCTGTCTCTGTCTCTATCTCCGCCTCTGTCTCTGTCTGTGTCTCTGTCTCTGACTCTGTCTCTGTCTCCGTCTCTCTCTCTGTCTCTGTCTCTGCCTCTGTCTCTGTCCGCGTATCTGTCTCTGTCTCTGTTTCTGTCTCTGTCTCTGTCGCTGTCTCTCCCTCTGTCTCTGTCTCCGTCTCTGTCCCTGTCTCTGTCTCTGCCTCTGTCTCCGTCTCTGTCTCTGTCTCGGTCTTTGTCTCTGTCTCTGTCTCTGTCTCTGTCTCTGTCTCTGCCTCTGTCTCTGTCTCCGTCTCTGTCTCTGTCTCTGTCTCTGTCTCTGTCTCTGTCGCTGTCTCCCCCGCAGTCTCTGTCTCTGTCTCTGTCCCTGGCTCTGACTCTGTCTCTGTCTCTGTCTCCGTCTCTGTCCCTGGCTCTGTCTCTGTCTCTGTCTCTGTCTCTGTCTCTGTCTCTGTCTCTGTCTCTGTCTCTGTCTCTGTCTCTCTCTCTGTCTCTGTCTCTGTCGCTGTCTCTCCCTCTGTCTCTGTCTCTCTCTGTGTCTCTGTCTCTGACTCTGTCTCTGTCTCTGTCTCCGTCTCTGTCCCTGGCTCTGTCTCTGTCTCTGTCTCTGTCTCTGTCTCTGTCTCTGTCTCTGTCTCTGTCTCTGTCTCTGTCTCTGTCTCTGTCGCTGTCTCTCCCTCTGTCTCTGTCTCTGTCTCTGTCTCTGTCTCTGTCTCTATCTCCGTCTCTGTCTCTCTCTGTGTCTCTGTCTCTGACTCTGTCTCTGTCTCTGTCTCCGTCCCTGTCTCTGCCGATGTCGCTGTCTCTCCCTCTGTCTCTGTCTCTGTCTCTGTCCCTGGCTCTGTCTCTGCCTTTGTCTCCGTCTCTGGCTCTGTCTCTGTCTCTATCTCCGTCTCTGTCTCTGTCTGTGTCTCTGTCTCTGACTCTGTCTCTGTCTCTGTCTCTGTCTCTGTCTCTCTCTGTCTCTGTCTCTGTCTCTGTCTCTGTCTCTGTCTCTGTCTCTGTCTCTGTCTCTGTCTCTGTCGCTGTCTCTCCCTCTGTCTCCGTCTCTGTCTCTGTCTCTATCTCTGTCTCTGTCTCTGTCTCTGTCTCTGTCTCTGTCTCTGTCTCTGTCTCTGTCTCTATCTCCGTCTCTGTCTCTGTCTGTGTCTCTGTCTCTGACTCTGTCTCTGTCTCTGTCTCCGTCTCTGTCCCTGGCTCTGTCTCTGTCTCTGTCTCTGTCTCTGTCTCTGTCTCTGTCTCTGTCTCTGTCTCTGTCTCTGTCTCTGTCTCTCTCTCTGTCTCTGTCTCTGTCGCTGTCTCTCCCTCTGTCTCTGTCTCTGTCTCTGTACCTGTCACTGTCTCTGTCTCTGTCTCTGTCTGTGTCTCTGTCTCTGTCTCCGTCCCTGTCTCTGCCGCTGTCTCTGTCTCCGTCTCAGTCTCTGTCTCTGTCTCCGTCTCTCTCTCTGTCTCTGTCACTGCCTCTGTCTCTGTCCGCGTATCTGTCTCTGTCTCTGTTTCTGTCTCTGTCTCTGTCTCTGTCTCTCCCTCTGTCTCTGTCTCTGTCTCTGTCCCTGGCTCTGTCTCTGCCTCTGTCTCCGTCTCTGTCTCTGTCTCTGTCTCTATCTCCGTCTCTGTCTCTGTCTGTGTCTCTGTCTCTGACTCTGTCTCTGTCTCTGTCTCTGTCTCTGTCTCTGTCTCTGTCTCTGTCTCTGTCTCTGCCTCTGTCTCTGTCTCTGTCTGTGTCTGTGTCCCTGTCTCTGTCTCCGTCCCTGTCTCTGCCGATGTCGCTGTTTCTCCCTCTGTCTCTGTCTCTGTCTCTGTCCCTGGCTCTGTCTCTGCCTCTGTCTCCGTCTCTGTCTCTGCCTCTGTCTCTATCTCCGTCTCTGTCTCTGTCTGTGTCTCTGTCTCTGACTCTGTCTCTGTCTCTGTCTCTGTCTCTGTCTCTGTCTCTGTCTCTGTCTCTGCCTCTGACTCTGTCTCTGTCTCTGTCTCTGTCGCTGTCTCTCCCTCTGTCTCTGTCTCCGTCTCTGTCCCTGGCTCTGTATCTGTGTCTGTCCCTGTCCCTGGCTCTGTCGCTGCCTCTGTCTCCGTCTCTGTCTCTGTCTCTGTCTCTATCTCCGTCTCCGTCTCTGTCTCTGTCTGTGTCTCTGTCTCTGACTCTGTCTCTGTCTCTGTCTCTGTCTCTGTCTCTGTCTCTGTCTCTGTCTCTGTCTCTGTCTCTGTCTCTGTCTCTGTCTCTGTCTCTGTCTCTGTCTCTGTCTCTGTCTCTGTCTCTGTCTCTGTCTCTCTCTCTGTCTCTGTCTCTGTCGCTGTCTCTCCCTCTGTCTCTGTCTCTGTCTCTGTCTCTGTCTCTGTCGCTGTCTCTCCCTCTGTCTCTGTCTCTGTCTGTGTCTCTGTCTCTGTCTCCGTCCCTGTCTCTGCCGCTGTCTCTGTCTCCGTCTCAGTCTCTGTCTCTGTCTCCGTCTCTCTCTCTGTCTCTGTCACTGCCTCTGTCTCTGTCCGCGTATCTGTCTCTGTCTCCGTTTCTGTCTCTGTCTCTGTCTCTGTCTCTGTCTCTGTCTCTGTCTCTGTCTCTGCCTCTGTCTCTGTCTCTGTCTCTGTCTCTGTCTGTGTCTGTGTCCCTGTCTCTGTCTCCGTCCCTGTCTCTGCCGATGTCGCTGTCTCTCCCTCTGTCTCTGTCTCTGTCTCTGTCCCTGGCTCTGTCTCTGTCTCTGTCTCTGTCTCTGTCTCTGTCTCTGTCTCTATGTCTGTCTCTGCCTCTGTCTCTTTCTCTGTCTCTGTCTCTGTCTCTGTCTCTGTCTCTGTCTCTGTCTCCGTCTCTGTCTCTGTCTCTGTCTCTGGCTCTGTCTCTGTCTCTGTCTCCGTCTCTCCCTCTGTCTCTGTCACTGCCTCTGTCTCTGTCCGCGTATCTGTCTCTGTCTCTGTTTCTGTCTCTGTCTCTGTCTCTGTCTCTGTCTCTGTCTCTGTCTCTGTCTCTGTCTCTGCCTCTGTCTCTGTCTCAGTCTGTGTCTGTGTCCCTGTCTCTGTCTCCGTCCCTGTCTCTGCCGATGTCGCTGTTTCTCCCTCTGTCTCTGTCTCTGTCTCTGTCCCTGGCTCTGTCTCTGCCTCTGTCTCCGTCTCTGTCTCTGCCTCTGTCTCTATCTCCGTCTCTGTCTCTGTCTGTGTCTCTGTCTCTGACTCTGTCTCTGTCTCTGTCTCTGTCTCTGTCTCTGTCTCTGTCTCTGTCTCTGCCTCTGACTCTGTCTCTGTCTCTGTCTCTGTCGCTGTCTCTCCCTCTGTCTCTGTCTCCGTCTCTGTCCCTGGCTCTGTATCTGTGTCTGTCCCTGTCCCTGGCTCTGTCGCTGCCTCTGTCTCCGTCTCTGTCTCCGTCTCTGTCTCTGTCTCTGTCTCTGTCTCTGTCTCTGTCTCTGTCTCTGTCTCTGTCTCTGTCTCTGTCTCTGTCTCTGTCTCTGTCTCTGTCTCTGCCTCGGTCTCGGTCTTTGTCTCCGTCTCTCTCTCTGTCTCTGTCTCTGCCTCTGTCTCTGTCCGCGTATCTGTCTCTGTCTCTGCTTCTGTCTCTGTCTCTGTCTCTGTCTCTGTCTCTGTCGCTGCCTCTCCCTCTGTCTCCGTCTCTGTCTCTGTCTCTATCTCTGTCTCTGTCTCTGTCTCTGTCTCAGTCTCTGTCTCTGTCTCTGTCTCTGTCTCTGTCTGTGTCTCTGTCTCTGTCTCTGTCTCTGTCTCTGTCTCTGTCTCTGTCTCTGTCTCTGTCTCTGTCTCTGTCTCTGTCTCTGTCTCTGTCTCTGTCTCTGTCTCTGTCTCTGTCTCTGTCTCTGTCTCTGTCTCTGTCTCTGTCTCTGTCTCTGTCTCTGTCTCTGTCTCTGTCTCTGTCTCTGTCTCTGTCTGTGTCTCTGTCTCTGTCTCTGCCTCTGTCACTGCCTCTGTCTCTGTCCGCGTATCTGTCTCTGTCTCTGTTTCTGTCTCTGTCTCTGTCTCTGTCTCTGTCTCTGTCTCTGTCTCTGTCTCTCCCTCTGTCTCCGTATCTGTCTCTGTCTTTGTCTCTGTCTCTGTCTCTGTCTCTGTCTCTGTCTCTGTCTCTATCTCTGTCTCTGTCTCTGTCTCTGTCTCTGTCTCTGTCTCTGTCTCTGTCTCTGTCTCTGTCTCTGTCTGTGTCTCTGTCTCTGTCTCCGTCCCTGTTTCTGTCTCTGTCTCTGTCTCTGTCTCTGTCTCTGTCTCTGTCTCTGTCTCTCCCTCTGTCTCCGTATCTGTCTCTGTCTTTGTCTCTGTCTCTGTCTCTGTCTCTGTCTCTGTCTCTGTCTCTGTCTGTGTCTGTGTCCCTGTCTCTGTCTCCGTCCCTGTCTCTGCCGATGTCGCTGTCTCTCCCTCTGTCTCTGTCTCTGTCTCTGTCCCTGGCTCTGTCTCTGTCTCTGTCTCTGTCTCTGTCTCTGTCTCTGTCTCTATGTCTGTCTCTGCCTCTGTCTCTTTCTCTGTCTCTGTCTCTGTCTCTGTCTCTGTCTCTGTCTCTGTCTCCGTCTCTGTCTCTGTCTCTGTCTCTGGCTCTGTCTCTGTCTCTGTCTCCGTCTCTCCCTCTGTCTCTGTCACTGCCTCTGTCTCTGTCCGCGTATCTGTCTCTGTCTCTGTTTCTGTCTCTGTCTCTGTCTCTGTCTCTGTCTCTGTCTCTGTCTCTGTCTCTGTCTCTGCCTCTGTCTCTGTCTCAGTCTGTGTCTGTGTCCCTGTCTCTGTCTCCGTCCCTGTCTCTGCCGATGTCGCTGTTTCTCCCTCTGTCTCTGTCTCTGTCTCTGTCCCTGGCTCTGTCTCTGCCTCTGTCTCCGTCTCTGTCTCTGTCTCTGTCTCTGTCCCTGGCTCTGTCTCTGCCTCTGTCTCCGTCTCTGTCTCTGCCTCTGTCTCTATCTCCGTCTCTGTCTCTGTCTGTGTCTCTGTCTCTGACTCTGTCTCTGTCTCTGTCTCTGTCTCTGTCTCTGTCTCTGTCTCTGTCTCTGCCTCTGACTCTGTCTCTGTCTCTGTCTCTGTCGCTGTCTCTCCCTCTGTCTCTGTCTCCGTCTCTGTCCCTGGCTCTGTATCTGTGTCTGTCCCTGTCCCTGGCTCTGTCGCTGCCTCTGTCTCCGTCTCTGTCTCCGTCTCTGTCTCTGTCTCTGTCTCTGTCTCTGTCTCTGTCTCTGTCTCTGTCTCTGTCTCTGTCTCTGTCTCTGTCTCTGTCTCTGTCTCTGTCTCTGCCTCGGTCTCGGTCTTTGTCTCCGTCTCTCTCTCTGTCTCTGTCTCTGCCTCTGTCTCTGTCCGCGTATCTGTCTCTGTCTCTGCTTCTGTCTCTGTCTCTGTCTCTGTCTCTGTCTCTGTCGCTGCCTCTCCCTCTGTCTCCGTCTCTGTCTCTGTCTCTATCTCTGTCTCTGTCTCTGTCTCTGTCTCAGTCTCTGTCTCTGTCTCTGTCTCTGTCTCTGTCTGTGTCTCTGTCTCTGTCTCTGTCTCTGTCTCTGTCTCTGTCTCTGTCTCTGTCTCTGTCTCTGTCTCTGTCTCTGTCTCTGTCTCTGTCTCTGTCTCTGTCTCTGTCTCTGTCTCTGTCTCTGTCTCTGTCTCTGTCTCTGTCTCTGTCTCTGTCTCTGTCTCTGTCTCTGTCTCTGTCTCTGTCTCTGTCTGTGTCTCTGTCTCTGTCTCTGCCTCTGTCACTGCCTCTGTCTCTGTCCGCGTATCTGTCTCTGTCTCTGTTTCTGTCTCTGTCTCTGTCTCTGTCTCTGTCTCTGTCTCTGTCTCTGTCTCTCCCTCTGTCTCCGTATCTGTCTCTGTCTTTGTCTCTGTCTCTGTCTCTGTCTCTGTCTCTGTCTCTGTCTCTATCTCTGTCTCTGTCTCTGTCTCTGTCTCTGTCTCTGTCTCTGTCTCTGTCTCTGTCTCTGTCTCTGTCTGTGTCTCTGTCTCTGTCTCCGTCCCTGTTTCTGTCTCTGTCTCTGTCTCTGTCTCTGTCTCTGTCTCTGTCTCTGTCTCTCCCTCTGTCTCCGTATCTGTCTCTGTCTTTGTCTCTGTCTCTGTCTCTGTCTCTGTCTCTGTCTCTGTCTCTGTCTGTGTCTGTGTCCCTGTCTCTGTCTCCGTCCCTGTCTCTGCCGATGTCGCTGTCTCTCCCTCTGTCTCTGTCTCTGTCTCTGTCCCTGGCTCTGTCTCTGTCTCTGTCTCTGTCTCTGTCTCTGTCTCTGTCTCTATGTCTGTCTCTGCCTCTGTCTCTTTCTCTGTCTCTGTCTCTGTCTCTGTCTCTGTCTCTGTCTCTGTCTCCGTCTCTGTCTCTGTCTCTGTCTCTGGCTCTGTCTCTGTCTCTGTCTCCGTCTCTCCCTCTGTCTCTGTCACTGCCTCTGTCTCTGTCCGCGTATCTGTCTCTGTCTCTGTTTCTGTCTCTGTCTCTGTCTCTGTCTCTGTCTCTGTCTCTGTCTCTGTCTCTGTCTCTGCCTCTGTCTCTGTCTCAGTCTGTGTCTGTGTCCCTGTCTCTGTCTCCGTCCCTGTCTCTGCCGATGTCGCTGTTTCTCCCTCTGTCTCTGTCTCTGTCTCTGTCCCTGGCTCTGTCTCTGCCTCTGTCTCCGTCTCTGTCTCTGCCTCTGTCTCTATCTCCGTCTCTGTCTCTGTCTGTGTCTCTGTCTCTGACTCTGTCTCTGTCTCTGTCTCTGTCTCTGTCTCTGTCTCTGTCTCTGTCTCTGCCTCTGACTCTGTCTCTGTCTCTGTCTCTGTCGCTGTCTCTCCCTCTGTCTCTGTCTCCGTCTCTGTCCCTGGCTCTGTATCTGTGTCTGTCCCTGTCCCTGGCTCTGTCGCTGCCTCTGTCTCCGTCTCTGTCTCCGTCTCTGTCTCTGTCTCTGTCTCTGTCTCTGTCTCTGTCTCTGTCTCTGTCTCTGTCTCTGTCTCTGTCTCTGTCTCTGTCTCTGTCTCTGTCTCTGCCTCGGTCTCGGTCTTTGTCTCCGTCTCTCTCTCTGTCTCTGTCTCTGCCTCTGTCTCTGTCCGCGTATCTGTCTCTGTCTCTGCTTCTGTCTCTGTCTCTGTCTCTGTCTCTGTCTCTGTCGCTGCCTCTCCCTCTGTCTCCGTCTCTGTCTCTGTCTCTATCTCTGTCTCTGTCTCTGTCTCTGTCTCAGTCTCTGTCTCTGTCTCTGTCTCTGTCTCTGTCTGTGTCTCTGTCTCTGTCTCTGTCTCTGTCTCTGTCTCTGTCTCTGTCTCTGTCTCTGTCTCTGTCTCTGTCTCTGTCTCTGTCTCTGTCTCTGTCTCTGTCTCTGTCTCTGTCTCTGTCTCTGTCTCTGTCTCTGTCTCTGTCTCTGTCTCTGTCTCTGTCTCTGTCTCTGTCTCTGTCTCTGTCTGTGTCTCTGTCTCTGTCTCTGCCTCTGTCACTGCCTCTGTCTCTGTCCGCGTATCTGTCTCTGTCTCTGTTTCTGTCTCTGTCTCTGTCTCTGTCTCTGTCTCTGTCTCTGTCTCTGTCTCTCCCTCTGTCTCCGTATCTGTCTCTGTCTTTGTCTCTGTCTCTGTCTCTGTCTCTGTCTCTGTCTCTGTCTCTATCTCTGTCTCTGTCTCTGTCTCTGTCTCTGTCTCTGTCTCTGTCTCTGTCTCTGTCTCTGTCTCTGTCTGTGTCTCTGTCTCTGTCTCCGTCCCTGTCTCTGCCGCTGTCTCTGTCTCCGTCTCAGTCTCTGTCTCTGTCTCCGTCTCTCTCTCTGTCTCTGTCACTGCCTCTGTCTCTGTCCGCGTATCTGTCTCTGTCTCTGTTTCTGTCTCTGTCTCTGTCTCTGTCTCTGTCTCTGTCTCTGTCTCTGTCTCTGCCTCTGTCTCTGTCTCTGTCTCTGTCTCTGTCTCTGTCTGTGTCTGTGTCCCTGTCTCTGTCTCCGTCCCTGTCTCTGCCGATGTCGCTGTCTCTCCCTCTGTCTCTGTCTCTGTCTCTGTCCCTGGCTCTGTCTCTGCCTTTGTCTCCGTCTCTGTCTCTGTCTCTGTCTCTATCTCCGTCTCTGTCTCTGTCTGTGTCTCTGTCTCTGTCTCTGTCTCTGTCTCTGTCTCTGTCTCTGTCTCTGTCTCTGTCTCTGTCTCTGTCTCTGTCTCTGTCTCTGTCTCTGTATCTGTCTCTGTCTCTGTCTCTGTCGCTGTCTCTCTCTCTCTCTCTGTCTCTGTCGCTGTCTCTCCCTCTGTCTCTGTCTCTGTCTCTGTCTCTGTCTCTGTCTCTATCTCCGTCTCTGTCTCTCTCTGTGTCTCTGTCTCTGACTCTGTCTCTGTCTCTGTCTCCGTCTCTGTCCCTGGCTCTGTCTCTGTCTCTGTCTCTGTCTCTGTCTGTGTCTCTGTCTCTGTCTCTGTCTCTGTCTCTCTCTCTGTCTCTGTCTCTGTCGCTGTCTCTCCCTCTGTCTCTGTCTCTGTCTGTGTCTCTGTCTCTGTCTCCGTCCCTGTCTCTGCCGCTGTCTCTGTCTCCGTCTCAGTCTCTGTCTCTGTCTCCGTCTCTCTCTCTGTTTCTGTCACTGCCTCTGTCTCTGTCCGCGTATCTGTCTCTGTCTCTGTTTCTGTCTCTGTCTCTGTCTCTGTCTCTGTCTCTGTCTGTGTCTGTGTCCCTGTCTCTGTCTCCGTCCCTGTCTCTGCCGATGTCGCTGTCTCTCCCTCTGTCTCTGTCTCTGTCTCTGTCCCTGGCTCTGTCTCTGCCTCTGTCTCCGTCTCTGTCTCTGTCTCTGTCTCTGTCTCTGTCTCTGTCTCTGTCTCTGTCTCTGTCTCTGTCTCTGTCTCTGTCTCTGTCTCTGTCTCGGTCTTTGTCTCCGTCTCTCTCTCTGTCTCTGTCTCTGCCTCTGTCTCTGTCCGCGTATCTGTCTCTGTCTCTGCTTCTGTCTCTGTCTCTGTCTCTGTCTCTGTCTCTGTCGCTGCCTCTCCCTCTGTCTCCGTCTCTGCCTCTGTCTCTTTCTCTGTCTCTGTCTCTGTCTCTGTCTCTGTCTCTGTCTCTGTCTCCGTCTCTGTCTCTGTCTCTGGCTCTGTCTCTGTCTCTGTCTCCGTCTCTCTCTCTGTCTCTGTCACTGCCTCTGTCTCTGTCCGCGTATCTGTCTCTGTCCGCGTATCTGTCTCTGTCTCTGTTTCTGTCTCTGTTTCTGTCTCTGTCTCTGTCTCTGTCTCTGTCTCTGTCTCTGTCTCTGTCTCTGTCTCTGCCTCTGTCTCTGTCTCTGTCTCTATCTCTGTCTGTGTCTGTGTCCCTGTCTCTGTCTCCGTCCCTGTCTCTGCCGATGTCGCTGTCTCTCCCTCTGTCTCTGTCTCTGTCTCTGTCCCTGGCTCTGTCTCTGCCTCTGTCTCCGTCTCTGTCTCTGTCTCTGTCTCTGACTCTGTCTCTGTCTCTGTCTCTCTCTCTGTCTCTGTCTCTGTCGCTGTCTCTCCCTCTGTCTCTGTCTCTGTCTCTGTACCTGGCTCTGTCTCTGCCTCTGTCTCCGTCTCTGTCCCTGTCTCTGCCTCTGTCTCTGCCTCTGTCTCTGTCTCTGCCTCTGCCTCTGCCTCTGTCTCTGTCTCTCCCTCTGTCTCCGAATCTGTCTCTGTCTTTGTCTCTGTCTCTGTCTCTGTCTCTGTCTCTGTCTCTGTCTCTATCTCTGTCTCTGTCTCTGTCTCTGTCTCTGTCTCTGTCTCTGTCTCTGTCTCTGTCTCTGTCTCTGTCTCTGTCTCTGTCTCTGTCTGTGTCTCTGTCTCTGTCTCCGTCCCTGTCTCTGCCGCTGTCTCTGTCTCCGTCTCAGTCTCTGTCTCTGTCTCCGTCACTCTCTCTGTCTCTGTCACTGCCTCTGTCTCTGTCCGCGTATCTGTCTCTGTCTCTGTTTCTGTCTCTGTCTCTGTCTCTGTCTCTGTCTCTGTCTCTGTCTCTGTCTCTGTCTCTGCCTCTGTCTCTGTCTCTGTCTCTGCCTCTGTCTGTGTCTGTGTCCCTGTCTCTGTCTCCGTCCCTGTCTCTGCCGATGTCGCTGTCTCTCCCTCTGTCTCTGTCTCTGTCTCTGTCCCTGGCTCTGTCTCTGCCTTTGTCTCCGTCTCTGTCTCTGTCTCTGTCTCTGACTCTGTCTCTGTCTCTGTCTCTCTCTCTGTCTCTGTCTCTGTCGCTGTCTCTCCCTCTGTCTCTGTCACTGTCTCTGTACCTGCCTCTGTCTCTGCCTCTGCCTCCGTCTCTGTCCCTGTCTCTGCCTCTGTCTCTGTCTCTGTCTCTGTCTCTGCCTCTGCCTCTGCCTCTGTCTCTGTCTCTCCCTCTGTCTCCGTATCTGTCTCTGTCTTTGTCTCTGTCTCTGTCTCTGTCTCTGTCTCTGTCTCTGTCTCTATCTCTGTCTCTGTCTCTGTCTCTGTCTCTGTCTCTGTCTCTGTCTCTGTCTCTGTCTCTGTCTCTGTCTGTGTCTCTGTCTCTGTCTCCGTCCCTGTCTCTGCCGCTGTCTCTGTCTCCGTCTCAGTCTCTGTCTCTGTCTCCGTCTCTCTCTCTGTCTCTGTCACTGCCTCTGTCTCTGTCCGCGTATCTGTCTCTGTCTCTGTTTCTGTCTCTGTTTCTGTCTCTGTCTCTGTCTCTGTCTCTGTCTCTGTCTCTGTCTCTGTCTCTGTCTCTGCCTCTGTCTCTGTCTCTGTCTCTATCTCTGTCTGTGTCTGTGTCCCTGTCTCTGTCTCCGTCCCTGTCTCTGCCGATGTCGCTGTCTCTCCCTCTGTCTCTGTCTCTGTCTCTGTCCCTGGCTCTGTCTCTGCCTTTGTCTCCGTCTCTGTCTCTGTCTCTGTCTCTATCTCCGTCTCTGTCTCTGTCTGTGTCTCTGTCTCTGACTCTGTCTCTGTCTCTGTCTCTGTCTCTGTCTCTCTCTGTCTCTGTCTCTGTCTCTGTCTCTGTCTCTGTCTCTGTCTCTGTCTCTGTCTCTGTCTCTGTCGCTGTCTCTCCCTCTGTCTCCGTCTCTGTCTCTGTCTCTATCTCTGTCTCTGTCTCTGTCTCTGTCTCTGTCTCTGTCTCTGTCTCTGTCTCTGTCTCTGTCTCTATCTCCGTCTCTGTCTCTGTCTGTGTCTCTGTCTCTGACTCTGTCTCTGTCTCTGTCTCCGTCTCTGTCCCTGGCTCTGTCTCTGTCTCTGTCTCTGTCTCTGTCTCTGTCTCTGTCTCTGTCTCTGTCTCTGTCTCTGTCTCTGTCTCTCTCTCTGTCTCTGTCTCTGTCGCTGTCTCTCCCTCTGTCTCTGTCTCTGTCTCTGTCTCTGTACCTGTCACTGTCTCTGTCTCTGTCTCTGTCTGTGTCTCTGTCTCTGTCTCTGTCTCCGTCCCTGTCTCTGCCGCTGTCTCTGTCTCCGTCTCAGTCTCTGTCTCTGTCTCCGTCTCTCTCTCTGTCTCTGTCACTGCCTCTGTCTCTGTCCGCGTATCTGTCTCTGTCTCTGTTTCTGTCTCTGTCTCTGTCTCTGTCTCTCCCTCTGTCTCTGTCTCTGTCTCTGTCCCTGGCTCTGTCTCTGCCTCTGTCTCCGTCTCTGTCTCTGTCTCTGTCTCTATCTCCGTCTCTGTCTCTGTCTGTGTCTCTGTCTCTGACTCTGTCTCTGTCTCTGTCTCTGTCTCTGTCTCTGTCTCTGTCTCTGTCTCTGCCCCTGTCTCTGTCTCTGTCTGTGTCTGTGTCCCTGTCTCTTTCTCCGTCCCTGTCTCTGCCGATGTCGCTGTCTCTCCCTCTGTCTCTGTCTCTGTCTCTGTCCCTGGCTCTGTCTCTGCCTCTGTCTCCGTCTCTGTCTCTGTCTCTGTCTCTATCTCCGTCTCTGTCTCTGTCTGTGTCTCTGTCTCTGACTCTGTCTCTGTCTCTGTCTCTGTCTCTGTCTCTGTCTCTGTCTCTGTCTCTGTCTCTGCCTCTGACTCTGTCTCTGTCTCTGTCTCTGTCGCTGTCTCTCCCTCTGTCTCTGTCTCCGTCTCTGTCCCTGGCTCTGTATCTGTCTCTGTCCCTGTCCCTGGCTCTGTCTCTGCCTCTGTCTCCGTCTCTGTCTCTGTCTCTGTCTCTATCTCCGTCTCCGTCTCTGTCTCTGTCTGTGTCTCTGTCTCTGACTCTGTCTCTGTCTCTGTCTCTGTCTCTGTCTCTCTCTCTGTCTCTGTCTCTGTCGCTGTCTCTCCCTCTGTCTCTGTCTCTGTCTCTGTCTCTGTCTCTATCTCCGTCTCTGTCTCTCTCTGTGTCTCTGTCTCTGACTCTGTCTCTGTCTCTGTCTCCGTCTCTGTCCCTGGCTCTGTCTCTGTCTCTGTCTCTGTCTCTGTCTCTGTCTCTGTCTCTGTCTCTGTCTCTGTCTCTCTCTCTGTCTCTGTCTCTGTCTCCGTCTCTGTCCCTGGCTCTGTCTCTGTCTCTGTCTCTGTCTCTGTCTCTGTCTCTGTCGCTGTCTCTGTCTCTGTCTCTGTCTCTGTCTCTGTCTCTGTCTCTGTCTCTCTCTCTGTCTCTGTCTCTGTCGCTGTCTCTCCCTCTGTCTCTGTCTCTGTCTCTGTACCTGTCTCTGTCTCTGTCTCTGTCTGTGTCTGTGTCTCTGTCTCTGTCTCCGTCCCTGTCTCTGCCGCTGTCTCTGTCTCCGTCTCTGTCTCTGTCTCTGTCTCTGTCTCTGTCTCTGCATCTGACTCTGTCTCTGTCTCTGTCTCTGTCGCTGTCTCTCCCTCTGTCTCTGTCTCCGTCTCTGTCCCTGGCTCTGTATCTGTCTCTGTCCCTGTCCCTGGCTCTGTCTCTGCCTCTGTCTCTGTCTCTGTCTCTGTCTCTGTCTCTATCTCCGTCTCCGTCTCTGTCTCTGTCTGTGTCTCTGTCTCTGACTCTGTCTCTGTCTCTGTCTCTGTCTCTGTCTCTGTCTCTGTCTCTGTCTCTGTCTCTGTCTCTGTCTCTGTCTCTGTCTCTGTCTCTGTCTCTGTCTCTGTCTCTGTCTCTCTCTCTGTCTCTGTCTCTGTCGCTGTCTCTCCCTCTGTCTCTGTCTCTGTCTCTGTCTCTGTCTCTGTCTCTATCTCCGTCTCTGTCTCTCTCTGTGTCTCTGTCTCTGACTCTGTCTCTGTCTCTGTCTCCGTCTCTGTCCCTGGCTCTGTCTCTGTCTCTGTCTCTGTCTCTGTCTCTGTCTCTGTCTCTGTCTCTGTCTCTGTCTCTGTCTCTGTCTCTGTCTCTGTCTCTGTCTCTGTCTCTGTCTCTCTCTCTGTCTCTGTCTCTGTCTCCGTCTCTGTCCCTGGCTCTGTCTCTGTCTCTGTCTCTGTCTCTGTCTCTGTCTCTGTCTCTGTCTCTGTCTCTGTCTCTGTCTCTGTCTCTGTCTCTGTCTCTCTCTCTGTCTCTGTCTCTGTCGCTGTCTCTCCCTCTGTCTCTGTCTCTGTCTCTGTACCTGTCTCTGTCTCTGTCTCTGTCTCTGTCTGTGTCTCTGTCTCTGTCTCCGTCCCTGTCTCTGCCGCTGTCTCTGTCTCCGTCTCAGTCTCTGTCTCTGTCTCCGTCTCTCTCTCTGTCTCTGTCACTGCCTCTGTCTCTGTCCGCGTATCTGTCTCTGTCTCTGTTTCTGTCTCTGTCTCTGTCTCTGTCTCTCCCTCTGTCTCTGTCTCTGTCTCTGTCCCTGGCTCTGTCTCTGCCTCTGTCTCCGTCTCTGTCTCTGTCTCTGTCTCTATCTCCGTCTCTGTCTCTGTCTGTGTCTCTGTCTCTGACTCTGTCTCTGTCTCTGTCTCTGTCTCTGTCTCTGT
>CAMAOD020000265.1:1660000-1670000 GCA_945859595.2 Megachile willughbiella
CCGTCCCTGTCTCTGTCTCTGTCTGTGTCTGTGTCCCTGTCTCTGTCTCCGTCCCTGTCTCTGCCGATGTCGCTGTCTCTCCCTCTGTCTCTGTCTCTGTCTCTGTCCCTGGCTCTGTCTCTGCCTTTGTCTCCGTCTCTGTCTCTGACTCTGTCTCTGTCTCCGTCTCTCTCTCTGTCTCTGTCTCTGCCTCTGTCTCTGTCCGCGTATCTGTCTCTGTCTCTGTTTCTGTCTCTGTCTCTGTCGCTGTCTCTCCCTCTGTCTCTGTCTCCGTCTCTGTCCCTGGCTCTGTCTCTGCCTCTGTCTCCGTCTCTGTCTCTGTCTCGGTCTTTGTCTCCGTCTCTGTCTCCGTCTCTGTCTCTGTCTCTGTCTCTATCTCCGTCTCTGTCTCTGTATCTGTCTGTGTCTCTATCTCTGTCTCTGTCTCTGTCTCTGTCTCTTTCTCTGTCTCTGTCTCTGTCTCTGTCTCTGTCTCTGTCTCTGTCTCTGTCTCTGTATCTGTCTCTGTCTCTGTCTCCGTCTCTGTCTCTGTCTCTGTCTCTGTCTCTATCTCTGTCTCTGTCTCTGTCTCTGTCTCTGTCTCTGTCTCTGTCTCTGTCTCCGTCTCTGTCTCTGACTGTGTCTCTGTCTCTGACTCTGTCTCTGTCTCTGTCTCTGTCTCTGTCTCTGTCTCTGTCTCTGTCTCTGTCTCTGTCTCTGTCTCTGTCTCTGTCTCTATGTCTGTCTCTGCCTCTGTCTCTTTCTCTGTCTCTGTCTCTGTCTCTGTCTCTGTCTCTGTCTCTGTCTCCGTCTCTGTCTCTGTCTCTGGCTCTGTCTCTGTCTCTGTCTCAGTCTCTGTCTCTGTCTCTGTCTCTGTCTCTGTCTCTGTCTCTGTCTCTGTCTCTGTCTCTGTCTCTGCCTCTGTCTCTGTCTCTGCCTCTGCCTCTGTCTCTGTCTCTCCCTCTGTCTCCGTATCTGTCTCTGTCTTTGTCTCTGCCTCTGTCTCTGTCTCTGTCTCTGTCTCTATCTCTGTCTCTGTCTCTGTCTCTGTCTCTGTCTCTGTCTCTGTCTCTGTCTCTGTCTCTGTCTCTGTCTCTGTCTCTGTCTCTGTCTCTGTCTCTGTCTCTGTCTCTGTCTCTGTCTCTGTCTCTGTCTCTGTCTCTCTCTGTGTCTCTGTCTCTGTCTCCGTCCCTGTCTCTGCCGCTGTCTCTGTCTCCGTCTCAGTCTCTGTCTCTGTCTCCGTCTCTCTCTCTGTCTCTGTCACTGCCTCTGTCTCTGTCCGCGTATCTGTCTCTGTCTCTGTTTCTGTCTCTGTCTCTGTCTCTGTCTCCGTCTCTGTCCCTGGCTCTGTCTCTGTCTCTGTCTCTGTCTCTGTCTCTGTCTCTGTCTCTGCCTCTGTCTCTGTCTCTGTCTCTCTCTCTGTCTCTGTCTCTGTCGCTGTCTCTCCCTCTGTCTCTGTCTCTGTCTCTGTACCTGTCTCTGTCTCTGTCTCTGTCTCTGTCTGTGTCTCTGTCTCTGTCTCCGTCCCTGTCTCTGTCTCTGTCTGTGTCTGTGTCCCTGTCTCTGTCTCCGTCCCTGTCTCTGCCGATGTCGCTGTCTCTCCCTCTGTCTCTGTCTCTGTCTCTGTCCCTGGCTCTGTCTCTGCCTTTGTCTCCGTCTCTGTCTCTGACTCTGTCTCTGTCTCCGTCTCTCTCTCTGTCTCTGTCTCTGCCTCTGTCTCTGTCCGCGTATCTGTCTCTGTCTCTGTTTCTGTCTCTGTCTCTGTCGCTGTCTCTCCCTCTGTCTCTGTCTCCGTCTCTGTCCCTGGCTCTGTCTCTGCCTCTGTCTCCGTCTCTGTCTCTGTCTCGGTCTTTGTCTCCGTCTCTGTCTCCGTCTCTGTCTCTGTCTCTGTCTCTATCTCCGTCTCTGTCTCTGTATCTGTCTGTGTCTCTATCTCTGTCTCTGTCTCTGTCTCTGTCTCTTTCTCTGTCTCTGTCTCTGTCTCTGTCTCTGTCTCTGTCTCTGTCTCTGTCTCTGTATCTGTCTCTGTCTCTGTCTCCGTCTCTGTCTCTGTCTCTGTCTCTGTCTCTATCTCTGTCTCTGTCTCTGTCTCTGTCTCTGTCTCTGTCTCTGTCTCTGTCTCCGTCTCTGTCTCTGACTGTGTCTCTGTCTCTGACTCTGTCTCTGTCTCTGTCTCTGTCTCTGTCTCTGTCTCTGTCTCTGTCTCTGTCTCTGTCTCTGTCTCTGTCTCTATGTCTGTCTCTGCCTCTGTCTCTTTCTCTGTCTCTGTCTCTGTCTCTGTCTCTGTCTCTGTCTCTGTCTCCGTCTCTGTCTCTGTCTCTGGCTCTGTCTCTGTCTCTGTCTCAGTCTCTGTCTCTGTCTCTGTCTCTGTCTCTGTCTCTGTCTCTGTCTCTGTCTCTGTCTCTGTCTCTGTCTCTGTCTCTGTCTCTGTCTCTGTCTCTGTATCTGTCTCTGTCTCTGTCTCCGTCTCTGTCTCTGTCTCTGTCTCTGTCTCTATCTCTGTCTCTGTCTCTGTCTCTGTCTCTGTCTCTGTCTCTGTCTCTGTCTCTGTCTCCGTCTCTGTCTCTGACTGTGTCTCTGTCTCTGACTCTGTCTCTGTCTCTGTCTCTGTCTCTGTCTCTGTCTCTGTCTCTGTCTCTGTCTCAGTCTCTGTCTCTGTCTCTGACTCTGTCTCTGTCTCTGTCTCTGTCTCTGTCTCTGTCTCTGTCTCTGTCTCTGTCTCTGTCTCTGCCTCTGTCTCTGTCTCTGTCTGTGTCTGTGTCCCTGTCTCTGTCTCCGTCCCTGTCTCTGCCGATGTCGCTGTTTCTCCCTCTGTCTCTGTCTCTGTCTCTGTCCCTGGCTCTGTCTCTGCCTCTGTCTCCGTCTCTGTCTCTGCCTCTGTCTCTATCTCCGTCTCTGTCTCTGTCTGTGTCTCTGTCTCTGACTCTGTCTCTGTCTCTGTCTCTGTCTCTGTCTCTGTCTCTGTCTCTGTCTCTGCCTCTGACTCTGTCTCTGTCTCTGTCTCTGTCGCTGTCTCTCCCTCTGTCTCTGTCTCCGTCTCTGTCCCTGGCTCTGTATCTGTGTCTGTCCCTGTCCCTGGCTCTGTCGCTGCCTCTGTCTCCGTCTCTGTCTCTGTCTCTGTCTCTATCTCCGTCTCCGTCTCTGTCTCTGTCTGTGTCTCTGTCTCTGACTCTGTCTCTGTCTCTGTCTCTGTCTCTGTCTCTGTCTCTGTCTCTGTCTCTGTCTCTGTCTCTGTCTCTGTCTCTGTCTCTGTCTCTGTCTCTGTCTCTGTCTCTGTCTCTGTCTCTGTCTCTGTCTCTCTCTCTGTCTCTGTCTCTGTCGCTGTCTCTCCCTCTGTCTCTGTCTCTGTCTCTGTCTCTGTCTCTGTCGCTGTCTCTCCCTCTGTCTCTGTCTCTGTCTCTGTCTGTGTCTCTGTCTCTGTCTCCGTCCCTGTCTCTGCCGCTGTCTCTGTCTCCGTCTCAGTCTCTGTCTCTGTCTCCGTCTCTCTCTCTGTCTCTGTCACTGCCTCTGTCTCTGTCCGCGTATCTGTCTCTGTCTCCGTTTCTGTCTCTGTCTCTGTCTCTGTCTCTGTCTCTGTCTCTGTCTCTGTCTCTGTCTCTGCCTCTGTCTCTGTCTCTGTCTCTGTCTCTGTCTGTGTCTGTGTCCCTGTCTCTGTCTCCGTCCCTGTCTCTGCCGATGTCGCTGTCTCTCCCTCTGTCTCTGTCTCTGTCTCTGTCCCTGGCTCTGTCTCTGTCTCTGTCTCTGTCTCTGTCTCTGTCTCTGTCTCTGTCTCTATGTCTGTCTCTGCCTCTGTCTCTTTCTCTGTCTCTGTCTCTGTCTCTGTCTCTGTCTCTGTCTCTGTCTCTGTCTCCGTCTCTGTCTCTGTCTCTGGCTCTGTCTCTGTCTCTGTCTCCGTCTCTCCCTCTGTCTCTGTCACTGCCTCTGTCTCTGTCCGCGTATCTGTCTCTGTCTCTGTTTCTGTCTCTGTCTCTGTCTCTGTCTCTGTCTCTGTCTCTGTCTCTGTCTCTGTCTCTGTCTCTGTCTCTGCCTCTGTCTCTGTCTCTGTCTGTGTCTGTGTCCCTGTCTCTGTCTCCGTCCCTGTCTCTGTCTCTGTCTCCGTCTCTCTCTCTGTCTCTGTCACTGCCTCTGTCTCTGTCCGCGTATCTGTCTCTGTCTCTGTTTCTGTCTCTGTCTCTGTCTCTGTCTCTGTCTCTGTCTCTGTCTCTGTCTCTGCCTCTGTCTCTGTCTCTGTCTCTGTCTCTGTCTGTGTCTGTGTCCCTGTCTCTGTCTCCGTCCCTGTCTCTGCCGATGTCGCTGTCTCTCCCTCTGTCTCTGTCTCTGTCTCTGTCCCTGGCTCTGTCTCTGCCTTTGTCTCCGTCTCTGTCTCTGTCTCTGTCTCTATCTCCGTCTCTGTCTCTGTCTGTGTCTCTGTCTCTGTCTCTGTCTCTGTCTCTGTCTCTGTCTCTGTCTCTGTCTCTGTCTCTGTCTCTGTCTCTGTCTCTGTCTCTGTCGCTGTCTCTCTCTCTGTCTCTGTCTCTGTCGCTGTCTCTCCCTCTGTCTCTGTCTCTGTCTCTGTCTCTGTCTCTGTCTCTATCTCCGTCTCTGTCTCTCTCTGTGTCTCTGTCTCTGACTCTGTCTCTGTCTCTGTCTCCGTCTCTGTCCCTGGCTCTGTCTCTGTCTCTGTCTCTGTCTCTGTCTGTGTCTCTGTCTCTGTCTCTGTCTCTGTCTCTCTCTCTGTCTCTGTCTCTGTCGCTGTCTCTCCCTCTGTCTCTGTCTCTGTCTGTGTCTCTGTCTCTGTCTCCGTCCCTGTCTCTGCCGCTGTCTCTGTCTCCGTCTCAGTCTCTGTCTCTGTCTCCGTCTCTCTCTCTGTTTCTGTCACTGCCTCTGTCTCTGTCCGCGTATCTGTCTCTGTCTCTGTTTCTGTCTCTGTCTCTGTCTCTGTCTCTGTCTCTGTCTGTGTCTGTGTCCCTGTCTCTGTCTCCGTCCCTGTCTCTGCCGATGTCGCTGTCTCTCCCTCTGTCTCTGTCTCTGTCTCTGTCCCTGGCTCTGTCTCTGCCTCTGTCTCCGTCTCTGTCTCTGTCTCTGTCTCTGTCTCTGTCTCTGTCTCTGTCTCTGTCTCTGTCTCTGTCTCTGTCTCTGTCTCTGTCTCTGTCTCGGTCTTTGTCTCCGTCTCTCTCTCTGTCTCTGTCTCTGCCTCTGTCTCTGTCCGCGTATCTGTCTCTGTCTCTGCTTCTGTCTCTGTCTCTGTCTCTGTCTCTGTCTCTGTCGCTGCCTCTCCCTCTGTCTCCGTCTCTGCCTCTGTCTCTTTCTCTGTCTCTGTCTCTGTCTCTGTCTCTGTCTCTGTCTCTGTCTCCGTCTCTGTCTCTGTCTCTGGCTCTGTCTCTGTCTCTGTCTCCGTCTCTCTCTCTGTCTCTGTCACTGCCTCTGTCTCTGTCCGCGTATCTGTCTCTGTCCGCGTATCTGTCTCTGTCTCTGTTTCTGTCTCTGTTTCTGTCTCTGTCTCTGTCTCTGTCTCTGTCTCTGTCTCTGTCTCTGTCTCTGCCTCTGTCTCTGTCTCTGTCTCTATCTCTGTCTGTGTCTGTGTCCCTGTCTCTGTCTCCGTCCCTGTCTCTGCCGATGTCGCTGTCTCTCCCTCTGTCTCTGTCTCTGTCTCTGTCCCTGGCTCTGTCTCTGCCTCTGTCTCCGTCCCTGTCTCTGTCTCTGTCTCTGACTCTGTCTCTGTCTCTGTCTCTCTCTCTGTCTCTGTCTCTGTCGCTGTCTCTCCCTCTGTCTCTGTCTCTGTCTCTGTACCTGGCTCTGTCTCTGCCTCTGTCTCCGTCTCTGTCCCTGTCTCTGCCTCTGTCTCTGTCTCTGTCTCTGTCTCTGCCTCTGCCTCTGCCTCTGTCTCTGTCTCTCCCTCTGTCTCCGTATCTGTCTCTGTCTTTGTCTCTGTCTCTGTCTCTGTCTCTGTCTCTGTCTCTGTCTCTATCTCTGTCTCTGTCTCTGTCTCTGTCTCTGTCTCTGTCTCTGTCTCTGTCTCTGTCTCTGTCTCTGTCTCTGTCTCTGTCTCTGTCTGTGTCTCTGTCTCTGTCTCCGTCCCTGTCTCTGCCGCTGTCTCTGTCTCCGTCTCAGTCTCTGTCTCTGTCTCCGTCTCTCTCTCTGTCTCTGTCACTGCCTCTGTCTCTGTCCGCGTATCTGTCTCTGTCTCTGTTTCTGTCTCTGTCTCTGTCTCTGTCTCTGTCTCTGTCTCTGTCTCTGTCTCTGCCTCTGTCTCTGTCTCTGTCTCTGCCTCTGTCTGTGTCTGTGTCCCTGTCTCTGTCTCCGTCCCTGTCTCTGCCGATGTCGCTGTCTCTCCCTCTGTCTCTGTCTCTGTCTCTGTCCCTGGCTCTGTCTCTGCCTTTGTCTCCGTCTCTGTCTCTGTCTCTGTCTCTGACTCTGTCTCTGTCTCTGTCTCTCTCTCTGTCTCTGTCTCTGTCGCTGTCTCTCCCTCTGTCTCTGTCACTGTCTCTGTACCTGGCTCTGTCTCTGCCTCTGCCTCCGTCTCTGTCCCTGTCTCTGCCTCTGTCTCTGTCTCTGTCTCTGTCTCTGCCTCTGCCTCTGCCTCTGTCTCTGTCTCTCCCTCTGTCTCCGTATCTGTCTCTGTCTTTGTCTCTGTCTCTGTCTCTGTCTCTGTCTCTGTCTCTGTCTCTATCTCTGTCTCTGTCTCTGTCTCTGTCTCTGTCTCTGTCTCTGTCTCTGTCTCTGTCTCTGTCTCTGTCTCTGTCTCTGTCTGTGTCTCTGTCTCTGTCTCCGTCCCTGTCTCTGCCGCTGTCTCTGTCTCCGTCTCAGTCTCTGTCTCTGTCTCCGTCTCTCTCTCTGTCTCTGTCACTGCCTCTGTCTCTGTCCGCGTATCTGTCTCTGTCTCTGTTTCTGTCTCTGTTTCTGTCTCTGTCTCTGTCTCTGTCTCTGTCTCTGTCTCTGTCTCTGTCTCTGCCTCTGTCTCTGTCTCTGTCTCTATCTCTGTCTGTGTCTGTGTCCCTGTCTCTGTCTCCGTCCCTGTCTCTGCCGATGTCGCTGTCTCTCCCTCTGTCTCTGTCTCTGTCTCTGTCCCTGGCTCTGTCTCTGCCTTTGTCTCCGTCTCTGTCTCTGTCTCTGTCTCTATCTCCGTCTCTGTCTCTGTCTGTGTCTCTGTCTCTGACTCTGTCTCTGTCTCTGTCTCTGTCTCTGTCTCTCTCTGTCTCTGTCTCTGTCTCTGTCTCTGTCTCTGTCTCTGTCTCTGTCTCTGTCTCTGTCGCTGTCTCTCCCTCTGTCTCCGTCCCTGTCTCTGCCGCTGTCTCTGTCTCCGTCTCAGTCTCTGTCTCTGTCTCCGTCTCTCTCTCTGTCTCTGTCACTGCCTCTGTCTCTGTCCGCGTATCTGCCTCTGCCTCTGTCCCTGTCTCCGTCTCTGTCTCTATCTCTGTCTCTGTCTCTGTCTCTGTCTCTGTCCCTGGCTCTGTCTCTGCCTCTGTCTCCGTCTTTGTCCCTGTCTCTGCCTCTGTCTCTGTCTCTGTCGCTGTCTCTCCCTCTGTCTCTGTCTCCGTCTCTGTCTCTATCTCTGTCTCTGTCTCTGTCTCTGTCTCTGTCCCTGGCTCTGTCTCTGCCTCTGTCTCCGTCTTTGTCCCTGTCTCTGCCTCTGTCTCTGTCTCTGTCTCTGTCTCTGCCTCTGCCTCTGTCTCTATCTCTGTCTCTGTCTCCGTCTCTGTCTCTGTCTCCGTCTCTGTCTCTATCTCTGTCTCTGTCTCTGTCTCTGTCTCTGTCTCTGTCTCAGTCTCTGTCTCTGTCTCTGTCTCTGTCTCTGTCTCTGTCTCTGTCTCTGTCTCTGTCTCTGTCTCTGTCTCTGTCTCTGCCTCTGTCTCTGTCTCTGTCTGTGTCTGTGTCCCTGTCTCTGTCTCCGTCCCTGTCTCTGCCGATGTCGCTGTCTCTCCCTCTGTCTCTGTCTCTGTCTCTCCCTCTGTCTCTGTCTCTGTCTCTGTCCCTGGCTCTGTCTCTGCCTCTGTCTCCGTCTCTGTCTCTGTCTCTGTCTCTATCTCCGTCTCTGTCTCTGTCTGTGTCTCTGTCTCTGACTCTGTCTCTGTCTCTGTCTCTGTCTCTGTCTCTGTCTCTGTCTCTGTCTCTGTCTCTGTCTCTGTCTCCGTCTCTGTCTCTGTCTCTGCCTCTGTCTCTGTCTCTGTCTCGGTCTTTGTCTCCGTCTCTCTCTCTGTCTCTGTCTCTGCCTCTGTCTCTGTCCGCGTATCTGTCTCTGTCTCTGCTTCTGTCTCTGTCTCTGTCTCTGTCTCTGTCTCTGTCTCTGTCGCTGCCTCTCCCTCTGTCTCCGTCTCTGTCTCTGTCTCTATCTCTGTCTCTGTCTCTGTCTCTGTCTCTGTCTCAGTCTCTGTCTCTGTCTCTGTCTCTGTCTCTGTCTCTGTCTCTGTCTCTGTCTCTGTCTCTGTCTCTGTCTCTGTCTCTGTCTCTGTCTCTGTCTCTGTCTCTGTCTCTGTCTCTGTCTCTGTCTCTGTCTCTGTCTCTGTCTCTGTCTCTGTCTCTGTCTCTGTCTCTGTCTCTGTCTCTGTCTCTGTCTCTGTCTCTATCTCCGTCTCTGTCTCTCTCTGTGTCTCTGTCTCTGACTCTGTCTCTGTCTCTGTCTCCGTCTCTGTCCCTGGCTCTGTCTCTGTCTCTGTCTCTGTCTCTGTCTCTGTCTCTGTCTCTGTCTCTGTCTCTGTCTCTGTCTCTCTCTCTGTCTCTGTCTCTGTCTCCGTCTCTGTCCCTGGCTCTGTCTCTGTCTCTGTCTCTGTCTCTGTCTCTGTCTCTGTCGCTGTCTCTGTCTCTGTCTCTGTCTCTGTCTCTGTCTCTGTCTCTCTCTCTGTCTCTGTCTCTGTCGCTGTCTCTCCCTCTGTCTCTGTCTCTGTCTCTGTACCTGTCTCTGTCTCTGTCTCTGTCTGTGTCTGTGTCTCTGTCTCTGTCTCCGTCCCTGTCTCTGCCGCTGTCTCTGTCTCCGTCTCTGTCTCTGTCTCTGTCTCTGTCTCTGTCTCTGCCTCTGACTCTGTCTCTGTCTCTGTCTCTGTCGCTGTCTCTCCCTCTGTCTCTGTCTCCGTCTCTGTCCCTGGCTCTGTATCTGTCTCTGTCCCTGTCCCTGGCTCTGTCTCTGCCTCTGTCTCTGTCTCTGTCTCTGTCTCTGTCTCTATCTCCGTCTCCGTCTCTGTCTCTGTCTGTGTCTCTGTCTCTGACTCTGTCTCTGTCTCTGTCTCTGTCTCTGTCTCTGTCTCTGTCTCTGTCTCTGTCTCTGTCTCTGTCTCTGTCTCTGTCTCTGTCTCTGTCTCTGTCTCTGTCTCTGTCTCTGTCTCTGTCTCTGTCTCTGTCTCTGTCTCTGTCTCTGTCTCTCTCTCTGTCTCTGTCTCTGTCGCTGTCTCTCCCTCTGTCTCTGTCTCTGTCTCTGTCTCTGTCTCTGTCTCTATCTCCGTCTCTGTCTCTCTCTGTGTCTCTGTCTCTGACTCTGTCTCTGTCTCTGTCTCCGTCTCTGTCCCTGGCTCTGTCTCTGTCTCTGTCTCTGTCTCTGTCTCTGTCTCTGTCTCTGTCTCTGTCTCTGTCTCTGTCTCTGTCTCTGTCTCTGTCTCTGTCTCTGTCTCTCTCTCTGTCTCTGTCTCTGTCTCCGTCTCTGTCCCTGGCTCTGTCTCTGTCTCTGTCTCTGTCTCTGTCTCTGTCTCTGTCTCTGTCTCTGTCTCTGTCTCTGTCTCTGTCTCTCTCTCTGTCTCTGTCTCTGTCGCTGTCTCTCCCTCTGTCTCTGTCTCTGTCTCTGTACCTGTCTCTGTCTCTGTCTCTGTCTCTGTCTGTGTCTCTGTCTCTGTCTCCGTCCCTGTCTCTGCCGCTGTCTCTGTCTCCGTCTCAGTCTCTGTCTCTGTCTCCGTCTCTCTCTCTGTCTCTGTCACTGCCTCTGTCTCTGTCCGCGTATCTGTCTCTGTCTCTGTTTCTGTCTCTGTCTCTGTCTCTGTCTCTCCCTCTGTCTCTGTCTCTGTCTCTGTCCCTGGCTCTGTCTCTGCCTCTGTCTCCGTCTCTGTCTCTGTCTCTGTCT
>CAMAOD020000265.1:1682500-1690000 GCA_945859595.2 Megachile willughbiella
GTCTCTGTCTCTGTCTGTGTCTCTGTCTCTGTCTCTGTCTCTGACTCTGTCTCTGTCTCTGTCTCTGTCTCTGTCTCTGTCTCTGTCTCTCTCTCTGTCTCTGTCTCTGTCGCTGTCTCTGTCTCTGTCTCTGTCTCTGTCTCTGTACCTGTCTCTGTCTCTGTCTCTGTCTCTGTCTGTGTCTCTGTCTCTGTCTCCGTCCCTGTCTCTGCCGCTGTCTCTGTCTCCGTCTCTGTCTCTGTCTCTGTCTCTGTCTCTGTCTCTGTCTCTGCCTCTGACTCTGTCTCTGTCTCTGTCTCTGTCGCTGTCTCTCCCTCTGTCTCTGTCTCCGTCTCTGTCCCTGGCTCTGTATCTGTCTCTGTCCCTGTCCCTGGCTCTGTCTCTGCCTCTGTCTCCGTCTCTGTCTCTGTCTCTGTCTCTATCTCCGTCTCTGTCTCTGTCTCTGTCTCTGTCTCTGTCTCTCTCTCTGTCTCTGTCTCTGTCGCTGTCTCTCCCTCTGTCTCTGTCTCTGTCTGTGTCTCTGTCTCTGTCTCCGTCCCTGTCTCTGCCGCTGTCTCTGTCTCCGTCTCAGTCTCTGTCTCTGTCTCCGTCTCTCTCTCTGTCTCTGTCACTGCCTCTGTCTCTGTCCGCGTATCTGTCTCTGTCTCTGTTTCTGTCTCTGTCTCTGTCTCTGTCTCTGTCTCTGTCTCTGTCTCTGTCTCTGCCTCTGTCTCTGTCTCTGTCTCTGTCTCTGTCTGTGTCTGTGTCCCTGTCTCTGTCTCCGTCCCTGTCTCTGCCGATGTCGCTGTCTCTCCCTCTGTCTCTGTCTCTGTCTCTGTCCCTGGCTCTGTCTCTGTCTCTGTCTCTGTCTCTGTCTCTGTCTCTGTCTCCATGTCTGTCTCTGCCTCTGTCTCTTTCTCTGTCTCTGTCTCTGTCTCTGTCTCTGTCTCTGTCTCTGTCTCTGTCTCCGTCTCTGTCTCTGTCTCTGGCTCTGTCTCTGTCTCTGTCTCCGTCTCTCTCTCTGTCTCTGTCACTGCCTCTGTCTCTGTCCGCGTATCTGTCTCTGTCTCTGTTTCTGTCTCTGTCTCTGTCTCTGTCTCTGTCTCTGTCTCTGTCTCTGTCTCTGTCTCTGTCTCTGCCTCTGTCTCTGTCTCTGTCTGCGTCTGTGTCCCTGTCTCTGTCTCCGTCCCTGTCTCTGCCGATGTCGCTGTCTCTCCCTCTGTCTCTGTCTCTGTCTCTGTCCCTGGCTCTGTCTCTGCCTCTGTCTCCGTCTCTGTCTCTGTCTCTGTCTCTGTCTCTGTCTCTGTCTCTGTCTCTGTCTCTGTCTCTGTCTCTGTCTCTGTCTCTGTCTCTGTCTCTGTCTCTGTCTCTGTCTCTGTCTCTGTCTCTGTCTCTGTCTCTGTCTCTCTCTCTGTCTCTGTCTCTGTCGCTGTCTCTCCCTCTGTCTCTGTCTCTGTCTCTGTCTCTATCTCCGTCTCTGTCTCTCTCTGTGTCTCTGTCTCTGACTCTGTCTCTGTCTCTGTCTCCGTCTCTGTACCTGGCTCTGTCTCTGTCTCTGTCTCTGTCTCTGTCTCTGTCTCTGTCTCTGTCTCTGTCTCTGTCTCTGTCTCTGTCTCTCTCTCTGTCTCTGTCTCTGTCGCTGTCTCTCCCTCTGTCTCTGTCTCTGTCTGTGTCTCTGTCTCTGTCTCCGTCCCTGTCTCTGCCGCTGTCTCTGTCTCCGTCTCAGTCTCTGTCTCTGTCTCCGTCTCTCTCTCCGTCCCTGTCTCTGCCGCTGTCTCTGTCTCCGTCTCAGTCTCTGTCTCTGTCTCCGTCTCTCTCTCTGTCTCTGTCACTGCCTCTGTCTCTGTCCGCGTATCTGTCTCTGTCTCTGTTTCTGTCTCTGTCTCTGTCTCTGTCTCTGTCTCTGTCTCTGTCTCTGTCTCTGTCTCTGTCTCTATGTCTGTCTCTGCCTCTGTCTCTTTCTCTGTCTCTGTCTCTGTCTCTGTCTCTGTCTCTGTCTCTGGCTCTGTCTCTGTCTCCGTCTCTGTCTCTGTCTCTGGCTCTGTCTCTGTCTCTGTCTCAGTCCCTGTCTCTGCCGCTGTCTCTGTCCGCGTATCTGTCTCTGTCTCTGTTTCTGTCTCTGTCTCTGTCGCTGTCTCTCCCTCTGTCTCTGTCTCCGTCTCTGTCCCTGGCTCTGTCTCTGCCTCTGTCTCCGTCTCTGTCTCTGTCTCGGTCTTTGTCTCTGTCTCTGTCTCTGTCTCTGTCTCTGTCTCTGTCTCTGTCTCTGTCTCCGTCTCTGTCTCTGTCTCTGTCTCTGTCTCTGTCTCTGTCGCTGTCTCCCCCGCAGTCTCTGTCTCTGTCTCTGTCCCTGGCTCTGTCTCTGCCTCTGTCTCCGTCTTTGTCCCTGTCTCTGCCTCTGTCTCTGTCTCTGTCTCTGTCTCTGCCTCTGCCTCTGTCTCTATCTCTGTCTCTGTCTCTGTCTCTGTCTCTGTCTCTGTCTCTGTCTCTGTCTCTGTCTCTGTCTCTGTCTCTGTCTCTGTCTCTGTCTCTGTCTCTGTCTCTGTCTCTGTCTCTGTCTCTGTCGCTGTCTCTCCCTCTGTCTCCGTCTCTGCCTCTGTCTCTATCTCTGTCTCTGTCTCTGTCTCTGTCTCTGTCTCTGTCTCTGTCTCTGTCTCTATCTCCGTCTCTGTCTCTGTCTGTGTCTCTGTCTCTGACTCTGTCTCTGTCTCTGTCTCCGTCTCTGTCCCTGGCTCTGTCTCTGTCTCTGTCTCTGTCTCTGTCTCTGCCTCTGTCTCTGTCTCTGTCTCTGTCTCTGTCTCTCTCTCTGTCTCTGTCTCTGTCGCTGTCTCTCCCTCTGTCTCTGTCTCTGTCTCTGTACCTGGCTCTGTCTCTGCCTCTGTCTCCGTCTCTGTCCCTGTCTCTGCCTCTGTCTCTGTCTCTGTCTCTGTCTCTGCCTCTGCCTCTGCCTCTGTCTCTGTCTCTCCCTCTGTCTCCGTATCTGTCTCTGTCTCTGTCTCTGTCTCTGTCTCTGTCTCTATCTCTGTCTCTGTCTCTGTCTCTGTCTCTGTCTCTGTGTCTGTCTCTGTCTCTGTCTCTGTCTCTGTCTGTGTCTCTGTCTCTGTCTCCGTCCCTGTCTCTGCCGCTGTCTCTGTCTCCGTCTCAGTCTCTGTCTCTGTCTCCGTCTCTCTCTCTGTCTCTGTCACTGCCTCTGTCTCTGTCCGCGTATCTGTCTCTGTCTCTGTTTCTGTCTCTGTCTCTGTCTCTGTCTCTGTCTCTGTCTCTGTCTCTGTCTCTGTCTCTGTCTCTGTCTCTGCCTCTGTCTCTGTCTCTGTCTCTGTCTCTGTCTGTGTCTGTGTCCCTGTCTCTGTCTCCGTCCCTGTCTCTGCCGATGTCGCTGTCTCTCCCTCTGTCTCTGTCTCTGTCTCTGTCCCTGGCTCTGTCTCTGCCTTTGTCTCCGTCTCTGTCTCTGTCTCTGTCTCTGTCTCTGTCTCTGTCGCTGTCTCTCCCTCTGTCTCCGTCTCTGTCTCTGTCTCTGTCTCTGTCTCTGTCTCTGTCTCTGTCTCTGTCGCTGTCTCTCCCTCTGTCTCCGTCTCTGTCTCTGTCTCTATCTCTGTCTCTGTCTCTGTCTCTGTCTCTGTCTCTCTCTCTGTCTCTGTCTCTGTCTCTATCTCCGTCTCTGTCTCTGTCTGTGTCTCTGTCTCTGACTCTGTCTCTGTCTCTGTCTCCGTCTCTGTCCCTGGCTCTGTCTCTGTCTCTGTCTCTGTCTCTGTCTCTGTCTCTGTCTCTGTCTCTGTCTCTGTCTCTGTCTCTGTCTCTGCCTCTGTCTCTCTCTCTGTCTCTGTCTCTGTCGCTGTCTCTCCCTCTGTCTCTGTCTCTGTCTCTGTACCTGTCTCTGTCTCTGTCTCTGTCTCTGTCTGTGTCTCTGTCTCTGTCTCCGTCCCTGTCTCTGCCGCTGTCTCTGTCTCCGTCTCAGTCTCTGTCTCTGTCTCCGTCTCTCTCTCTGTCTCTGTCACTGCCTCTGTCTCTGTCCGCGTATCTGTCTCTGTCTCTGTTTCTGTCTCTGTCTCTGTCTCTGTCTCTCCCTCTGTCTCTGTCTCTGTCTCTGTCCCTGGCTCTGTCTCTGCCTCTGTCTCCGTCTCTGTCTCTGTCTCTGTCTCTATCTCCGTCTCTGTCTCTGTCTGTGTCTCTGTCTCTGACTCTGTCTCTGTCTCTGTCTCTGTCTCTGTCTCTGTCTCTGTCTCTGTCTCTGCCACTGTCTCTGTCTCTGTCTGTGTCTGTGTCCCTGTCTCTGTCTCCGTCCCTGTCTCTGCCGATGTCGCTGTCTCTCCCTCTGTCTCTGTCTCTGTCTCTGTCCCTGGCTCTGTCTCTGTCTCTGTCTCTGTCTCTGTCTTGCTGTGTCTCTGTCTCTGTCTCCGTCCCTGTCTCTGCCGCTGTCTCTGTCTCCGTCTCAGTCTCTGTCTCTGTCTCCGTCTCTCTCTCTGTCTCTGTCACTGCCTCTGTCTCTGTCCGCGTATCTGTCTCTGTCTCTGTTTCTGTCTCTGTTTCTGTCTCTGTCTCTGTCTCTGTCTCTGTCTCTGTCTCTGTCTCTGTCTCTGCCTCTGTCTCTGTCTCTGTCTCTATCTCTGTCTGTGTCTGTGTCCCTGTCTCTGTCTCCGTCCCTGTCTCTGCCGATGTCGCTGTCTCTCCCTCTGTCTCTGTCTCTGTCTCTGTCCCTGGCTCTGTCTCTGCCTTTGTCTCCGTCTCTGTCTCTGTCTCTGTCTCTATCTCCGTCTCTGTCTCTGTCTGTGTCTCTGTCTCTGACTCTGTCTCTGTCTCTGTCTCTGTCTCTGTCTCTCTCTGTCTCTGTCTCTGTCTCTGTCTCTGTCTCTGTCTCTGTCTCTGTCTCTGTCTCTGTCTCTGTCGCTGTCTCTCCCTCTGTCTCCGTCTCTGTCTCTGTCTCTATCTCTGTCTCTGTCTCTGTCTCTGTCTCTGTCTCTGTCTCTGTCTCTGTCTCTGTCTCTGTCTCTATCTCCGTCTCTGTCTCTGTCTGTGTCTCTGTCTCTGACTCTGTCTCTGTCTCTGTCTCCGTCTCTGTCCCTGGCTCTGTCTCTGTCTCTGTCTCTGTCTCTGTCTCTGTCTCTGTCTCTGTCTCTGTCTCTGTCTCTGTCTCTGTCTCTCTCTCTGTCTCTGTCTCTGTCGCTGTCTCTCCCTCTGTCTCTGTCTCTGTCTCTGTCTCTGTACCTGTCACTGTCTCTGTCTCTGTCTCTGTCTGTGTCTCTGTCTCTGTCTCCGTCCCTGTCTCTGCCGCTGTCTCTGTCTCCGTCTCAGTCTCTGTCTCTGTCTCCGTCTCTCTCTCTGTCTCTGTCACTGCCTCTGTCTCTGTCCGCGTATCTGTCTCTGTCTCTGTTTCTGTCTCTGTCTCTGTCTCTGTCTCTCCCTCTGTCTCTGTCTCTGTCTCTGTCCCTGGCTCTGTCTCTGCCTCTGTCTCCGTCTCTGTCTCTGTCTCTGTCTCTATCTCCGTCTCTGTCTCTGTCTGTGTCTCTGTCTCTGACTCTGTCTCTGTCTCTGTCTCTGTCTCTGTCTCTGTCTCTGTCTCTGTCTCTGTCTCTGCCCCTGTCTCTGTCTCTGTCTGTGTCTGTGTCCCTGTCTCTTTCTCCGTCCCTGTCTCTGCCGATGTCGCTGTCTCTCCCTCTGTCTCTGTCTCTGTCTCTGTCCCTGGCTCTGTCTCTGCCTCTGTCTCCGTCTCTGTCTCTGTCTCTGTCTCTATCTCCGTCTCTGTCTCTGTCTGTGTCTCTGTCTCTGACTCTGTCTCTGTCTCTGTCTCTGTCTCTGTCTCTGTCTCTGTCTCTGTCTCTGTCTCTGTCTCTGTCTCTGCCTCTGACTCTGTCTCTGTCTCTGTCTCTGTCGCTGTCTCTCCCTCTGTCTCTGTCTCCGTCTCTGTCCCTGGCTCTGTATCTGTCTCTGTCCCTGTCCCTGGCTCTGTCTCTGCCTCTGTCTCCGTCTCTGTCTCTGTCTCTGTCTCTATCTCCGTCTCCGTCTCTGTCTCTGTCTGTGTCTCTGTCTCTGACTCTGTCTCTGTCTCTGTCTCTGTCTCTGTCTCTCTCTCTGTCTCTGTCTCTGTCGCTGTCTCTCCCTCTGTCTCTGTCTCTGTCTCTGTCTCTGTCTCTATCTCCGTCTCTGTCTCTCTCTGTGTCTCTGTCTCTGACTCTGTCTCTGTCTCTGTCTCCGTCTCTGTCCCTGGCTCTGTCTCTGTCTCTGTCTCTGTCTCTGTCTCTGTCTCTGTCTCTGTCTCTGTCTCTGTCTCTCTCTCTGTCTCTGTCTCTGTCTCCGTCTCTGTCCCTGGCTCTGTCTCTGTCTCTGTCTCTGTCTCTGTCTCTGTCTCTGTCGCTGTCTCTGTCTCTGTCTCTGTCTCTGTCTCTCTCTCTGTCTCTGTCTCTGTCGCTGTCTCTCCCTCTGTCTCTGTCTCTGTCTCTGTACCTGTCTCTGTCTCTGTCTCTGTCTGTGTCTGTGTCTCTGTCTCTGTCTCCGTCCCTGTCTCTGCCGCTGTCTCTGTCTCCGTCTCTGTCTCTGTCTCTGTCTCTGTCTCTGTCTCTGCCTCTGACTCTGTCTCTGTCTCTGTCTCTGTCGCTGTCTCTCCCTCTGTCTCTGTCTCCGTCTCTGTCCCTGGCTCTGTATCTGTCTCTGTCCCTGTCCCTGGCTCTGTCTCTGCCTCTGTCTCTGTCTCTGTCTCTGTCTCTGTCTCTGTCTCTATCTCCGTCTCCGTCTCTGTCTCTGTCTGTGTCTCTGTCTCTGACTCTGTCTCTGTCTCTGTCTCTGTCTCTGTCTCTGTCTCTGTCTCTGTCTCTGTCTCTGTCTCTGTCTCTGTCTCTGTCTCTGTCTCTGTCTCTGTCTCTGTCTCTCTCTCTGTCTCTGTCTCTGTCGCTGTCTCTCCCTCTGTCTCTGTCTCTGTCTCTGTCTCTGTCTCTGTCTCTATCTCCGTCTCTGTCTCTCTCTGTGTCTCTGTCTCTGACTCTGTCTCTGTCTCTGTCTCCGTCTCTGTCCCTGGCTCTGTCTCTGTCTCTGTCTCTGTCTCTGTCTCTGTCTCTGTCTCTGTCTCTGTCTCTGTCTCTGTCTCTGTCTCTGTCTCTGTCTCTGTCTCTCTCTCTGTCTCTGTCTCTGTCTCCGTCTCTGTCCCTGGCTCTGTCTCTGTCTCTGTCTCTGTCTCTGTCTCTGTCTCTGTCTCTGTCTCTGTCTCTGTCTCTGTCTCTGTCTCTCTCTCTGTCTCTGTCTCTGTCGCTGTCTCTCCCTCTGTCTCTGTCTCTGTCTCTGTACCTGTCTCTGCCTCTGTCTCTGTCTCTGTCTGTGTCTCTGTCTCTGTCTCCGTCCCTGTCTCTGCCGCTGTCTCTGTCTCCGTCTCAGTCTCTGTCTCTGTCTCCGTCTCTCTCTCTGTCTCTGTCACTGCCTCTGTCTCTGTCCGCGTATCTGTCTCTGTCTCTGTTTCTGTCTCTGTCTCTGTCTCTGTCTCTCCCTCTGTCTCTGTCTCTGTCTCTGTCCCTGGCTCTGTCTCTGCCTCTGTCTCCGTCT
>CAMAOD020000265.1:1692500-1695000 GCA_945859595.2 Megachile willughbiella
CTCTGTCTCTGTCTCCGTCTCTGTCCCTGGCTCTGTCTCTGTCTCTGTCTCTGTCTCTGTCTCTGTCTCTGTCGCTGTCTCTGTCTCTGTCTCTGTCTCTGTCTCTGTCTCTGTCTCTGTCTCTGTCTCTCTCTCTGTCTCTGTCTCTGTCGCTGTCTCTCCCTCTGTCTCTGTACCTGTCTCTGTCTCTGTCTCTGTCTGTGTCTGTGTCTCTGTCTCTGTCTCCGTCCCTGTCTCTGCCGCTGTCTCTGTCTCCGTCTCTGTCTCTGTCTCTGTCTCTGTCTCTGTCTCTGCCTCTGACTCTGTCTCTGTCTCTGTCTCTGTCGCTGTCTCTCCCTCTGTCTCTGTCTCCGTCTCTGTCCCTGGCTCTGTATCTGTCTCTGTCCCTGTCCCTGGCTCTGTCTCTGCCTCTGTCTCTGTCTCTGTCTCTGTCTCTGTCTCTATCTCCGTCTCCGTCTCTGTCTCTGTCTGTGTCTCTGTCTCTGACTCTGTCTCTGTCTCTGTCTCTGTCTCTGTCTCTGTCTCTGTCTCTGTCTCTGTCTCTGTCTCTGTCTCTGTCTCTGTCTCTGTCTCTGTCTCTGTCTCTGTCTCTGTCTCTGTCTCTGTCTCTCTCTCTGTCTCTGTCTCTGTCGCTGTCTCTCCCTCTGTCTCTGTCTCTGTCTCTGTCTCTGTCTCTGTCTCTATCTCCGTCTCTGTCTCTCTCTGTGTCTCTGTCTCTGACTCTGTCTCTGTCTCTGTCTCCGTCTCTGTCCCTGGCTCTGTCTCTGTCTCTGTCTCTGTCTCTGTCTCTGTCTCTGTCTCTGTCTCTGTCTCTGTCTCTGTCTCTGTCTCTGTCTCTCTCTCTGTCTCTGTCTCTGTCTCCGTCTCTGTCCCTGGCTCTGTCTCTGTCTCTGTCTCTGTCTCTGTCTCTGTCTCTGTCTCTGTCTCTGTCTCTGTCTCTGTCTCTGTCTCTGTCTCTCTCTCTGTCTCTGTCTCTGTCGCTGTCTCTCCCTCTGTCTCTGTCTCTGTCTCTGTACCTGTCTCTGTCTCTGTCTCTGTCTCTGTCTGTGTCTCTGTCTCTGTCTCCGTCCCTGTCTCTGCCGCTGTCTCTGTCTCCGGCTCAGTCTCTGTCTCTGTCTCCGTCTCTCTCTCTGTCTCTGTCACTGCCTCTGTCTCTGTCCGCGTATCTGTCTCTGTCTCTGTTTCTGTCTCTGTCTCTGTCTCTGTCTCTCCCTCTGTCTCTGTCTCTGTCTCTGTCCCTGGCTCTGTCTCTGCCTCTGTCTCCGTCTCTGTCTCTGTCTCTGTCTCTATCTCCGTCTCTGTCTCTGTCTGTGTCTCTGTCTCTGACTCTGTCTCTGTCTCTGTCTCTGTCTCTGTCTCTGCCTCTGTCTCTGTCTCTGTCTCTGTCTCTGTCTCTGCCTCTGTCTCTGTCTCTGTCTCGGTCTTTGTCTCCGTCTCTCTCTCTGTCTCTGTCTCTGCCTCTGTCTCTGTCCGCGTATCTGTCTCTGTGTCTGCTTCTGTCTCTGTCTCTGTCTCTGTCTCTGTCTCTGTCTCTGTCGCTGCCTCTCCCTCTGTCTCCGTCACTGTCTCTGTCTCTATCTCTGTCTCTGTCTCTGTCTCTGTCTCTGTCTCAGTCTCTGTCTCTGTCTCTGTCTCTGTCTCTGTCTCTGTCTCTGTCTCTGTCTCTCTCTCTGTCTCTGTCTCTGTCGCTGTCTCTCCCTCTGTCTCTGTCTCTGTCTCTGTCCCTGGCTCTGTCTCTGCCTCTGTCTCCGTCTCTGTCTCTGTCTCTGTCTCTATCTCCGTCTCTGTCTCTGTCTGTGTCTCTGTCTCTGACTCTGTCTCTGTCTCTGTCTCTGTCTCTGTCTCTGCCTCTGCCTCTGTCTCTGTCTCTGTCTGTGTCTGTGTCCCTGTCTCTGTCTCCGTCCCTGTCTCTGCCGATGTCGCTGTCTCTGTCTCTGTCTCTGTCTCTGTCTCTGTCTCTGTCTCTGTCTCTGTCTCTGCCTCTGTCTCTGTCTCTGTCTGTGTCTGTGTCCCTGTCTCTGTCTCCGTCCCTGTCTCTGCCGATGTCGCTGTCTCTCCCTCTGTCTCTGTCTCTGTCTCTGTCCCTGGCTCTGTCTCTGCCCCTGTCTCCGTCTCTGTCTCTGCCTCTGTCTCTATCTCCGTCTCTGTCTCTGTCTGTGTCTCTGTCTCTGACTCTGTCTCTGTCTCTGTCTCTGTCTCTGTCTCTGTCTCTGTCTCTGCCTCTGTCTCTGTCTCTGTCTGTGTCCCTGTCTCTGTCTCCGTCCCTGTCTCTGCCGATGTCGCTGTCTCTCCCTCTGTCTCTGTCTCTGTCTCTGTCCCTGGCTCTGTCTCTGCCTCTGCCTCTGTCCCTGTCTCCGTCTCTGTCTCTATCTCTGTCTCTGTCTCTGTCTCTGTCTCTGTCCCTGGCTCTGTCTCTGCCTCTGTCTCCGTCTTTGTCCCTGTCTCTGCCTCTGTCTCTGTCTCTGTCGCTGTCTCTCCCTCTGTCTCTGTCTCCGTCTCT
>CAMAOD020000265.1:1700000-1702500 GCA_945859595.2 Megachile willughbiella
CTCTGTCACTGCCTCTGTCTCTGTCCGCGTATCTGTCTCTGTCTCTGTTTCTGTCTCTGTCTCTGTCTCTGTCTCTCCCTCTGTCTCTGTCTCTGTCTCTGTCCCTGGCTCTGTCTCTGCCTCTGTCTCCGTCTCTGTCTCTGTCTCTGTCTCTATCTCCGTCTCTGTCTCTGTCTGTGTCTCTGTCTCTGACTCTGTCTCTGTCTCTGTCTCTGTCTCTGTCTCTGCCTCTGTCTCTGTCTCTGTCTCTGTCTCTGTCTCTGCCTCTGTCTCTGTCTCTGTCTCGGTCTTTGTCTCCGTCTCTCTCTCTGTCTCTGTCTCTGCCTCTGTCTCTGTCCGCGTATCTGTCTCTGTGTCTGCTTCTGTCTCTGTCTCTGTCTCTGTCTCTGTCTCTGTCTCTGTCGCTGCCTCTCCCTCTGTCTCCGTCACTGTCTCTGTCTCTATCTCTGTCTCTGTCTCTGTCTCTGTCTCTGTCTCAGTCTCTGTCTCTGTCTCTGTCTCTGTCTCTGTCTCTGTCTCTGTCTCTGTCTCTCTCTCTGTCTCTGTCTCTGTCGCTGTCTCTCCCTCTGTCTCTGTCTCTGTCTCTGTCCCTGGCTCTGTCTCTGCCTCTGTCTCCGTCTCTGTCTCTGTCTCTGTCTCTATCTCCGTCTCTGTCTCTGTCTGTGTCTCTGTCTCTGACTCTGTCTCTGTCTCTGTCTCTGTCTCTGTCTCTGCCTCTGCCTCTGCCTCTGTCTCTGTCTCTGTCTGTGTCTGTGTCCCTGTCTCTGTCTCCGTCCCTGTCTCTGCCGATGTCGCTGTCTCTGTCTCTGTCTCTGTCTCTGTCTCTGTCTCTGTCTCTGTCTCTGTCTCTGCCTCTGTCTCTGTCTCTGTCTGTGTCTGTGTCCCTGTCTCTGTCTCCGTCCCTGTCTCTGCCGATGTCGCTGTCTCTCCCTCTGTCTCTGTCTCTGTCTCTGTCCCTGGCTCTGTCTCTGCCCCTGTCTCCGTCTCTGTCTCTGTCTCTGTCTCTATCTCCGTCTCTGTCTCTGTCTGTGTCTCTGTCTCTGACTCTGTCTCTGTCTCTGTCTCTGTCTCTGTCTCTGTCTCTGTCTCTGCCTCTGTCTCTGTCTCTGTCTGTGTCTGTGTCCCTGTCTCTGTCTCCGTCCCTGTCTCTGCCGATGTCGCTGTCTCTCCCTCTGTCTCTGTCTCTGTCTCTGTCCCTGGCTCTGTCTCTGCCTCTGCCTCTGTCCCTGTCTCCGTCTCTGTCTCTATCTCTGTCTCTGTCTCAGTCTCTGTCTCTGTCCCTGGCTCTGTCTCTGCCTCTGTCTCCGTCTTTGTCCCTGTCTCTGCCTCTGTCTCTGTCTCTGTCGCTGTCTCTCCCTCTGTCTCTGTCTCCGTCTCTGTCTCTATCTCTGTCTCTGTCTCTGTCTCTGTCTCTGTCCCTGGCTCTGTCTCTGCCTCTGTCTCCGTCTTTGTCCCTGTCTCTGCCTCTGTCTCTGTCTCTGTCTCCGTCTCTGTCTCTATCTCTGTCTCTGTCTCTGTCTCTGTCTCTGTCTCTGTCTCAGTCTCTGTCTCTGTCTCTGTCTCTGTCTCTGTCTCTGTCTCTGTCTCTGTCTCTGTCTCTGTCTCTGTCTCTGCCTCTGTCTCTGTCTCTGTCTGTGTCTGTGTCCCTGTCTCTGTCTCCGTCCCTGTCTCTGCCGATGTCGCTGTCTCTCCCTCTGTCTCTGTCTCTGTCTCTCCCTCTGTCTCTGTCTCTGTCTCTGTCCCTGGCTCTGTCTCTGCCTCTGTCTCCGTCTCTGTCTCTGTCTCTGTCTCTATCTCCGTCTCTGTCTCTGTCTGTGTCTCTGTCTCTGACTCTGTCTCTGTCTCTGTCTCTGTCTCTGTCTCTGTCTCTGTCTCTGTCTCTGTCTCTGTCTCCGTCTCTGTCTCTGTCTCTGCCTCTGTCTCTGTCTCTGTCTCGGTCTTTGTCTCCGTCTCTCTCTCTGTCTCTGTCTCTGCCTCTGTCTCTGTCCGCGTATCTGTCTCTGTCTCTGCTTCTGTCTCTGTCTCTGTCTCTGTCTCTGTCTCTGTCGCTGCCTCTCCCTCTGTCTCCGTCTCTGTCTCTGTCTCTATCTCTGTCTCTGTCTCTGTCTCTGTCTCTGTCTCAGTCTCTGTCTCTGTCTCTGTCTCTGTCTCTGTCTCTGTCTCTGTCTCTGTCTCTGTCTCTGTCTCTGTCTCTGTCTCTGTCTCTGTCTCTGTCTCTGTCTCTGTCTCTGTCTCTGTCTCTGTCTCTGTCTCTGTCTCTGTCTCTGTCTCTGTCTCTGTCTCTGTCTCTGTCTCTGTCTCTGTCTCTGTCTCTGTCTCTATCTCCGTCTCTGTCTCTCTCTGTGTCTCTGTCTCTGACTCTGTCTCTGTCTCTGTCTCCGTCTCTGTCCCTGGCTCTGTCTCTGTCTCCGTCTCTGTCTCTGTCTCTGTCTCTGTCTCTCTCTCTGTCTCTGTCTCTGTCTCCGTCTCTGTCCCTGGCTCTGTCTCTGTCTCTGTCTCT
>CAMAOD020000265.1:1707500-1710000 GCA_945859595.2 Megachile willughbiella
CTCTGTCTCTGTCTCTGTCCCTGGCTCTGTCTCTGCCTCTGCCTCTGTCTCCGTCTCTGTCTCTGTCTCTGTCTCTATCTCCGTCTCTGTCTCTGTCTGTGTCTCTGTCTCTGACTCTATCTCTGTCTCTGTCTCTGTCGCTGTCTCTCCCTCTGTCTCTGTCTCCGTCTCTGTCCCTGGCTCTGTATCTGTCTCTGTCCCTGTCCCTGGCTCTGTCTCTGCCTCTGTCTCCGTCTCTGTCTCTGTCTCTGTCTCTATCTCCGTCTCCGTCTCTGTCTCTGTCTGTGTCTCTGTCTCTGACTCTGTCTCTGTCTCTGTCTCCGTCTCTCTCTCTGTCTCTGTCACTGCCTCTGTCTCTGTCCGCGTATCTGTCTCTGTCTCTGCTTCTGTCTCTGTCTCTGTCTCTGTCTCTGTCTCTGTCGCTGCCTCTCCCTCTGTCTCCGTCTCTGTCTCTGTCTCTATCTCTGTCTCTGTCTCTGTCTCTGTCTCTGTCTCAGTCTCTGTCTCTGTCTCTGTCTCTGTCTCTGTCTCTGTCTCTGTCTCTGTCTCTGTCTCTGTCTCTGTCTCTGTCTCTGTCTCTGTCTCTGTCTCTGCCTCTGTCTCTGTCTCTGTCTGTGTCTGTGTCCCTGTCTCTGTCTCCGTCCCTGTCTCTGCCGATGTCGCTGTCTCTCCCTCTGTCTCTGTCTCTGTCTCTGTCCCTGGCTGTGTCTCTGCCTCTGTCTCCGTCTCTGTCTCTGTCTCTGTCTCTATCTCCGTCTCTGTCTCTGACTCTGTCTCTGTCTCTGTCTCTGTCTCTGTCTCTGCCTCTGCCTCTGTCTCTGTCTCTGTCTGTGTCTGTGTCCCTGTCTCTGTCTCCGTCCCTGTCTCTGCCGATGTCGCTGTCTCTCCCTCTGTCTCTGTCTCTGTCTCTGTCCCTGGCTCTGTCTCTGCCTCTGCCTCTGTCTCCGTCTCTGTCTCTGTCTCTGTCTCTATCTCCGTCTCTGTCTCTGTCTGTGTCTCTGTCTCTGACTCTATCTCTGTCTCTGTCTCTGTCGCTGTCTCTCCCTCTGTCTCTGTCTCCGTCTCTGTCCCTGGCTCTGTATCTGTCTCTGTCCCTGTCCCTGGCTCTGTCTCTGCCTCTGTCTCCGTCTCTGTCTCTGTCTCTGTCTCTATCTCCGTCTCCGTCTCTGTCTCTGTCTGTGTCTCTGTCTCTGACTCTGTCTCTGTCTCTGTCTCCGTCTCTCTCTCTGTCTCTGTCACTGCCTCTGTCTCTGTCCGCGTATCTGTCTCTGTCTCTGTTTCTGTCTCTGTCTCTGTCTCTGTATCTGTCTCTGTCTCTGTCTCTGTCTCTGCCTCTGTCTCTGTCTCTGTCTGTGTCTGTGTCCCTGTCTCTGTCTCCGTCCCTGTCTCTGCCGATGTCGCTGTCTCTCCCTCTGTCTCTGTCTCTGTCTCTGTCCCTGGCTCTGTCTCTGCCTCTGTCTCCGTCTCTGTCTCTGTCTCTGTCTCTGTCTCTGTCTCTGTCTCTGTCTCTGTCTCTGTCTCTGTCTCTGTCTCTGTCTCTGTCTCTGTCTCTGTCTCGGTCTTTGTCTCCGTCTCTCTCTCTGTCTCTGTCTCTGCCTCTGTCTCTGTCCGCGTATCTGTCTCTGTCTCTGCTTCTGTCTCTGTCCCTGGCTCTGTCTCTGCCTCTGTCTCTGTCTCTGTCTCTGTCCCTGGCTCTGTCTCTGCCTCTGTCTCCGTCTCTGTCTCTGTCTCTGTCTCTGTCTCTGTCTCTGTCTCTGTCTCTGTCTCTGTCTCTGTCTCTGTCTCTGTCTCTGTCTCTGTCTCTGTCTCTGTCTCTGTCTCTGTCTCTGTCTCGGTCTTCGTCTCCGTCTCTCTCTCTGTCTCTGTCTCTGCCTCTGTCTCTGTCCGCGTATCTGTCTCTGTCTCTGCTTCTGTCTCTGTCTCTGTCTCTGTCTCTGTCTCTGTCGCTGCCTCTCCCTCTGTCTCCGTCTCTGTCTCTGTCTCTATCTCTGTCTCTGTCTCTGTCTCTGTCTCTGTCTCAGTCTCTGTCTCTGTCTCTGTCTCTGTCTCTGTCTCTGTCTCTGTCTCTGTCTCTGTCTCTGTCTCTGTCTCTGCCTCTGTCACTGCCTCTGTCTCTGTCCGCGTATCTGTCTCTGTCTCTGTTTCTGTCTCTGTCTCTGCCTCTGTCTCTGTCTCTGTCTCTGTCTCTGTCTCTGTCTCTGTCTCTGTCTCTGCCTCTGTCTCTGTCTCTGTCTGTGTCTGTGTCCCTGTCTCTGTCTCCGTCCCTGTCTCTGCCGATGTCGCTGTCTCTCCCTCTGTCTCTGTCTCTGTCTCTGTCCCTGGCTCTGTCTCTGCCTCTGTCTCCGTCTCTGTCTCTGTCTCTGTCTCTATCTCCGTCTCTGTCTCTGTCTGTGTCTCTGTCTCTGACTCTGTCTCTGTCTCTGTCTCTGTCTCTGTCTCTGTCTCTGTCTCTGCCTCTGTCTCTGTCTCTGTCTGTGTCTGTGTCCCTGTCTCTGTCTCC
>CAMAOD020000265.1:1715000-1717500 GCA_945859595.2 Megachile willughbiella
CTCTGTCTCTGTCTCTGTCTCTGTCTCTGTCTCTGTCTCTGTCTCTGTCTCTGTCTCTGTCTCTGTCTCTGTCTCTGTCTCTGTCTCTGTCTCTGTCTCTGTCTCTGTCTCTGTCTCTGTCTCTCTCTGTGTCTCTGTCTCTGTCTCCGTCCCTGTCTCTGCCGCTGTCTCTGTCTCCGTCTCAGTCTCTGTCTCTGTCTCCGTCTCTCTCTCTGTCTCTGTCACTGCCTCTGTCTCTGTCCGCGTATCTGTCTCTGTCTCTGTTTCTGTCTCTGTCTCTGTCTCTGTCTCCGTCTCTGTCCCTGGCTCTGTCTCTGTCTCTGTCTCTGTCTCTGTCTCTGTCTCTGTCTCTGCCTCTGTCTCTGTCTCTGTCTCTCTCTCTGTCTCTGTCTCTGTCGCTGTCTCTCCCTCTGTCTCTGTCTCTGTCTCTGTACCTGTCTCTGTCTCTGTCTCTGTCTCTGTCTGTGTCTCTGTCTCTGTCTCCGTCCCTGTCTCTGTCTCTGTCTGTGTCTGTGTCCCTGTCTCTGTCTCCGTCCCTGTCTCTGCCGATGTCGCTGTCTCTCCCTCTGTCTCTGTCTCTGTCTCTGTCCCTGGCTCTGTCTCTGCCTTTGTCTCCGTCTCTGTCTCTGACTCTGTCTCTGTCTCCGTCTCTCTCTCTGTCTCTGTCTCTGCCTCTGTCTCTGTCCGCGTATCTGTCTCTGTCTCTGTTTCTGTCTCTGTCTCTGTCGCTGTCTCTCCCTCTGTCTCTGTCTCCGTCTCTGTCCCTGGCTCTGTCTCTGCCTCTGTCTCCGTCTCTGTCTCTGTCTCGGTCTTTGTCTCCGTCTCTGTCTCCGTCTCTGTCTCTGTCTCTGTCTCTATCTCCGTCTCTGTCTCTGTATCTGTCTGTGTCTCTATCTCTGTCTCTGTCTCTGTCTCTGTCTCTTTCTCTGTCTCTGTCTCTGTCTCTGTCTCTGTCTCTGTCTCTGTCTCTGTCTCTGTATCTGTCTCTGTCTCTGTCTCCGTCTCTGTCTCTGTCTCTGTCTCTGTCTCTATCTCTGTCTCTGTCTCTGTCTCTGTCTCTGTCTCTGTCTCTGTCTCTGTCTCCGTCTCTGTCTCTGACTGTGTCTCTGTCTCTGACTCTGTCTCTGTCTCTGTCTCTGTCTCTGTCTCTGTCTCTGTCTCTGTCTCTGTCTCTGTCTCTGTCTCTGTCTCTGTCTCTGTCTCTATGTCTGTCTCTGCCTCTGTCTCTTTCTCTGTCTCTGTCTCTGTCTCTGTCTCTGTCTCTGTCTCTGTCTCCGTCTCTGTCTCTGTCTCTGGCTCTGTCTCTGTCTCTGTCTCAGTCTCTGTCTCTGTCTCTGTCTCTGTCTCTGTCTCTGTCTCTGTCTCTGTCTCTGTCTCTGTCTCTGTCTCTGTCTCTGTATCTGTCTCTGTCTCTGTCTCCGTCTCTGTCTCTGTCTCTGTCTCTGTCTCTATCTCTGTCTCTGTCTCTGTCTCTGTCTCTGTCTCTGTCTCTGTCTCTGTCTCCGTCTCTGTCTCTGACTGTGTCTCTGTCTCTGACTCTGTCTCTGTCTCTGTCTCTGTCTCTGTCTCTGTCTCTGTCTCTGTCTCTGCCTCAGTCTCTGTCTCTGTCTCTGACTCTGTCTCTGTCTCTGTCTCTGTCTCTGTCTCTGTCTCTGTCTCTGTCTCTGTCTCTGCCTCTGTCTCTGTCTCTGTCTGTGTCTGTGTCCCTGTCTCTGTCTCCGTCCCTGTCTCTGCCGATGTCGCTGTTTCTCCCTCTGTCTCTGTCTCTGTCTCTGTCCCTGGCTCTGTCTCTGCCTCTGTCTCCGTCTCTGTCTCTGCCTCTGTCTCTATCTCCGTCTCTGTCTCTGTCTGTGTCTCTGTCTCTGACTCTGTCTCTGTCTCTGTCTCTGTCTCTGTCTCTGTCTCTGTCTCTGTCTCTGCCTCTGACTCTGTCTCTGTCTCTGTCTCTGTCGCCGTCTCTCCCTCTGTCTCTGTCTCCGTCTCTGTCCCTGGCTCTGTATCTGTGTCTGTCCCTGTCCCTGGCTCTGTCGCTGCCTCTGTCTCCGTCTCTGTCTCTGTCTCTGTCTCTATCTCCGTCTCCGTCTCTGTCTCTGTCTGTGTCTCTGTCTCTGACTCTGTCTCTGTCTCTGTCTCTGTCTCTGTCTCTGTCTCTGTCTCTGTCTCTGTCTCTGTCTCTGTCTCTGTCTCTGTCTCTGTCTCTGTCTCTGTCTCTGTCTCTGTCTCTGTCTCTGTCTCTGTCTCTGTCTCTCTCTCTGTCTCTGTCTCTGTCGCTGTCTCTCCCTCTGTCTCTGTCTCTGTCTCTGTCTCTGTCTCTGTCGCTGTCTCTCCCTCTGTCTCTGTCTCTGTCTGTGTCTCTGTCTCTGTCTCCGTCCCTGTCTCTGCCGCTGTCTCTGTCTCCGTCTCAGTCTCTGTCTCTGTCTCCGTCTCTCTCTCTGTCTCTGTCACTGCCTCTGTCTCTGTCCGCGTATCTGTCTCTGTCTCCGTTTCTGTCTCTGTCTCT
>CAMAOD020000265.1:1725000-1727500 GCA_945859595.2 Megachile willughbiella
GCCTCTGTCTCTGTCTCTGTCTGTGTCTGTGTCCCTGTCTCTGTCTCCGTCCCTGTCTCTGCCGATGTCGCTGTCTCTCCCTCTGTCTCTGTCTCTGTCTCTCCCTCTGTCTCTGTCTCTGTCTCTGTCCCTGGCTCTGTCTCTGCCTCTGTCTCCGTCTCTGTCTCTGTCTCTGTCTCTATCTCCGTCTCTGTCTCTGTCTGTGTCTCTGTCTCTGACTCTGTCTCTGTCTCTGTCTCTGTCTCTGTCTCTGTCTCTGTCTCTGTCTCTGTCTCTGTCTCCGTCTCTGTCTCTGTCTCTGCCTCTGTCTCTGTCTCTGTCTCGGTCTTTGTCTCCGTCTCTCTCTCTGTCTCTGTCTCTGCCTCTGTCTCTGTCCGCGTATCTGTCTCTGTCTCTGCTTCTGTCTCTGTCTCTGTCTCTGTCTCTGTCTCTGTCGCTGCCTCTCCCTCTGTCTCCGTCTCTGTCTCTGTCTCTATCTCTGTCTCTGTCTCTGTCTCTGTCTCTGTCTCAGTCTCTGTCTCTGTCTCTGTCTCTGTCTCTGTCTCTGTCTCTGTCTCTGTCTCTGTCTCTGTCTCTGTCTCTGTCTCTGTCTCTGTCTCTGTCTCTGTCTCTGTCTCTGTCTCTGTCTCTGTCTCTGTCTCTGTCTCTGTCTCTGTCTCTGTCTCTGTCTCTGTCTCTGTCTCTGTCTCTGTCTCTGTCTCTGTCTCTGTCTCTGTCTCTGTCTCTGTCTCTATCTCCGTCTCTGTCTCTCTCTGTGTCTCTGTCTCTGACTCTGTCTCTGTCTCTGTCTCCGTCTCTGTCCCTGGCTCTGTCTCTGTCTCTGTCTCTGTCTCTGTCTCTGTCTCTGTCTCTGTCTCTGTCTCTGTCTCTCTCTCTGTCTCTGTCTCTGTCTCCGTCTCTGTCCCTGGCTCTGTCTCTGTCTCTGTCTCTGTCTCTGTCTCTGTCTCTGTCGCTGTCTCTGTCTCTGTCTCTGTCTCTGTCTCTGTCTCTGTCTCTCTCTCTGTCTCTGTCTCTGTCGCTGTCTCTCCCTCTGTCTCTGTCTCTGTCTCTGTACCTGTCTCTGTCTCTGTCTCTGTCTGTGTCTGTGTCTCTGTCTCTGTCTCCGTCCCTGTCTCTGCCGCTGTCTCTGTCTCCGTCTCTGTCTCTGTCTCTGTCTCTGTCTCTGTCTCTGCCTCTGACTCTGTCTCTGTCTCTGTCTCTGTCGCTGTCTCTCCCTCTGTCTCTGTCTCCGTCTCTGTCCCTGGCTCTGTATCTGTCTCTGTCCCTGTCCCTGGCTCTGTCTCTGCCTCTGTCTCTGTCTCTGTCTCTGTCTCTGTCTCTATCTCCGTCTCCGTCTCTGTCTCTGTCTGTGTCTCTGTCTCTGACTCTGTCTCTGTCTCTGTCTCTGTCTCTGTCTCTGTCTCTGTCTCTGTCTCTGTCTCTGTCTCTGTCTCTGTCTCTGTCTCTGTCTCTGTCTCTGTCTCTGTCTCTGTCTCTGTCTCTGTCTCTGTCTCTGTCTCTGTCTCTGTCTCTCTCTCTGTCTCTGTCTCTGTCGCTGTCTCTCCCTCTGTCTCTGTCTCTGTCTCTGTCTCTGTCTCTGTCTCTATCTCCGTCTCTGTCTCTCTCTGTGTCTCTGTCTCTGACTCTGTCTCTGTCTCTGTCTCCGTCTCTGTCCCTGGCTCTGTCTCTGTCTCTGTCTCTGTCTCTGTCTCTGTCTCTGTCTCTGTCTCTGTCTCTGTCTCTGTCTCTGTCTCTGTCTCTGTCTCTGTCTCTGTCTCTGTCTCTCTCTCTGTCTCTGTCTCTGTCTCCGTCTCTGTCCCTGGCTCTGTCTCTGTCTCTGTCTCTGTCTCTGTCTCTGTCTCTGTCTCTGTCTCTGTCTCTGTCTCTGTCTCTGTCTCTCTCTCTGTCTCTGTCTCTGTCGCTGTCTCTCCCTCTGTCTCTGTCTCTGTCTCTGTACCTGTCTCTGTCTCTGTCTCTGTCTCTGTCTGTGTCTCTGTCTCTGTCTCCGTCCCTGTCTCTGCCGCTGTCTCTGTCTCCGTCTCAGTCTCTGTCTCTGTCTCCGTCTCTCTCTCTGTCTCTGTCACTGCCTCTGTCTCTGTCCGCGTATCTGTCTCTGTCTCTGTTTCTGTCTCTGTCTCTGTCTCTGTCTCTCCCTCTGTCTCTGTCTCTGTCTCTGTCCCTGGCTCTGTCTCTGCCTCTGTCTCCGTCTCTGTCTCTGTCTCTGTCTCTATCTCCGTCTCTGTCTCTGTCTGTGTCTCTGTCTCTGACTCTGTCTCTGTCTCTGTCTCTGTCTCTGTCTCTGTCTCTGTCTCTGTCTCTGTCTCTGTCTCTGTCTCTGCCTCTGTCTCTGTCTCTGTCTCGGTCTTTGTCTCCGTCTCTCTCTCTGTCTCTGTCTCTGCCTCTGTCTCTGTCCGCGTATCTGTCTCTGTGTCTGCTTCTGTCTCTGTCTCTGTCTCTGTCTCTGTCTCTGTCGCTGCCTCTCCCTCTGTCTCCGTCACTGTCTCTGTCTCTATCTCTGTCT